>VWZW01005586.1:294646-503726 GCA_013397115.1 Edolisoma coerulescens
GCAAGGCTTCAAGACTGGGGATCTGATTTGTAAAGAGGATGATGTTTTCCTGTTGCATTGCTAGGACTTAGAGAAGACTTTGTTTTTGTTGTCTCTCCTCATTTTAGTCTGAAAGAGAAACAGCTGCAAGAGAAATCTTAGGATGTGACCTGTTTCAAGAACCTCTCAAATAATTTATGTTTGTAAGCAAAGTGAGAACTAAAAACCACCTTATCTTCTAGTGTAAATATTTGGAAATGTTGTTAATACATTAGAGTAGTGGGATAATTATTAAATGTTTTGGTATTTAGTGTCACATTATGATGAAAATCACTTGATAACAAATTAAAGCACTTTTATTGCAATTGCTATGGTTCTAAAGGATACACATGGTTATGCAGCATTAATTTTAAAGACTTACATGAATTTTTAAGCTTAGCAGATACAAACCGTTGGAGAATAGCCAGTATTCTTGAATGTGCAATATACACTCTAAGGAGTCTTTAACTAAATCTTTTGGACCTTGGTTGGAAGCAATTAACATTTCTTCTAAACTTTCAATAATTCATACTTTTTTTCGCCAGTTACAGCTGCAGATTTCTTTAAAGAAAGCTCAAATGTTCTGTAGGTGCACATGGCAGGGGGACATATGAAAATGATACACATGCTCCAGAAGGTTGTAACGTCTGATAGTTAATAATCTACATGAATAACCAAGCAATTACAGATGAACTGACTACTAGGAGCCCTAGTAATTGCCACTGAACCCAGTGAAAGTCTGGTTCTAGGAAAATCCTCTTTCATGTTATTGCATCAGTCCATTAAGAGCAACAATTGGTCCTGTGGAGGAAGGGGCTCTTCAGGTAGCTGGTGTATATCTGAAGAACTTTATCTTTTTTTGGAGGGGTAGTGGGATGGGGAAGTTGTTTGGTGATTCTCCAGATAAATTGGCTTGCTGCATTTACAGGTCGTCTGCTAGGACTTCAGTGACCTATTTCCCAGGCATGCCTCAAATCAGTCTCATACACAATGGCTTTTATTGGCTAGTTTAGTCTCTAATGACTCTAAGACCTCAAACTGTTCAATTTGAATGCTCATGATGAGGCAGGAATGGACAAGAGAGAGCCTGTATTATTTTAAAATGACATTGAACTCTAGCCCTGCAGGGACCCAGGGCTCTATGTTGATAGCCCTGGGCTTGTGGTGCATGCGAAGAACTGATGCATCAAGCCCAGCTCACACACATGGATCTGTTGAGCTGTGGCAGTCACCTCTCTCCAAGACACTTTTAATATGAGGCCTAGACCTTTCTCCCTGTTGCCTAAGGAAGAGGAATACAGCATGGCGACTCAGAAACTGGAAAAAGCACTTTAAAGGTCTTGCCTATGTTGGGCCCAGCCCACAGCAAATTTAGATTCATGCTTGTTCTGTGGTAGGGAGCACTAAAACGACCTGCGCTCCTCAGGGCAGCTGCTTACCTTTCCTGTGGCCACGGGAAGCCTTTAAACACAGTTTGTGGACTTGGTTTATACTCATGACACAGAGTGACTGGCCATGGGAGAGATGACTGGAGCCACTGCAAGTACTAATCAGGTGGTGCTGGCTCAGGTGGAGTGGCCAGTGGGTGGGGAAGACCTGAAAAGAAATCATGCGTTGAATGTTTGTCAGGGACTCTGCACTGGGGTGTCTAGAGCAGTGAAGTGCTCTGGGGAATGTGATGGCCAGACCAGGGGGCTCCTAGGGGAGGTGATAGCAGGATACTCAGGGTGTTGAGGGTACATCATGAGTAAGAAGCGCAGCAAGTCAAAAGATGCTCTGGAAATCTGAAGTTTGGGGACAAAACTTGGAAAAGGGGCAAAAGAGGGGGAGGAAAATTCTTTGGGAACTGTTGTCTAGGTTTAGCTTTGGTATTAAACCAAAGTTTCTTGTTCCCTCAGAGAGGTACCCTGAGGCAAGGCCCTAAAATAGACTTGGGCATGTTCCAGGCTCTCTATGGTGTGGCGCGTACATACCACACTATTCCCCTTCAGAAAACTTAGTGTTAAATCAAAGCCGAAAGTCTACTATATTTCTGTATTCCCTGACAGTCAAAGTTTGTATTTCAGGAACAAACTCTTGGGGTTATAATCAAACAGCAACATTAATCTCCTTTGCCAGATGTGGGTAATTGATTGTACTAAGTAATTCTTTGTGGTCTGTTTTAAGGAAAACATGTGGCCCAGTGTTCAGTGGGTAGAATTGCTTTCTCTTACTCTAGCTGAACATCTCATGTAGCTTCTCATCTTGGCTGCTTTTTTAAAGCAAACCCCTAATTTGTGATCTCACATCCAAATTTTGATTATGAATGCTTTGCCAACAAGGTTATCAGAAATCATGTTTCATTAAATAAGTGCTGTAAACACTGTGTGACTTCTGTAGTTTTGTTAGTTCATTGTAGAAATAGAGCTGAAAGATGGTGACAAATGCATCTGCAGATGCTTTGCTGTTGTTCCTGCATATCTAGTGCTGGTTAACATGGGATGAGCAAAGAGCAGAATCATTGTCCATTTCTGTTCTGATATGTAGCTTAGTTGTGCAGTCGTGTACTTAAACTATGTTCAGTTTTGTGTTCTTCAAAGAGGCTTTAATAATGCAAGGCACCTTAAGAAAATATATAATTGTGTGCAATTTGCTGCTTAAGAGTACATGGTGCTTCCCATTTGAACTACTGCTACCTTCTGAAAGCAGGAGCGGGGAACATGTATCCTTTGAATTTGAAAGTGTTTTTCTCCTATGTGCAGAGTGACAGAATGCATAAAGCTGGTCTTTGGGACATGCGTATGCAAAGTGAGATCGTGATGAAGCCTATTTTGAAGTCAATTTATTACAGCTCTTCTGTAAATGGCTATGACCTCCTGCTGTAGAATAGTCTCTTCAGCTTCCTCGGTAGCTCTTTCTCTGCGAACAGATCCTCCCCTAGTTCTCCTTTGGTTCTGCCAGTATGAAGCTGGGCTTTAATGCTTTTACTCGGTTTCTTCCAAGAAGCTCTTTTATATGATGATCTCATGGGATAATCACAGAGGTTCAAAAAGTACTGAATCAATCTGGTTTTACCTTTAAATTCTGTGTCCTGAGTGTTCAATCTTTCCTTTCTTTTAAAGATTAAAACCCTAAGCAGTGTGATGCAGATCACAGCGACAGTTTCACCTCATCTTATATACAGCCTGCCATTCTGGTTCTGAATTTTTCTTGCTCCTGAAGTTCCCAGCTGTCTGTGAAAAGAAGTACACTTGATGCTCTGAAAGCTGCAAAGGTCTCCTGCATCTTCTAGACAGGCTGTATGCCATTCTCCTGAAGGTCTACAATGTGCTTCTATCACCTCGACTTTTTCCATGGATGCTGGGTTATTTTCATGCATTGTTCAAGACCTGTAATTTAACCCAGGAAGTCAGGCTACTAGAGGAAGCACAGCCTATCTATTAAGTGGTATATTTTTTTCTGTGGGCTTGTGCTGGGTTCAAGGCAGAGATTTTAATCTTCAGGAAATCAAATGGCCCAGGCATCCTAATCTGTAAGATTTTCTCTCTCTTCCCTTATGCTCTAAACCACAGAGAACCACCATCTGTTCCAACTCTGAGTCTCATGAAGGAGAAATATACCATGTCCAGAAGATTCCTATGCAGGGGTACACAACCTGGGACAACCATTTGAAAGAGACAACATTCTTCAATACTCCAACATAGCGCGACTTTAAATATGCTGGTAATGCAGATACCCAGTGCAAGAAGATGTTGTATTCAAAGAAGCTTATTTGTCAAAATAGACATTTTGACTTTCAAATGCCATTTTTTCCTTTCTGTAAAATAGGAATGATGATGGGTTTCGATCTTTCAGTACCCTCTAGGTCAGATCTAATCTTAGAAAAAGCTTGAGGACAATGGTGGTTGTTTTTTTTTTCCCAGCACGCACAATTTAGGCAACCACAGAATTGGACTCCAAGGGTGAGGGCAGGGCTTTGAGATGGCTATTTTTCCTGGGGGGTGGCATGCACAAATTTCAAGTTTCTTTGCTCAAGAATGCCGGTTGCAAATCAAACAGCATCTCCTGCCTGGCCTCAGCCTCACATGCTTCTCCAAATGGAGACGATTGCTCTTGTGCTAGGGGGTGGCTGCAGCCAATTTGTGTGACTTTCTGATGAGGAGGAGAAACGGCAGGGACTCTGGTCACTGAGATGTTTTGGGGTTTTTTCTATGCTGCTTTCTCCTCAAGTCTAGATTTCCTTAGCTAATTTACCACATCAAGGTGCAAAGCTTCTGCCTTGCAATTTTTCAGTTTTTAAGACCACTAAAAACATTCCGGTCAACAAATGTCAAATTTCCAGTAAAAGCTTGGTACCCTCCTGAAGTGGCAACTCTTATGGTGAAAAACCACAAACCCATTTGTCCTGGCCAGTTGCTTTCATCTCTTTAGTTCAGCTGAGTAAATGGTTCCTATGGTTCACCCCCTTGTCCTGCTTATTTACTAACTCGGGAGTAAGAGCCAAGATAGAGAGGTTAAAGAAAAGGAAGGAACTAGAGTTTTTTTTTTTTAAATTATTTATTTTTCCCTTCATTTGAGGACATGACCCTTTCACATAAATGTTTTTTACTTTCCCAAATTCTAGTCCCAGTGTGGAATGTATGGAGACAGCAAATAAATGATACTTAAAATTACACAATTACATTTTCAGTAAATATGAAATTATCTTATTAGTGTTGTAATAAAAAGACTACCCACTCCCAGGAGAAAAGGCAAACCAACACTGGCTCAAATACTGACAAAAAACAATAGCAAACAGTGTGAGCAATTAATGCTTTTGGTATCTGCTGAGACAGTAAAACCTTGTATTGGCTACATAGAAAGTGTCTAGTTCCTTTTGGGTTTTGACATTGCAAATTCTTGCAGTAATTCAAGTTTCTGCATCAAAGGTGACCAAACAGACTTATCCACCAAAAGAGAGAGGAGGGCCACTACAGACTGGGTTCAGATCTATGTTACCTCCTTTTGAGGAGAAGGTAATGAGCATGGGGAGAAGGTGGGGATGGGGAATTCTGGGGATGGCTGGCGGGGAGGAATGGTCAAGGGTGTGCAAGAGTTGCTACCTTGGACTTTCTCTGGGTGAACAGACTCTTGAAACTCCTCACCTGGGATGGAACAGAGACTACTGGAAAATACTTGGTTTCATTCAAGGCTCTTGTGAATGGTGATGGTAGGTGAGCAGTAGGACAAAAAGCAGAGCCGCTACCCTGGGTTTCTGTACCTAGGAGGGAATCTGACTTGTCCTTTCATAGCAAAGCTCATCACCAGAAGTGCTCCTTCCTTTGGTCTTCTGTGGAATCATGCTATCCCTTAGCTGTGCCCGAGACAAGAAGGGGCAGGCTTTTGTTATGGGGGAATTGTCTGTTGTCCATGGACTTCCAGCTGAAGGTCTGTCTCTTAACGCTCAGGCTTCTGTACAGTAAAATCTGCTCCCTGGACAAACACTGGGAACAGGGACTGGGTCACACTGGGGCTGTCCACGTGGATTGTGTCATGTCTGTTTACCTACAGCAACAAAGCTTAACCTAGGGAAAGGGACAGTTTTCATGGATATGTGAACAAGTAAGAAAATGCTAGTCTTGTGCATCCTGTTGAATTGGAGGGAATACTAGCTAGTTAAAAAAAACCCCAAATGTAGAGCATTTATGTAGAACAAAAAGATCCATGTACAGTAATGTCAAAAGAGCAAGAATGCAATTTTAATATAAGCTATTGCCAGTATGATGTGAAATTAATTTTTTTTTGTTGCTATATTAGGTGCCAAAGAATCCAAGGTCTCAGCCAGAGAACAGGCTGTTTAGTTTATATTTTTTCTTTTACAAAATTTGAAAAGAAAACGTCCTGTTGGCATTAGAACAGCAAAGGAAAAGAGTAATAAGTGATTTAAGATGCTCTATAGGCTGGTCCTCAGCATTTCTCACTTATGTGGACCAACATGTTTACTCTTAAATTTCTGAATAATTATAATTATATTATAGAGTTACATTCCATATCTTTCAGAACCAATAGTAAGCTATCAAAGGGAACGTGTGTGTCTGTACACTGCTGTTAGTATCAGAGCACTACAGCTTATCATGCTTTGGGTTTACACTATCAGCAGGGCTGAAAGATAACTGTTAGCACTGTAAAGGCACAGATTCAAGGCCCAGCAGCTAGGACTGGCAGTGCCCAAGGAGATGAGGTGGTTGGTTAACATGAACAAAAACTTGTGTGAAATGAAAAATGAAGTAGTAAGAACTTATGGGGCTTTGAATATGGTGCTATACAGAGGTAAAGAAGATGAGAGACTGTGAATAAACCAGCAACTCTTTTGCGTGAAGCAAGAACTTTGCTCAGCCTCTCCTTTATGTTCTTCCTCTGCTTTTTCTTCCCTTGGTTCTGGCTTGAAAAGAGAACCAGTGTTTTCTCTTTCCTGAGCCCACTGAAAACAACACAGTGTGTTAGTAGTCCTGGGATGAGGTAATGGTGGAGGCAGAAGTTTCCTCTGGGTTGAGGTGCTGAAGACTTTGCGCAAGCAAAACCAGATGACACTGAGAGGAGTGAGCCTCTTCAGAGAAGAGTCCTGGCGGACTTGCATGCATCTTAAATGCGTGCCTGGTAATGAATGTGCTGCAGAGGAGACTTGAACATCTGGTCACTTCATTCTAGTATTTCTTAATTTATAAGGATATGAAAATTTGAACATGATATTCGAGATAAAGTTACCAACCTGATAAGACTGTCGTTCCCCATGAGTGAGCATTGTTCTTGTGAATATGGGATGGAACTATTACTGTATCAGCTGTGCCTGTAGCTCATTAGCAATGTACATTTCTGAGCTGAAAGTCTACTTCACTTATGACTTTAAACTTGGTGTGTGTGTCCCAAACTCTCTACTTCTGCCTCTCTCATAAAATTGCAGAAGTGCTACATATCCAGGAAAGACTGTTCTCCAAAAATATTCTGTATGTGCAGTCTGATGAGCAGCTGACTTCTTATCTTAAGAGTCAAAACCTATGGCAGATGAACTGTTGCATGCCTGGTATGTGAATGTGCTTTTGGGAGTGCTATTTTTCTGAGAGAGAAGAGTTGGAAAAGTGGCAGGCTACCTCTGGGAGGTCAGTACCAATTTGCAGCTCAGATGGGAGAACCTTTCCATGTCCTGGAAGAACCTAAAACCAATTTTTGCTGATGCCAGAATAAATGCCTGGGTTTAAAGACTTTTCTCATTTTCTCTTTTTCCATGGGAAGAGAATGACTCTGTTAATGAACATTAGCAGTACAAACTCCTGGTGGTCCTGACCAAGGGAACAACATCCATCGAATATCTACTTCTATTTTATTTCTGTCTTTAAAAGCAGACCAAATATTTGGTACTCCTGCTTTTGTTTAAAACTCTACCTCCATGTGCATCTGTCAGATGAAATGTAGCCTATAGCTTCTGTAAGGTGACGTTTTTGTGTGATGTCAGCATCCAAACTGTGGACAAAGGCATGTCTGTGGGATGCTGGCAGAGCCCTAGGGAGATGCCTTATTTTTAGACAGCTGAGGGTGCTTGAGGTACTTGCCCTGTTGCAAAGTAGAGGTCTCAAGGTAGCACTGAAATGACTCACTGGTCAGTCTCTATCCCCTCTGTGCTGGTGGCCAATTATGGGGGGGTGGCAGCAAGGCCTGAGACAAGATCTTCGGTGTCCTATTCTTCCTTGTTCATTTTCTTCCACAAGACATGACCCCAAGGCGTCTTGTTACCTATACAAGATGTGCGGCCAAAGTGAGACAGATGCTTGCTTTTGAAGGAAGCCCTTTAAGGCAAAGGGTGCATGGCACGTGGCCTTAATCTCTCTTGGTGGCTCTGGGCCAGCTTCCCGTTGTGGTCCTGGCCAGCTCTCCAGCACAGCAATCCCCCCTTGGCTCCTGGCAGCAGAGCCAAAGGGAGGACACCATGCTGGTACCCCTGGTATGGCAAAGTGAACTCACAAGTGCTTTGAAGGGAGGAAAACTAAAATACATAAAGGATGAAAATGTTAACCATATGATTTTGTGAGAGCAGCAAGCCTGATCTGACTCCTTAAGCTGCTGCTTTCACGTTATTTTTTTTCTGTGGAGCATGGAGAAGAAGAGCTAAGGTTTATGGTGGTGGTTTGGAGTCAGGATGGGTGCCATCAACCTGGAACACACAGCCAGGTTTTTGACCCATATTTCTGCCATTTTTATCCCTAAGAACACAGTGTTTGGGATTGTGTTGTTTTGGGCTTTTTAAAATTTATTTTTCCCCTTCCTAAAATGTTGTTCATTAACACTTACCAAGACTGAGTGCTCTTGGTGAAAAGTCTTTTGCTAAGTGTCACATTATATAATCATACTTTTTCTTTTTCCCTCTTCTTTAAGTTACCACTTAGTGCCAATGCTTGCTTGAGTGCTGTGTGGCATGGGGAGGAGCCTTTTGGATGAGTAAATTTGGTCTGAAGAACATTTTCAGGGCAGAAAAGCTTGTTCTTTCACCATCCTTGCCCCATAACAAAATTACAGCAAACTAGAAAAGAGAATTTTGTTAATCAGAATAGTCAATTGGGGAATCATTAGCTCTGATTTTAAACACTATTTGTAATTTGCTTTAGGGTCTGTAGCCTAATTCTTTCCTTTGAGTTAATTAAAAGATGTTTGAATGTGACAGACATTTCCAAATCTTCCCACAATCCAGGAGGAAGGGTAGGTTTTTTGTCATCTTCCATCAAGTATAGAGGCTCTGAGTGCAGAAGAATTTCACTACAATGCTGCAAGGTTGTTTACCTTAGCTCCTTCACAAAAGATAATCCAACAAATTACATTAATTATAAACCAATATGTTCTGTTCAATTCCCACATGAGCCAAACCTGGGTATGAGCATCTGCTCTTATTTTCTGAGCTGGGTTTTGAGGACAAGGCTCACAACAATGCTCAATCCATAATTAACAGAAAAATTAAAGATGCAACATCCCTTGCATCCTGCTTTTTGAAGCAGCATGTTTAAAAATATACATGCACTGTCCTGGCAGTTTTTATTCAACATAAAAAAAACAATACTCTATTGTTACCCTGGTGTGTTTTTGTTTGTTTAAAATATTTACATTTATGTTAGGCTTAAAATAAACATGTAAATACTTTCCATAAGAAAAAAAAGATTCATAATTCCCTTTTGTGCTACATTTTTTCTTTTCAATTGTTTCTCTCCCTCCCCCCAAAGATGACCTCTTTTCATAAAATGTGGTTTATTCTGCATTAAGCATATTGTTTTCTTTATGAAAGAAGGAACGGTTGGGCTTCTTCTTATTTTATTTTTTTAAGTGGCATATTTTTTCAGTTTCATTTCATAACAGGAAACAAAAGAGAACGTGATTGTTTGACCTGGTTACCAAAGAAGTATTTGGCTAATAAAAATCCCATTAGCATGATGCCAAGTTCTGCTAGTTGTTTATGGTGAGCATGCCTATACAATTATACGCCATTTGCATGTCGAAGGAGCGCAGGAAAGAGCGCTTTTGTGGTTTAGGCACTAGACTGGCACTTGAGATAAGAGATCAGTTCCCAGCTGCGCAGCAGACTGACTTTGAACAGACAGCAAATTTCCGTGGCTTACTTTTGCAGAAGGGATTAATAACACGTCTTTTTTCCCATCTTCCATCTTGTTTCTGTAGAACCCAAACTCTGGAAGGCTGCTTGCCCTGGCGAGCAGCCCTCAGCCTGTTCTGGGCCCCCTCCTTGTCCAAGGGGGATTGGCTGTGTGGCCTTTACCTCATGCTCTTGCAGGAGCAGGACTAAATTCGTAATTCCACAGGATTTATTAATTGGTGCTTAATAAAGCTCATGCAGCACAAGTGGAATAAAAGGTAGTGTGGCTGCTACCATCCATTCCAGTTTCAGGAAGGAGAAGCTGAATTTGTGATAATGAAGGTCTTTCCTTTGTGCCTGTGTTTCCTTGGGTTTGCCCATGGCCATGTCTGGTAGTGCTCACATCCCCACAGCTGCCACTGCTGTGGAGCAGCCCCTTGGCCTGCCCTGGCCGTGGTCTGGCCCACCCTGCCCAGAGGTGCCCTCCTTGCTGGGGACCCTGTGTTGTGCTGGAGGTGGGAGCGCTGTTGCTGTCCTGGTGCAGTTGTGCTCCTTGTACAGCCATGCTGGGCAGCAGCCTCTGTAGGCTTGCTCGGCTTCCTGCATTTCATGCAAGCCTTGTTTTAATGATTAAGTAATTGACAAGAAAACAATAGAAATTCATTAACTACAGGGGGAAAAAATAACACGGAAAAGTTTAACATGTTGGGAAACATTTCTTCTGGAAAGAGAAAAAGAGAGAGAGGGGGACCATTTCTTTGAAAGCCAAGACATGTAGTCTCTGGAAGTTCAGTGATGTTTCTTCTCTTGCCTGAGCTTATTTATTCCCCTGGGACTTGCAGCATGGATTCAGCTGTGAACACGCTGCAGAGAGCAGGATGTGGTGAACCAGAGGCTCTCTGGGCTCCCTGCTTGGCAGCACAGTCAGGGCTGGTGGGGCAGTGCAAGGAAGGACTGTGGGAGCTTTTCTGCAGTGACTGGCTGGTGCAGAGGATTTTTCTTGTTTAGCCTTTCTTGTTGGAAGGGGCCTGAGCCTGGGTGTAATGGTCAGGAATGCCAGCTCCTGTTAAACATTCAGATCCTCCAAGGTTTTTTTCTGGGGTTCTTGGTGTTTGTTTGAAAAAACATGACAACTCCCACCTCTTCCACTTAAGGGAGTAAGCTCAGCGTGAACACGTAGGAACAAATCCTCCAGGTGTTAAATGTTGGTGAGGCTCAGAGCTGGCTGGTGAGCTCTGATACTGGACACAGAGGTACCATGAGTACCAGGTTACATGGGAACAGAAGGTGCTGCTGCCCACAGGAGAGGGACTGGGCCTGATGAGACGTGCTCCCGGGCCACCTCCTTCTGCAGGGCCAAGGAAGGGGTTGCAGAGTCGGGCAGAGGCCCTTGTGCCTGTGGAGCCACTTGCGCGTGGCCCATGCCACCCACAGAGGTAAGGAGTGCTTAAGCTGCTTCTACCCCATATGGGTAAATGGTGGCCCTGGGGCTGCATTTTCAGATCTGTTTTTCTATAGGCAACATCTGTATCTTCCTGGGCTGTAGATTGGTAACTTCAGTGTCCTTGGTAAGAGAAACTTTCAGACAAAGGAACTTCTCAACCTCCCTCCAAATTTAAAAAATCGTCATCAGGCAGCTCTTGGTCTTTCTCACATCTTTGATTGTTTCTCCATCCACTTCAACTGTTCTCCTTGAATTCTGGGATGTTTCTCCATCCACTTCAACTGTTCCCCTTGAATTCTGGGACACACATGCCAAAACCTCTTCCTTTGCTGAGAGCATGAAGTTTTCAGCGGCACAATTTGCACTGTGCACTGGAGAAAAAGACTTCTGCCTTCAGTATTGCTCATGGGGAGAAAGATGTGTGTGTTCACTGCACAGCTAAGGCATGTGCTGTGCAGCAGCCCTCGCTTGGTAGGACTCCGAAAATTACTTCAAAATGGCACAGTGTGAACGCTGCAAGCCCGACGTGTGATATTAAAACATTTAGAACTGGATCAAATCAAACCCAGTTTTTACCACAAACGCGCAGAGGCTGTTCTTCTTGTTTGAAGACTCTTTTCTTGCCAAATTCCATCTTTCCACACTGAGCTGCTTAAAAAAAGCCTTGTGGATGTATATATTTATATAGCTGAATGTTTTTTTGATCACATTTTATACAAAAATATTGCCTTTTGGCAGGGAGTCATCTAGTAGGTGTCGGATTCAAAATGTATCGTAAAGTTACGAGTGACTGCAAATGACATTTACGCTCCGTAAATCTGGTAGGGAAGTGTTAGGGTCGAAAAAAAAAAAAGGGCTTCAAGACTGGGAAATGACAGAATTAATAATTGAATTGACACTGAGATAGCAGCATGGTAATGGGGAAGCACGGGCATAATTGGGGGGCAGTGTGTAAGTGGTGTTCCTGTGGGACCTGCAGATTCCTGCAGAAGTTACTGAAAAGCCTGCAGCTTGGATAAATAAGTCGGACCGGATTTCCCAAGACAGAATGCACTAGCATTCCTCAGATAAAAGCTGCAAGAATCACCCAAATTTAAAGAAAAGTATGTTACTGCACCTGCTCTGAGTCCACGCCAAGAATCCCTAGCCCGGTTTTGAAGGAAGTTGTCTTTTTGTTAAGTAACCTCCGAAGAAAGAGGTCCCCTAACCTCCCATAGAGGTTCAAGTGCCAAGCCACTGTTCTATTTTTTTTCTCCCTAATCATAATCAAAGTGACATTTGCAGTGAATCAAAGCAATTTCTTTCTGTGCTAGTCCTAATATTGTTGGAGAGCAATTGCTCAATGTCTTTTTCATAACCTCCTTTGGAAGAGCCTTATCACATTATCTGTTGTTTCTAAACAAAAGTTTACAGTGAAAGCTGTCACTTGGAGCAAAGGCTCACAAAGCAAAGGCACGTCTGTGCGTTATTTCATTGGTTCTGCATTGCAGAACCTTTTGGAACCCACCACAACTTAAAAAGAAAACCTTATAAAGCATTTTTATATTATTGGATTTTGGAGTTATTTTCAGTTTGGGGGATATTAGGTTTCTACATATTATAGTTGGCTTAAGCTTTCTTGTTTGCTTGAGGTTTTTTCCTCTTAGGATAGGTTTTTTTTTTTAATAGAATTTCTTTTTCTTCTCATTCTTTTTATTTTAAAGAAGCGTGCTCATTGCACTCGGATCGTTATTTTGGAGTCACTTCACTTACTGACGGATTAAATGGCATTTCTACATGTGTAAGGAGTTTAACAAAATTGAGTGGCATTTATTGAATGATCTTGTTTTTATTTATTCACAAAGTGCACCAGGATATTACTCACTAAGGCTTAAGTCTGATTTTTATCTGAGGTCCTGGCCTGTGCAAGAGACAAAAACAAGGGCAAATTACACAAGAACATCAGTAACCCCTCTTTAAAATAAGCTTGTAAAGTAAATAAGCTGTAAGTGAAGTGGAAGAAAACTAAAAGAGAATGAGAAGACCCAAGTCTTCTCATGGATTTGTAAGAAGGAAGTAGGTGATAGTGTGATTGGGGGTAGAATTAGTCCCATCTGCCAAGTGCCTCTGAGCAGTAGAGATGTCACCTGCCACCCGCTCCCCAGCAAGGCTTTAGGCCAGTCTCTGACCTGATTTTCACCCTGTGCAAACGCTGACTGCAGTCTGCTTGCCCAGATACAAGTTAGGGAAGAGTTTGACTGGGTGGTTTTCTAAATGTAAGTAAATAAAGGAGTACTGTTTGTGGTTTGTGGAAGTTCTGAAATGATGTTTGCCTCATGTGATGGTAACTTCCTTGCAGTGCTTGCTAGAGGTGCCAGGCTGAGAGCCCTGGGCGATGTGTCCCTCGCAGCAGCAGTGCAAGCTTTACCAGGCTGTCACAGTAAACACTCCTTCCCTCCAGCCAGTGAGTTTGGTCCTCAGGGACTCTGCTGAGAGTCATAAACCTGGGCCAAACTTACTAATCTAAATGAAGTAGATGTACAACACTGCAGTCTGGCAATGCAAAACTGGCTGTCCATAAGACAGAGCTGCTTCTCCTGGTAATTCTCTAAAAGGGTACAGGTACCTCCCAGTGACGGCTGTGCTGCCTCGTAATCTGCAGCTCGTGGAAATCGCCGCAGGGCTATTAAACCCAATATATGTCAGACTAGCAGAGAGTTTGTTCTGGGTTATGTCTCTTGGCTTAGGAAGGTTTCAAATATGATACAACCCATACTCCCTTCAGCTACCCACACTAACTGGCTCAGAAGGTGGAGAAGGGCTTGACTTGTGTGAAGGCATTTGTAAGGTCTAACTTTGGTGTCAAAATTACTGCTGCAGCTGAGATACCAACACAGTGAAGAGCTTCCTTTTTGCTACCAGCTTCTCTTAGAGAAGCCCAGCTGCCTTGATTTTTGATGACCGCCCAGGGAGGCTGGCTCCTGGTACCAATATGGTACCAATGACTTCAGGAAAGTGTAATGAATTTCCCCCCAAACTCAAAACTGCTCACCTAAATCCTTGCAGATGAGTCTTCTCATCCTCCACAGGGCTGTGTTGCCACTGTTGACACGGATTTCTGGAAACCAGTGACTGCTTCAGTCATACCTTTGTTGCTTTTTATCACTGTAAAATATAATGTGTCCCTTTTATTGCATTTAGAAAAATTAGTCTGTTCTGAGACAGCTGGCTGCTTTGACGGTGTGCAAGTATGTGTATGACAGCACATGCTTTTACTTTTTAATGAACTATTTCCCCTGGCTTCATCTTACTTCCACAGTCTATTTTTGTTGTTATAATGACACTGGTCAGTGAAGCTCAGAGGAAATCAGTCATCAAGATGCATGGTGCTGAAACAGTATTTCTGCTGTGATGGGGATTGCATTAATGCCTTTGGAGATTTCTTGCTGTTGTCACTGCTGCATCCACACCATAATGCAGAACTACCTAAATTGAACCAAGAGGCAAAATTTGGAGCTATGTAACTAAGTTAACTAAGAAAAATTTCTTGGGACATTAATTTTAACTCATGCTGGAACAGTCAAAGTGACCCCGAGTATGTTCTGTTGGGATGCCTGGCATCTGTTCTCTTACTCTAATGCACAGGATTTTCTTCCTCCATTTCCTCACTAGCAAAAGTGGCCTGGAATCTGTAAAACTTTAACATTTTGGAAATACAGAACAACAGCAAAATAACCAGGTTTTCGAAATCAAATTCTTTTAAATGGTCACATATGATGAGATCAGTGTTCAGATAAAGGGTGCACCCAAACTGACCACCTACAACTGGTCTTGCACAGCTATTTCATAACTTGTCTCTTGCCTTCTTTCTCTGGCAGGTGCCCTCTTCCCCACTGTTTTGAATGGCATTTCTCCAAGTGTTCTGGTGTATGTAAACCTGGCCTATGAACTGTAGCTCTGCAATACTCACATCATATCAAGCAAGCTTGGTTTCCTAAACCCTACAGAAACACGCATGGTTATCGTCCAGCAATCTCCTCTGCTTCCTTTATCCCTGTGGCATTTCTAGGTTATTCCTCTTACTTCTAAAGCCTTCATTTGCTTATTTTCTTGTCCCTGCTTGGTTCCTTTGCCTCTTTTCAGAATGGCCTGAATACCAGCTCAACCCGTGGAGCAAAATTAAGGACAAGCCCAAAGTGAAATGCTCTAACAATTTTGCCCAGCAGCCTGCGGGTGGCTTGGAGGGCTACCTATTCTACCTCTGCTACATAGGGGGTTTGTGTATGTTCAGCACTTACACTTCTGTGTGCGTAGCCCTATACGTAATAAATCTAATTGTTCTTAAGTTTTCCCTTCAGAGTTTCTACTAGCTAGGAACTTGCATGAATGCAAGCAAAACCCAGTTTTTCAGTTCTTTAAACTAGTCGTTTCTACTGCTTATTTGCAATTGGGGTTGTTTTAATTTGTTTTTAATTAGTTACAAAGTGGATTTATTCAGACAGACACCATGTACCTGGCATGAATGCCTATCAGAATGGACACCGTGAATGCAATTAGTCTTTCACAACGCTCATGAAATAAAACTGAACTGATACTTGAAAATTCTTTTTTTAGCAGAGAGAACTGGTTCTTCCCTTCTTGTTTAAGAAGTAACAGCAAGAACCTTGTGATATTTGAGACTGCAAGTGGGAAGTTCTGATAATTTTCTTTCTCAATTTTTTGAAAGTTGATTATTTTTTTACCTGAAACCAAATTTGTCAGCTTTGGATGCCTTGTTAACATAAAATTTAAACAACAACAACTTGTAAATTGTAAAATTTATGAAAATAAAAATGGATTAATATTTTATGATGCATCCATAAAAAGAGACTTAATTGTTCATATATTATTTATGAACTTTGGGGAACAATTTATCTTGTTTTTACCTTTCAGAACAGCCCCTGAGAGCTGCGGTGCAGAGGCACCTCCTTGAGTAGGAAGGGCTAGCGTTCCTTCTTCCTAGGGGGTCATTTTCTCAGTAGTCAGCCGTGGGCAGGGAAGGAGCCCTCTGGTAGTGCCAGGACTTCCCTTCCCACTGCAGGCCTTCTCTTGCTGTCCTTGGCATGGGCTCAGGCACAGTCAGACTCAGGCCGGAGGTGCCGGGGCCACCTCTCCAGTGCAGTATCATCAAAATCATTCTGCCTTCTGAGTCTCTTTGGCCCTCCTTGCTGAGGTTAGAGATGGAGTCTGAGGGGACACCTTTGTGTTGCAGAGGAAGTAAATTGCAAAATCTGCTAGAAACCTTTTAATCCATTACTAGTTTGGTTTATGTCTGAGTGTGTGTACAGAGGCACTCCATGTATATAGTATGTGTAATATGCATGAATGGGTTGTACTGTAAGTCATTTTCTTACGGATTCATAAGAGCCATTCTCCTCCTTCAGCTCCCCTGATATTTTTCTTTCTTTTTCTTTATTTCCCCCCTCCCACAGTCTATTCATGGAGAAGATCTGGGTAGAAATGGTAGACGAAACCTCTTCCTTGGGAAATCAGAGAACAGAACTTGGCAATGACTGTCAACATAATAGAAAATGTTTCCATGTTCCACCAGCAGACAAGTACTTAAAGAGAGTGAGTGTTGTTGCAGGAAATAATGTGAGGTGTAAAAGTCACTTTGCCAGAGATCAACTTTTGATAAATATATTTTAATTTCTTTATTGAGTTTTAAAGTATAACAACCACTGCTGAATAGGTACAACTGAAAACATGTTAAATAGCCTTCAACTCTTCACATTTGTATTGAACATCATCTCCAGGAGTGACATTTCATGTTACCATGGAAACAAATTTGACATTTCAAAAATACATTTATTCCTGGGTCACTAAGATGGGAGTTCTGAAAGAAAAAAAGGTCAGAAGATTTGCCTGTCTCAGAGATACTCTGCAGTTTGCTGTATTCCTTTGGAGGAAAGAAATATGTGGTATCATAAAATAGCACGCTCCAGCTTGATCCAGTCTGAAAATATTTTGACAAGATGGTGGCAATGTTACAGGTCAATAAAGCGTGTCTCAGTTGCTGAGATTCTGCAAAGTGATTAAAACTGTTTCTTGGATCAAGACCTTTTCTGGATCAATTCTTCTTCTTAAGGACTTTCAGTCACGGCTTTCATAATCCCAGTAGCTGTTCTCTACTTTATAATTTGTCCTTGTAGAAAATATTCAAAAGATTGATATTAAGATTTTATTTCATACTCAGGAAAAAAACATTGCTATCTTTAATAGGAATTATGCCAAAGTTTTATCCCAGATAATGCATTTCATAGAAAGTAGGAAATTGAAGACTCAGTGGTAAGGTTTGGTACTGAAGAATGTGTGCCTGTATTTAAAAAAGAATTACGTAATTTAGATAATATTTTATTAAGATGGATCAAATGTTGTTTTTGAATGTCTTGGTGTAGTTCTGTAGTAATATGTTGCAAAATGAGGGTGGTAAAGTGAAAATACTGATCTTATAAAGTGAAATACCATTTTTTCAAGAGATTTACCTTTTATGTGGAGTTGTTGATAATGATTGCAGAGTGAGTTATGGCCTGCAGCAAGATCTTTGTCATTTGTACTAGCAAGTAACTTGTTTGAGCAAGGAAAAAAGAGAGGGTTGAGGGAATGTGATTTTGGAGAGTGCAGCTCACTTAATGATACTGAGCAACTGGCACAAATGTCTGTGTGCAGAGGTGTGCACACACCTGCCCCTGGTGCTGAGTTGGAGCTGGCCGGATAGGAGTCAGCTCTGTTCTGTGTGCCCTGGCTGCTCCTGCACCCTGTGACACTTTCTTAGGAGGGCTGGTCAGCTTCCAGTCAGAGCTGGCTTGTATCTGGCCAGGCATCTGCCTGCCCACATCTCTGTAGACATATATCCACGGGGGGTCAATGTACATGTATTTCATTAGGCAAAGAAATACTGCTGGGGTGAGCATGCTCTGCCCTTCTTAGGTCTGTGCTTTTGCCACTTTGTCCCACTAGAATGTTTTCTGAGTATCGGGAAAGGGAGAATCGTTTGACTCAAAGCCATTTCAGAAGCAGCATTAATTACCATGCTGAGCTGAATTGTCATTGTGGTGTGTGGGGACTGGGGAGGAGTACCTCCCACTAATATCAATGGACTAGTCCTGTGACGAAACCCTCAAGGACCACACAGAAGACTGACCTACTTAGGTATTAACACTGCTGTTGCTAGACTTGTACCTGCCTTTGAATGCAACAAGGGTTATTAAATTAAAACCATCTAATTTTCTAGCAGAAGAGGAAAAACTGTCTGCATAAACTCCTGCCTCTGATCCCCAGAGAGGAGGGTATGGGTAAACCAGAGAATTTTTTTTTAATGGCCTTCTCTTTTCCTCCTAGTTTTTATGGTGAATAGCCCAGGTTGAGTTCTGCTCCTCTTTGCATCTGGACATGCAGGAAGTCAAACTGGACCAGCAATTTGCCTACTCAAAGCAAAATGTAATTGGAAAATGTGTAACATATATATTAAAAAAAAAATCACAGGAGGTGCAGTGTGTGTGTATATGTGTTACAGCTAGATTGTAGTCACTGTGCCGCTCGTGCTGAGCCTGTATTCTGTGTTCATGGTGCAGGGGAATAAGTCTTTGTTTTCTGCTGGTTCCTTTTGAGCACCTCCTGTCCATTCCGAAAGTAAGCTGTTAAATACTTGCAAATGCCACAGCTGTGCAGGCAAACATGGTGGTTTGCAACTTACACTTAGTTGTATCTTGTATGACCTTAGACGTTAGAGACTGTTTCGTGGGAGGGGATGTTGTCCAGGACACAGGGGTTATCCACCCTCTCCAATGGCTCACTTACAGCCTGGACAGGCAGGGGAACTTGGTTTCACATCACTTCAAACACAGTGTTAATGCTACCAAGGCAGGGAGGCTCAGGAGATTAACGCCTCTGTTTATGATGTTGAGCAAAGCCAAGTCAAACTTTGAATGTGAAGACACTAGTTAATATTTTAAATAAAGCCTAACTAGCTGCAAAGCTAACAGGAATACTTTTGTGGTATCAGCAGCTTTAAAGTAAGCTGTGAGGGTCTGGTACAACTCCTTCAGGTTCTCTGGAGCACTCCCAAGCCGAGTTTGGCTCGTTCAGCATGGCATGCATAGGACTGCAACCCCTGAGTTATTAACAGAATTGTTATCTACGTGCAATAAAAATACACGTGATGCGATGCAGTCAGAGCTGGAATCCCCAGCTGGACCCCTGACAGAAAGGCAATTCCTCGTGGTCTGTCCCCTGCCCTTTCAGAACAAGGAGCTTTGGTGAAGGGTCATGCCCAGTCTCCTTTATGTCCATGCTGCTGAGAGTGCCCATCCCTGTGGGAAGAACATGCTCACATGAGACTGCACACAGAGAGGACAGACCTAAACCAGTAGCTTGAGAGGAAGATGGCTTGAGCCTCTGAAGATGTGTGAATGTGCATGGTACACTTTGCTCTGCTTTGTAGATGCACAAGCTACAATCTCGTGGGAGTTATCAAATCCCAACTGACCTCTTGATATGTTCGCTACTCTATTTCAGTATGAAGACTGAAAAATCACACTGTGATTTGCTCTGAATTAATTCCAGTTTGAATTAAAGCTGATCTTTGAGGGGTAGACTGTCAAGAAACACAGTCACATCCCTGTTCCCTGCTTAATTCCATGCTGTCTGCTGTTAACTAACTGCATCAATTAGTACTTTGTTTCTATTTCACACTTTCCAAATCTTTTTGGTTATTTTTTATAATTCTCCTACAAAGCTGTTGAGTTCTTCAACACCTTCCGTCAGGACACCAGATAGCACACAGCAATCCAGTAGCAGTTACAGCTGGTCCGAAACAGTGGGTACCTCAGGTTCCTACTTCTCCCGGTGATGCCCCTGCTTCTGAATAGAGGATGATGTTCATTCTTCTGTCTGCATCCTCACTGTGAGAGTTACTGTGCAGGTGATTGTCCACCAAGATGCTGTAATTCTCCTTTAGAGTCAAAGGTAGTCTTCTACCCATGCCCAGGAAGTACAATTCACTTGTTTGTTGGTATTTGCACCCCATTTACAAAGCAATCCAGGTTTGTCTCTCCCTTATTTACCACTCTTTCACTTGTATCATCAATGTCCTTTGTCACCAATGTAGCTTTTCTACCAGGCCACTGAAAAGCAGAGTGTAGGGTTGAAAGCTGGGACACTGGTTAGGGACACACCTGCTCAGTGAGATCTTCCTTTCCATATATTGTTATTTGTCAGCTCATCATTCTTTAAGCATTAATATGTGCCAAGCTGACTTTTTTTTGTGCATTGTGCTGGTATCTTAATCAAAATGTCATGCAGTCCACCATCTTCATAGAAATAGATATCTATTACCTCAGTACTATTACATTTATTGGCAACAGTAATTTTATTTAGAGAAAAGATGTCAAATTAGTTTGAGGAGCTCTGTTTTCCATAAACCTTTGCTGCTCAGTATTAGTTTTATTATCTTCCTTTAATTTTTAATTGATTGAATCCTGCATCTGCTCTTCCATTATTCTACCTGGGATGATTCTTTTTCTGTAACTTAGTATGTGCTTGGGCCGTTCAATTTCTCTTCCCAAAGCATTGTCTTGACATTAGTTTTGTTTAGTTGACTTGGTTCTGTCCCAAATCCAACAAGGTCTTGAAAATCAGCTTTAGTTTTTCAAAGAGCCCTGATCTTTACTTTGAAAATTCATGAGTGAGAATTTTTGAGATTAACTTGGTTAAAAAATTAAACCTTAGCAGCTGCTTAACTTTTGTCCCCTTTGTATAGAATTTAAATATGTATTTGCCAGTTAAATATTTCCTGTGTTAATTTTGACAGGTCTGCCTGCTGCTCCCAGATAGTGATGTTTAATGAGTTTTTTTGCAATACACCTAGAATCCTCTACTGTCGTCCTTGTATATTCTCTTGTGTATTTATCCTTTTTCTATAATTCCTAGTTTTTTTATTTTTATTTATTGCTTACCGCTTTTTTTTGTACATTTCTATTTTGGTGTGTGTATGTATTTATTCTGGTTGCTCTGACTTCCCCTGAGTCAGGTTCAGTTCCTAACCAATATGGCCTTTTTTTTGTTGATTGTGACTTTGGGGCATATAGTAATATATTCTTGAGTAGCTCCCAGTTATCATTCATGTTTTTCTATTTAAATTCATTTTCTGAACTGATTTTGTCCATAATTGTTTTCAGCTTTGTAAAATTGTCTTCTTAAACTGCCATGTGTATGACTTACTAGTTTGGACTCTATTCTGTTTGCATATATATGCAATCAAGTCACAATCACTTGTATGTAAGCTACCACTAATTTTTAGTTTGGTGATCAGTTCTTCTTTATCTGTCAAAATGAAATCTGGTATAGAATTCCCCCATGCTGGATTTGATTTTTATTGAGTTAGGAAATTGTCAACTATGATTTTTTGAAATGTCTAGGATATTTCATTACACAAGACCCCCAGCGTGTCGCTCAGGTTGGTGTACTCCATAGTAGTGTGCACATGTCTACACACACACGTCTGTATATAGCTAAACATAGAATTTGTCTTTCCATAAGATTATGAATTTCTGAAGGAGCCTAGGTTGAATTAAAAAAAGACTTCAACAGCTAGAATTCCATTTCTGCTTTGTTTGTAGGTTATTTTGGGTTTTGTAAGGATTGCAATGTTTTGAACAGCTACTCAAAATCTGAAAATGCAGAAATCCTCCAACCTGTTTGTGACTTTGTACAAATAGATAACACTGGTGCAATTTCATTGTTTACTCTTGGTGAAGTCTTATTTATCTCTTAAAAAAAAAAGACCCAAAACTGTCTCTGCAGCCCAGGTAGAGCAGGAACCACTCAGGTGTGCCAGCAGAAGACACCAGTGCCACGTGGCTGCTCTAAGGCATTGCACGGCAAGAGTTGTCACTGTCAGACGGCATCCCATGGGTCAAAAATTCTTTCCTTAAACTGTTTGACAAACACATCCGTATAATACTCAAGCTCCAGATGACTCACAAATAGAAGCTGTGCTTGTAAATTGAGTTCCACAGAAAAAAATCCCAGGAAATCTGTTGGTGACCCTTATTACAACCTATCACAGATAAGTGAACTACTTACAGCTAAGAGCACACCCTGGACTCCTTTCATGTGATGTAATGCAAAGAGACTGTCTATACTCAGGGGAAGGAAGATGAACTGCTGGTAAGGTCTGAGAACTTTTGCTCATATCTCTGACTGACAGTACTACTAGGTCATTAATTTCTCCTGTGTTCAGAGTGCCTGGATTAACTGTAAAAAAAATTCCTTGTTCTTCTCAGGAACGCTTCTAGAATACAGTAGGTTTTAGCTGAAACGTTTAGCACAAATTCTGCCTGTTTTGTAGCTCATGGAAGTTCCCAATAACTGTTCTTGAAAGGACTTTCTGTATCTCACCTTCTCTTGGCTGCCTGCCTCCCACTCTAGTCCTGGAATCCTCAGCTTCCTTGGTAAGCTCCTATTACTCTGCCCTTGGGGATGGGGCACTACCTCCTCCGTGGGCCAGCAATGGCACCTGGAGAAGTTCCCCCCGGAGAAGGGTGCCCTTCCCTGGCTTCCCTGGCTAATGAGCACCCTGTGCTGCCAGGAGTTGCTGGAGGGAAATTCTCTGAGCTGCCTGGTGTACAGGGGTGAGAGGCATTCGCGTGCCAAGCCATTTGCCTTAAACACACATTCCGGCACCTTCGCTGACCTCTTAATGGCTCACTTAGTGTAGGATGCAGGGCTTATGAATGAGTGTGTTTGACAGTTCCCTTGTGCCTAGCGATTCAGTCGTGGTAGGGGCTTGTTTTCCTGCGTCAAAGAGTAGGAATACACTAGGGTTTTTGGGAAAAACACTAACAAACAAAAACCCAACCAAAAAACCCCACAACCCCTCAACAAAAACAACAACAACAAAACATCCACCCAACCAAACCCAAAGCAAACCAACAAAAACACCAACTATGTAGAAAAACACTGCAGAAGAAATTTGTCAGGGTGGATGGAAACACAGGGGTAGTTCTGTCAGTCCCCCCAGCATCACATATCAGAAGTAGAAACTGCTTTTGTTTCCTTGGCTCCTGGGGCTCAGGACTGTTGCCACACTCAGAGCATGCTAGTTTTGACAGCACAAGAAAGGTCGAGATCTGTCAAATTACCTTTGCAGGCAGGGGACAGCTTTAGCTTCTGCAGTTGAAAGTGTTTCCCCAGCCAGAAGGTCTTTTACTGGGGCAGTGTCAGCAAAGAAAGAGGTAGCAGCAGTGGTGTGACTGAGAGGATGCAAAAAACACCAGGGGTGACATAGGTAAAGAGACATCAATGGACAAAGTGTAGTGATTTGGAGACACAGCAGATACAGGTTAGGAAGGAAGGCTGGGAACACCTAAAACATCACACCAACAGTCTCTGCCAGGGCCAACCTCAGTATCAACATGCTTGTGCCTTCTTGCAATTTTTTGGTAAAGTCAGCTAATCCCCATGAAAATATTTTTCACCCACAGCAGCAGAGAGGGAAGAGGAGGAATTCCTTTATGTGAAAATGCTGAAATGCTTCACTGCTGTCGTTAGCTTTGGTGAGAGGGAAACCTCTCCTATTCTTTGCTCTTTTGCTTTCTCTCTCCCCTTTTTCAAAGAAAAGGCAGATACTAAAAGGCCCATTTATTAACTTTTTGAAAAAGAACCTGGCTGTGTCCTGAAGTCTTGAGTGTAATCACATCCCTTTTGACCTCTATCATGAAACATTTTCTTTGCAGCTGGATTGTAGTGCAGCCACATAATCATGGAGGAACAGACAGGACCTACTTCAGAGTGCACCAAAGTAGGGTTACTGTTCCCTGCACTGACTGGGCAGGAGCTGAAGCCTCCTGCTGCCAGGATGGGTGGGCCAGGCCAGGAGCAGCCCTTTCTGGGGCAGAGACCCTCTGCCTTTCTGCTGTGTGTCTCTTACCCTTAGGAAGGAAGGGCTTTGAACAGAGTGATGGGTTGCTCACGCTGGCTGTTGAGAGTGGGTTCCCAAGTTCAGCTGAGAAATGGACAATGTGGGATTTGCAGAAAGACCTCTCTCGTTCTCTAAAGCTCAAGTGCCTGCTCAGCACAGGCTGTCTCTAGTTTCTTTTCCACATCTGTGCTTGCCTCTGATGGCACTGCCTTCCCTGCTGCCCACTGCCCAGAGGAGCAGTGGCCTCATGTGGCATCATGAGCTCACCTTAACTGCAGGGTCACAGCTCTCGGCTCCAAGACAAGCATCTTCCTCCACTGGCAGCTGCTCCTGGACTGCTGGCCCCAGTTGCTTCTCAGGCTTTTGTTTAAAACTTGGACAGTTTTTC
The DNA here is from genome assembly GCA_013397115.1 of Edolisoma coerulescens. NCBI lineage: Eukaryota > Metazoa > Chordata > Aves > Passeriformes > Campephagidae > Edolisoma > Edolisoma coerulescens. The sequence continues at coordinate 319,023 of VWZW01005586.1, forward strand.
ATCTTTGTTCTAGCACTGGTGCAGCTCCAGAGAAAGTAACAGTGGTGGAAACAACGGCTTATTCATTTTTATCACTCCTTCCTATAGCTGTGTGGTGTTATCCTTCATTTTTGCCTACAGGCAAGGTAAGGTGAGGATGAAGGAAAGGAAAAGAACTCTTCCCATCACTTGCTTGAATGCAAAGGAAAGGGAGATGCAGCCCCAACAGGCTGATCCTTCTGCCAAAAGCCAGTGGGTTTCTTCCATGGGAGGGAGCTACCTCAGATCCCTGAGTCTAAGTAATCAACTGAAGAGTCAGGCAAGTCTAAGAAAGTGATCTGATCAGAGTCCATACTTGCATATATGACCATACCAGGTGTTTTTTTAGGGAATGGCAGTATTTTCCATTAAACAGATTAACTAGAGAAGGGCAATAGGATAAGTAAAACCAAAAAGACTTGTGCAATGTTTCTGGTGGAAGAACAGAGAAATAAAAGGAGGCTCAGAACAACCTTCAGATGGATCAAAGGAAACCTGGGAGCATGATGCTCTCCTTGTTGGCAAATTGCAGGTGACAGGCCATCCATAGCCCTTCCCATTACCTGCTACAGCTCCAAGTAAAGTGTTGTTGCCTCTTTGGGGCAGGTACCTTCACCACTGGGGCACTTGCTAGGATCAGCCCAGCAATTAAATGCCATAGCTCCCATCATCTCTGGTCAGAAGGCAGCATCTCCCAGTGGCATTAAACCTGCTCCCCTTTTAGAGGGACCTGTACACTTTGAAGAAAAATGGATTTAGTAAGCCACAGGCTGCATTTAAATAAATGTTGCTCAAATGGTTATTTTTAACTGGGGAGAGGAGTGGGACAGAACAAAAACAACCTGACATAAGAAAAATTAAAGGATTGGGTAAGCCCTGCTCTTGTTTAAGGGGCACAGGGGAGGGAGGAAAGAGGTCCATGGCTTTGAAATCCAGCTTGCAATGTGGTCCTGGATGCAAAATATAAATAGGCCTTGTGTGGGTGCAGCCCTAATAGGAAATGAGTGTGCTTGCCCACATTTGGCTGCCTGGAAAGTGGTGGCTGTGCTGGGCTCACCCTGCCCCTGCTCGGCCACAGCTGCCTGATTGTACGCGGCATTTGGATCTGAAGCCACGCCTTGGGCTTCAATGCTGCCCAGACACTTGTACTTTCCCTTTCTGTGTCTCTTCTTTCAGGAGCCTGCAGGCTCCTTTGTTGCCCTTAGACAGGGTGCTGCAAACAGCACTGTCCAGACCTGTTTATTCACATGGGAAGCAGAGTTGCATCCAGAGTGGCACTAGCTTCTGCTCTTTTCTGATGACAGGATTTGCAGTTTAGTGCCATGCACGGTCATATGGGATCACTTAACAGTATATGCCTACATGGTTTTCAAGAGTATGCTTGTGGTCTCACTTCTTACACTCATTTGTTTAAGGAAGTTTAATTATCTCTTGATACCTCTGTGCTCTTCCTGCCTGTAAAGCTAACTTGTGAGCCATTTTCATCTCCACTGGTGGATATGACAACTTTTCCTTCTACCTATTTTGATGTTTTATGGAAGCTATTATGGTTATTCTGGTTCATAAACCCAGTTTAAAAATCAAATATTGATTTGGTAATTCAAATATGCTCTCTTTTGTGCTGTAGAAATTCTCCTTGAAACAAGTCTCTTCCTCTCACTGTTGCTAGAGATCACAAGGATTTGCAGTCTAGGGTTCATTGATACTGGCTGCCCATTATTCCAGACACTCAATCCTAACTGATGGCAGGGAGGCTGCTTAGGACAGAAAAGTGAACAGAAAGGCCTCCAAATATTAATGGGCTGGGAGAGGTTCCCCATCACTGACTGGGACATTGGGCACAGAGGGGAAGTGCTGCGGGAATGGAAAGGACCTTGGTGTTTCAGAGAGGAGGATTTAGAGATCTTCAGGGAAAGTTTGGTGTGGACTAGAGAGGGCCAGAACACACAGCTGGGCCATGATAACATGGCTGCCTCTGAACTTCATTTCACACCTCCCCTTTCACAGTAAGATGCTGCCAAAAGAGACATTTTTGGTGGTTGTACTCTGCACCCCAAGGCCTGGCCTTCAGTGACCTGGCTGCAGCCAGCTCCAGTGGAGGGAGGGTGTCATGGGTCTCCTCTCTCTCACGTGTCTCCAACAGCAGGTGAGCCAAGTGGACAGGTCCCAGCTGGCTCAGCCTGACACAGCTCAGAAAGGGTTTAAACCAACTTGGCCTGTGCCAAAGGAGCAACATACCCTGGGCCATGATTATTTTGCCCCCATATCTGAATATAGACATGCAAAACCTCCTTAACATTGAGAGCAACTCTATAGCACTGTTAATAAGCCAAACTCAAGAAATCCTGAGCTCTTCTTTCCGTCCTTCAACTTTCTTCTTTTGTTTTCCACTAAGTGTTTCTTTGATGCTGCTTCAAAACATGTGGGAACCATTTTTTTCCTACTTTCTCCCACCTTGTAATTTACACTTTAGCAGCATTGTTCCTACCAATCGTTTTTGGAACGATCTCTTTCTGTTAACTTTCTGTTCTTTTTTGAGAAGAAAACTCATTGGGAGATTTCCTAAGCCCCATTTATTTAAATCACAAATCCTCGTCACTATGGGAGCTGCATCTATTTCTTTGATGAAATGGTAAACTAGGATTGTGGCCAACACCCATAAAAGTGGCATTAGTAGAGTTGTAAGAGTCTAATGGCTGTGAGTTTAAATACCACATATGATGCAGTAAATTTTACAATCCACATTTTCAATGTAAAAATGGAAATGAGATACAATAAGCAGCTCCCCCAAGGTAGCAGTATAAAATCTACAGTAAATTCTTATAGCACTACAGGAGAAAAATCACTGCTAGTTGCTAGCTACTGTACTGGGAGGAGTCTCCTGCTCACCTAACTTGGGGTTATCTCTCTGCATTTCTGGCCCGTCTGCTTTGTAGGTAGTTGTCATACACTGCTTTGTTGGTTTTGCATAAAAATGCACAGTCCAGAAATGTGTCTTCTCTGTAGAGCTGGAGTCAAGTCTTCTTGCCAGAAAGAGGAGGGATGCTGTGCAACAGAGCTGAGTAGGAAATCGCCTCTCAGCTTAGGTATCAGCAGTCTGCGATCTCAGCGACGACCTGCAGTGGTGGTTTTGGGAAGCAGTTGTATCCCAGGGGAGGACAAGATTAAGCTTGGCCAAATACTGTAAAAACAGTACTGGGAGATCCTGTTCTACATTTGCCGTCATGTGGGTCCCCTCGCATGGGGGAATTTCTGTTTTACCAAACTCACGAGTAAAACAGGCTAGTGTGGGTTGGTTTTTTCCTCTGCAAAACTGAAAACTGCTTTTTTTCTTAGAGATGGGAATCTTTTACTGGCTATATAATAGATAGTACTGTGCTGATTGTCAGTTCAGAGAAACCTTGTCTGGTAATGACAACCTGACTGGATTTGCAAAATAGTGTGTTAAAATATTCTGCAGGAAAGTTAGTATGCTCTTTTGGCAGCTCTAAAGAAAAGTTGCTTCTGCTTGGTTTTTCCTCTGGGAAAGAAGTCATTCTGGGTGGGATGTTTTTCCTTTTGTATTGGCCCTGCCACTCTCCAGGGCTTCTGGGGAATTGCTTATAGGTGCATAGACCTGAGAAGACGTGTGAGTTGGTTCCCCATCTGCCAAGAAGTGGGGAACCGAAGGCTGCAGATGCCCACTTTGCAGCCAGCATAGCCTGTGGTGCAAGGTTGCCCTTCCTGCCATGTCCCCTCAGCCAGCTTTTCCCACCTGCTGCCCTGTCCCACTCGGGGTGTGGTGGCACAAGGTGCCTGCCCAGGTTCTCAGCAGAGATGCCCATGCTTTCCATGCCCCAGTCTTGCATGGGCATGACAGACAGTGTGACATCTACTCCCAAATATCTAGATGAATGATTATAAAAAAGTGCTATTTTTGAAGGCATAGCAGTCGATTATGCATTTGACAGAAGGTTTTAGGAAATAGGCAATGTGGGATGTACTGGGAGGAAAAAAAAAATCAATCTGTGTATTTGTCTTTTAACTAGTTGGAGACACATTGGCACATATTTTTGGCACATTAATGAATTCTGCCTTATTTAATCTCTGCTACTCTTATAATATGAATTTGTGTTCCATTTGGGTGTTAAAAATCAGAAAGTCAGAGAGTTAAGTTTCTAGAGGAAGTTATAATCACTTCAAGCTCCTGAGCTGGAACGAGGAGGCAGCCACAGTTGCTCTGAAGGAGAGCAAGCAGACAAAAGGCTTCGTAGCGCGGTTTGCAGCGCGTCGCTGTAGCTGCGCCTCGGAGAGCGGGAAGGCCCCGCGCAGCAGCGCAGCTCCCCACGACCTCCTGGCAGCCCCACGGCTCAGCCCCGCGCCCCAGCCCAAGCTGCTGCCTGTGCCGGAGTGCACAGGCCAGGGAGCGCTGACAGCCTCAGCAAGCATGCTGGGGGTTGCCCTTTTTCAGAATAAGCTTTGCCAGTTTATTTGCATCTGACTCCATCCTGCTTTAAAACTGAGAGTGCTCCATGCTTCTTATCGATGACTTATTTTCAGTAAACGTAATTCCTTTTCTTTCTTTTTCTTTCTCACCGTACGTCCACTTCAACGTTTTGGTTTTTTTTTAATTTGAATGCGTATAGAACTGCCGTGTACAAAAGATCTTACAGTTTTAACCAAAAATGGCTTAAATAAGAAAGCATTGCATCTTCCACAGAGTAAGGATCGATTGGATTTTTTTGCCCCCCCCCAAGGAGGAATATTTAAGAAGACAAAAGGGGAAGATTTAGAGAAAACAGCACTGTTTTGAGCATGAGTAACAGCACTAGAGCTGGCATGATCAGCAGTGCTATGAGCATTCCCAGGGAAGCTGGAGAACAGCTTGGCTGTACAGTGTTACACTTCCACGGTGCGTTGGAGAGGATGGCTGGGGTCAAAGCTGGCTGCAGTGGGTTAGCTGGATAGCATGGGCTGACAGCACATTTTAGAGTTTAAACTAAAGGTGGCCCACATTTTTTCCATAGTTTCAAAACATTTCATGAAAGCAGGTAAACTGTTGATATTTGTGAGGTGAAAAAATGTTGATTTTTCTTCCCCCCTCTCCCACCATGTTTGACAAAACAATTTTGTTTTGACTGTGTTCAAATAATTTGCTTTAAGAGAATTGTTTACAAAACTCAAAAAAGTGATTTTGACAAAGCTATTTTCTTTCTGTGTGAAATTGTCACTCGAATAAATGTTTGATATAAAGTTTCGAGAAAAACTGGAGTTAAATGGGAGTGTTTAATTTAGAGAAAATTTGTCTGGTTTCCAGTATTTTTTGCGATTCCTCACACTGTTTTTTTTCTCTCACAACTCCCTTCCTCTACCTGTTCATCCACAATAAGATTGACTCATAAAAGCACATAGAGTTTAAATTTATTTTACAGGAAACACTGAAAATTTGGTATTTGTTTGCCACTTTTGAGACAAAATATTTTGAAAACATTATCAACAGCAATGTTAGACACAGAAATTGTTTTTATTTTTATATTTAATTTTCTGACTGACAACAAAGCCAAACTTCAAAATCAGATTGGATTTTTTCATGAAATGTAAATGTTGAGGTCTGGTCTGCCTTAGGGTTTTTGGGTTTTTTCCCCCTATATTTCTGAAAGAAAAGGATTTAGCAATATAGTTATGAATGATTTCATTAGTGCTAAGCTGAAGTGAAAATAGTTTTTAACCTATAAGAAAATCCAGATTTTTTTCAGGCTTGGAAGGGCGAAGAGGAAGGTGTGAATTTCAGTTTCCAGCTACATACAGTGTCAAATACAGAAATGCAGCTGATCCCCAGGCTGAACAATTTTTCATGAATGAGGAAGAAGGAGGGAAGGACACCAAGTTTGCACCGCAGAAAGTGGGAATGAGGAAAATTTAAATACTCCCCAGGTGGATGCTGATGCCCCAGGGAGTGCTCCCCGGGGTAGAGCAGAGCAGCTGGGGGTTTGTAGGCCTGATGTGAGGAGGGCTTGTGCCATTCTCCCTGTGGAGTCACCTTGTCCGTGGCAGGGTGGGTCCATTTCTGGCCTGACTGTCGGGAGCCCGCGTGCCCCACTTGCAGCCTCACGCACAAGCACTTAGCAATTCCATTTTATGTGAAGTCCAGCTGTCCTCATTCTTTGAAGTACCTTCTCCAGCATTAACAGATGTTCAGTATCACTTTGCTGCTTTAATCAGGGTGTCCTTGATTTTCATTACAATGCACTGAACCTCTGTGAGTGATTCAGTGTGTGTGTGTGTGTGTATATTTTCTACCTGGTCCTCTGGAAGATCACATGATGGAGGAATTTCACTGCAGTCCCAGGGCAGATTTGGGTGTCTGGTTGAACACCCCAGTCAAACAAGGCAGAACAGCAAGTGGATGCTCAAGTTCATTGCAAACGTACCCTAGGAAAAATTAATTTTATTTGTAGAGCTACTTGGAAAAGCCTGGGTGTCTGTATGGGTTTGTTCCATCTGATGTCCTAATAGCTGTGCTTTCCGTTTCTTGCTGTTATGTCATTTAAATTCCTCCTTATTTCGTGGTTTCTTTTTAAGGAAGGATTGATATTTCTTGAGGTTGATGAAGTGGCACAGATCAGCTTGTTTCCAGGACACTAGTTTCAGTCTGGTCTAGGTCACCAGAAACAATCGTAACAGTTAATGACTATTCATTGTATTTAAAATGAGCAAATACTCTCATCCCATTTTCCAGTGGAAAATCATTTTATCAGAACTCCCTGGGAGGAAACTCCACTCTGTAAACAACATCCATTGGCAATGGGAGCAGCACCTGCCTACCAATGCTGTTACCATCTTGACTGGTACCTTATTGGCAGCCTAATCACTTCTGCACCTCAAGTGCCCTGTTCCTCCCACAGCAGTCAGTCTTCCCACTAAATGAGAGATGTACCTTTTGGCTTTTGTTTGCCTTGTACTGAGGTAGGTTGTGCTACTACTAAATAATGATAGATGTCCTGCTGCTGATAGTGATGGGGAGGGTAATGCTTTAGTGCAAACCTGGTAATAAGAAAACTATGTATTTAATTTACTGCAGTTTATTACCTATTAAATTAATATCCCATGCATGTGGACTGTGGCAAGTTTGTCTGAGTTGCTTGGTAGGCAGGTTTTCCTGGGTTCACATCCTGTATCACGTTAGTGTAACATGGATAATGGACACACTTTCTAACAGCAGTGGAAGCTGCCCTTGTCTTCCTTCCTTATTTCAGGTCTCCACTGCACTCTTTTCTATGAGGTACCTGCTGCAATGGGTGCTTGAGGTTCTATGGTGGCTCCAGGCCCAGCTCCTGGCACAGTCTCAGCCCTTTTCTGCATTAATTTGCTTTTTCTATGAAGATAGAGGCTCCTTCTGAATGTGCTGTTTTTCTTAGGATATAGGATGAATTTTGTGAGTTGTACAAGTGAATCTATAAGTTTGCTAAAACCAATCAAAGACATGTTCCTCACTAAATTGCAGTTCATCATTGTGTTCTGTGTGACATTAGTGGGCCAGAGCAAACACTCCTACTGTCTTTATTGTCAGATGCTGGTGTCGGCTGTAATGAAGAAAATTTCATGACTGTGGTATATTGATGACTGTTGCCTAATTCCTGCTACGAATTTGTTACAGAAAACAGAGCCTCCAAACTGCTTAGCTGTTGCCCAAAGGAGCTGTGGTACTGGGACTGCAGCAGCTATTGCTCCACCTCAGCATAGGACTGGCACCAAGACAGAAGTACAGAGGGACATCGTACCTCCATGAAGGGCTCCTTTTGGGAAAGTTTTACCCAAGCTCTTGTCCTCGAAATGCTTTGGGGCCTATGGCTGCCAGGACCTGGAAGGTTTGCAGAGATGCCGCTTGCTTCCTTGAGACAGGGTAGGGCAAAGTACTGTGGGAAGAAGTGTGGTAGCCTTGAAGCTGCTGAACGCAGAGATTCTTGTTGGTGTTCCCAACTCAGGCAATGCCAGCCTTGCTAGTGCAACTTATCTACAACAGAAAAGAAGGGACAAATCTGCTCTAGACAAGCCATAAATTTTTGAATGTGTCCTTTGCTCTTTACTAAGAAGGCAAACCCACCCTCGCAAAGAGTACTCACATACTCGATGTGCTGTGCACTGGGGTGACTGAGCCCATGACCCAAGCCACACTGGTAAAATGAGGCATCCCCCACAGCAATGGACAGGGGATGGTTGCCCCATCTGGAAGCCTGGCAAGGCTGATGTTACCTTTTTGTACTCATTTTGGTCTGGAATGAAGCTCTCAGTTCTGAGACAGTTATAAAGAGAAGTCCATCTACTTGCTAAGGTTTTCAGAAAACTTATTTGGTGATTAGTTGTACATGGAAGACTCCATGTGAGAGTCCTACAGCTGTGAGGTTACCCTTACATTTGTGGTTGAGAAGGTATGGTGGTTGTCTTCTTTAAGGGCTTTCCCTTCCCCTGCTTAAAATCTTGCCATCTTTTCTGAGTAGAATTCAGAAACATTTTCTGAGACACAGGAGCATGCAAATGAAACAAATCATTGGTTTTCCCTGCTTGCTTCAGGGCAAAAAATGAAGGGGACAATGGGATAAAGCAATAAAGTTCCAATGAACACAAAGCTAATAAATCTTTAAAATCAGTATTCATTGACTGAGAAATCACAACTACTAATCATATGGTTGTTGCCTGGCATGAGGACTGTACAGCTTTACAGTTCTGAGTTGGAGCAGGGTATGCCCAGAGTTTTTAGAGACCTGGTTTCCTTTCATTTGCCGTTTTAACTCTGCAGTTGCTGATTCTGTGTACTCCTGCAAGCAGTACCAAATGCTCCTGTGTTCAGTTACTGCTCAGAGTACTAAAATGATTGCTGGTTTAGGTCCAGGGCAGGGTTTTTCACCTGAGTCAGATTTCACTTTTTGTACTCTCTGTCAAGCAGAGTATCTGCTCTAGGTAGATTCATCCAGTATCTGCATAGAGAACTTCTTTAACTCTTTTTGTCTCTTAGGACTTTTTATAGTTAGGAGATTAAGTCCTTTTGCTATGTGATTTTAAGTTTGTTGCTGGGTAGTTTGTGACCAGCATCAGGCGGAGATGTGGGAGACCCCCTTGCAATAGCTGTATAGAGAATAGGTGGCTGTATTTGCCAATCCCCACTATACTTCCTGGACTGAAGTCTGTAACATCCCTGTAAGGTTTTGTCTGCAAAGTACTGGCGTGTACTTTCATTCTTCATTTTCAATTTATTTATCATACATACATATGTATCTGTGATGTCTTGAAGCATTTAAGGCACTTTACTTGTTGATCAAGCATCAGTGATTTTCTTGTACCAAGGAATTGCCTCCAAAATAAAATGTAGCTTTTAAAATACTGCCTCTGGGGATTAATTATTCTGTTTTCATGGATGATTTGCACTGAAGCCAGTGGGAATTGCTATCATAGAACAATGCAAACCAAAACCATAGACCCTGAAGCAGGAAAACGGTTTGTCCTATGCAAGATGTCAGTCAGAAGGGCTGTTCTCACCTTATTTCAGAGTGGTCAAACTAAAAGTGCTAGTTAGATTTGATATGGGCCACAAAAAAATTATTAATTTCTCAAGTGCAAGCCCAGCTTCTCTGACAGCTGAGTTTGGTGCAGTGCCAGTTCCGTGGGTACATTGAGCTCTTGGGGCGCCTGTGAAGTGGAATGGGGATTTGCTCCTTGTGCATTACTGCTCTAGACCATCACATTTGTGACCTGCAGCTGTGAGAGAAACAGAGACCCAGCTTTTAGAACTCTGGAGCAGTGACCTCTTTGAGATGCAAGGTTTGCCCTGGGCAACATAGCAATATGACCCCAACAGCTGATTTAGAGAGCTGCTATATATTAATGCAGGTATGTGTTAGTGGAAGGTGAATTTCATAATGGGCAGCTTGGCCTGGCAAAGGTAAAGAGCATCCTCTGGAGGGCTGGAGCCTGCTCTGGTAGTATTGTGCCAGGAATGGAGTTATTCATTCTTCAAATAAAATTTCACATTAGAATATGCCTTGTGGAGTCAGCTCTGTAATAGTGAGAAGGAGCTGTGGGGTGTTCTCACGCAGTGGTAAGAAGCCAGTGTTTGGGACTGGAAATGTATTTAGGGTCATCTGAAGGAGACCATTATGTCAGTTCATGCTACTGCAATCTTTTACACAGTTGTTACTTATTATTATTATTTTCCAGATTGAATTAGATGCTGTACAAGCTCAGAACATAAAGATGGGCCCTGCCCAGAGAAACTTAATATGGATGTGACTGCTTAAGCTATTTTTTTTTATTATTTGAAAATAAATACATAACAGCTGCTGCCATTCCAAGGGAAGGAATGAGCCTATGAAATATCTGGCTTATATAAAAGTTAACAGTTCTTTTAAGTTAGATTCAAGTGATGGAGTGGGTGTGAAGGGGTGGGAAACTACTCAAATTGCCCGCAGCCCTGGACTAACTGGGTTTTCCTGCTAATCAGATCAGCAGTGAAATTGTTAACAGTGTTGACATTCACATCGTCACCATTAAGCTGCAGCCTAAACACTCCCTTTTGATTAAAGGCAGCATCTTAAATCTCTCCTCACTATTGTTGGAGCATTCCAGCAGCTTGAGCCAGCAGTCTGTCCTTACATCCCTTCTTGGAAGGTTTCCCTCCTAACCAGAGAACTAAGAAACTTCACTGTCACTGAAAATAGCTGAGAACTCGCTTTCCTTTGTATGGGGCAGGGCACATCTTGCCAGCTGTAACTGCAATATTTTTCCCTCTGTTGAGAGGATGTGGCTGCCTATTCTGTGACTTGGCTGCACACAAAGACAATGACAGACAGGGGTTAGTTGACTTTTCCCCACAGTTCAAACGTGGGTTTAAAATTACAGGTGCAAGTTTTGTGGTTATAAATTACAGTTGCAAAAAGGGGAGGTGGCCCTGGAATAAACTGTGCCATCTGCTTTAGCAGTGGGAAACTGAACATGTATGAGGGATGTTGCTGGAGAAAAGTTAGCATCTTGTAACCACCTGTCCCACTGCAGTGGGATCCTTGGAGATAATTAAAGACAAATACACATTCAAACAAAAGGCAGGGCTTCTCCCTCTCAACTCCTTCATCTTCATTTAATCAAAATCAGGCAATAGGTTTTTGCAGGAGTTTGTTTCCTTTAATAATGTGGAGGGAAGTGAATTTGTCCCACTGTGAGAAGCAAAGCCCAGTTAAATTCAAATCCATGCTCTGGGACACCCAGCCAGAAGAGGGGTTGAGTGGAAACATTGGCATGGCCTGACCTGCAGTGGCAGTGCCGAGCCTCATTAACGTAATCACAGAATGTATGGGAAGCTGGAGCACAGCCCTGGGTGGGGTGCTGCACTGGTAAGATTTACAGGGTGCCACGTGTATTGGAAATGTGGTCATAAATGGGCATAAAAATTATCATCTTCAACTTATTTAATAAAATGAGTCAGAGTAAATAGGGAAATGTAAAAACACATTCTCTGCTTGTTTTATTGAATAGGGGTTTGGCTCTAGAGCTACGGTCATTCTTTTTGTGGTACGGGTTTTTTTTCCTTTTTCTCAGGATGCGTGTGTGACAGTGAGGATACATAAGAAAAAAAAGAAGGAAAAAAAAAATCAATCCATTTATATCCTTCCTGAACAGCTTAACTGTATTGCTTTGTGCTATACCCAGTCGCTCTCTTCACTGGGCATGTTTGTAAATGTTTTTCCCTCTTGTAAGCTAACCTTCCTGCTCAGGCAGTCAGGAGCCTCCTGCTCAGGCAGTCAGGAGCCTCCTGCTAGGCTGCTCACTGCAGGGCAACTTCCCAAGGGCAATGGGTGCAGGAGGACGCAGGTCACAGCTACCTGCAAAATCCTGTGGGGACACATGGCTTTGGATACCTGACAATGCTGGAGGCTGTTTCCCTCTGCCCTTAACACTGAGATAAATCTGAGTGTCAGAGGAAAGGAAAATAAGCCTAGTTTAAAAAAGTTTGAATGGATAAAGATAGAAAATCTTCATAACAAACTACTAGATCCGCTCCCCTCACAGTATCTTGATTGGGTGTGTGGCAGTGTCTTGGGCCTTATGTCTGCTAATAGTCCCCAGAAGTTGTAAAGGAATGTTTTGTGCATGGCAGTGCTCTGTTAGGGAAATTACAAAATCCAGCCCTCTGCAATGCCATGGGTCAGTGGTGAGGACATTCCATGGGCCAGGTACTGGAGCCCTGGTGCTGTGACTGTGTACTATCCGCCTGCTAGTTGTGCCCTCCTTTTCTCTCTGAAGTCCCAATTAACGCCTTTTTGTAAAGGAAAAAAGGAGGAAATACCTTTTTCTCATTTGTTCAAAAACTAATGTGGTCCCAGCGGTGTCCTGGGGAGGTTTGGCTCTCCATATGCCACTCCTGCCTTCTGTGGCATGACAGATGTAAAAGGTCCTGTCACGTTTACCATGGTGGCATGACAACAACGCGTGTCCCTGATTATCAGCAGCATGTCACTCCCAAGGTTATGGAGTGCAAATGGTTCTGTAGCCATAAAAAATTAATCTCTATGTTCTCTGGTTTGTCAGTCTGTATGTAATTGGCCACATTCAAATTTCGGTCAGGGCAGTGAAAATTAAGAATAATCCAACTGAGTTTATAATTGCTCAGTCTGGTATAACGTTTAGCCAAATACAGTGTCTGCCCCCATCTCTCTGTACTTACATATTTATTTATTTGCATATATAAAAATAAATGTCTGTATAAATGTGTGTGTATATATGTGTAATGAAACTGCTCCATAGTCCAAACCACCTTTTCCAAAGATGGAAAGATACCAAGAGGATCATACTGGAGGGGCAGTAACCATAGTGGAGGGAGGAAGAGAAGGGAGAAGAGGATTATTATGAGCAGTAGGAATGGAAAGGGGAGATAAATAAGATTTTTGTCTTTCCATGTTCCAGTTTTTGTATGTGCCTGCACTATTTTATTTGGCATATACTGTCATGGTAGAAATAGGAGCAAAGTTCATTTACTCAGAGGAAACGAAATAAACCCACAAAGACTTAAACTAGCACAATGTAAAACATGCTGGCGGCATTGACCTCCTCCTGCTTTACCTTGACAAAAAAAAAAAAAGAAAAGGTAATGTTTCTGGAAGACAACTAGTGCTGTGACCTGCACTAATTAATCTGCCCATCAGATCTGATTAAGCACTTTCAAATCTGGCAAATTGCCACTTTTCTTGTGACACAAATGTAAATAAATACGACGGTGGTAAATCACAGCCCTCCAGTGATACCTCTGTCAGCAGCCCCGAGCAAAGAGCAGCAGATATTGAGACTCCAAACACTCTGTGCCTGATAATAAAAATGTTTTTCTGCACGAGGATGAAGTAGAGCACATCACCATCTGCTCAAACCTGCCTGATGTTGGGCAGCTCATGCACCTGCTGAAAGGCTATCCCTCCTGGATGCAGCCCTAGTCAAGCAACAGGCACAGGGCAGGGCAGTGCCGGTGTGGGCTTTCCCACGTGCGCCAGTGTGCAGGTTTGAGACAGGATTCACATACACAGGTTGGCTGCTGCTGGGAGAGCAATGAGCTGCAAAGCCACCCTAAGGGGCTGTGCTTCCACTGGGAGGGGACTTGCGGGTGTTTTCCGGAGCTGCTTTTGCAGGTGACTGCCAGTTCCTTTGCACCCTTACGTGAATGAGGGCAAGTCCCTGGGAGGGCACCATGGAGCATGGTCCCCGTGCTCGTGGAAGCATGCTCCTGCTTCCCTGCTCAGGCCTGGCCTGGCCCTGCCTCAACCAGGAGCTGGAGCTGCACTTTAGAAGTGCCAACAATAACACTAGTGTTACCTCTCGGTTTATAGCCCTCTCCCTGCTTTAAGACCATCTGGTGTGACAGAGACTTCTAAATAACGTGCATTGAAATTGGTGAAATGCTTTGATTTGATCCTTTGGTCTGAACAATAAAATTATTTCCATGGATTGTTTGCCTCAGTGTACCATTAAGCATTTAAGAGTTTGAATATCTTTATTGCAAAGGACTTGAAGTCATTCCAGGTAAGGTGATGTTATCTTCAGTTACTGACAATGTACTGCAGGTGTCGATTGATCAGTCCCACCTACTCTGCTTGTGTACATACAATAAAAAAAGAACAAAATATCGATAAAAGTGGGGTCTGACTGTTCAGGAGTTCTGACCATGCCTATAAAACAATGAAGTCCTAAAAGTTTACAAATACCAGCTTTACTTTGAATCACTTCATTACAGACAGTTAATTATAACAATGGGCTTTACAGTATGTGAAAAAGGAGAAGGTTAATGAAAGTGAAGGAGAGAGGGCAGTATGTCAAAGGCCCTTTTTCTGAATATTTAGATTTCTGAAAGCTTCCAGTAGGAGAGCTGTAAGATGGCCGTAAGTAACACCAACCCCTGTAGCCCCTGGTCCCGTTGATGCAGTGAGAGCTGTCTGGCTTGTCCATGGGCAGTGGTTTTCCCTGTTTCGCACAGACTTTGAAAGGAAAGGTGAGCTGGAGATTCTGAGGAGTGGAGGTTTCAGCCCTATAAAGGCTAGTATTGAAGTCTAAGCTCTTTTAAGGCATTTAGGTCACAGTTTTCTGAGATTTGAGTGAAACAGTTTGAGGGTGGTTTAAATAAAGATCTCGTATCTTCATGTACCTGAGAAACGGCCTGGTTTTCAGAGGTGCTGAACCCACACTTGACGAATGATTGATTGATTTCTTTACAGAAATCCTTTTCTTTGTGCGACTGCCTCTGAAGTTTAATCCTGGGTTGTAGGTGGTGCGAAAGCCTTCTTTTTAGGAAAAGAAAAGGGGTTTTTTTTCCTCCCTCTGTATTACACAATAGCTCTGAAATTACTTTGAGAGAGAAAAGTGATTTCCAGTTTTAAAAGACAATCCGAGGATGGAGTACTTTTCCCCGCCCTGATATCCACATGGAGCTTTGCTGGTACAGAAGTAGGCACTGCCCCACAGCTTGCAGGGAGGGCTCCTTGAGGTCAGCAGGACTCTGCTTTTCCATGTGTATGGCCAGGCTTGCAGGTCTGTGTATTTCTCTTCCCCCACAGAAGTTTGCCCTCCCATAGAGAGGAGTCTGATTGCTGGGCAGCTTGCTGCCATCACACGGTCCCCTTTGCAGGCAATCTGTGCCTGTTACTGCTCACTTAGGCTTGTTTTCCGCATCCCTGTCACAGGCAATCACGCGACCTGCACTTTCTTCCGCTGCTCCCTTTAAACCAACAGATGAAAACTAAAATAGGGCACTACTGAACTAGGGAGAGCTGAGAAGCCTACAGCAAACGTAGCTGGGTGAGTCTGCTGCATCTGCTGCAGGAATTTACCTGCATGTCTAGTTCAAGCCAATGCAGTCCCTTGGCTATCTTAGGGGAGCGAGTGCAGCCAGAGGCCACTGGAAGGAAGGAGGGGCAGTGTGCACCAGAGTGAAGTGAGGGGTTAGGTGATGAAAGGGGCCTCCTTCAGAGGTAAGGCTGGATTGGGAAATGGGCTCCTGAGCCTCTCTGTGTGGTCACCATGATCTGTACCCCGTGTGACTGGCAGCTGCAGAGTGAATGATGCGCACAGTCACAGGCAATGCACACGCCTGCCAGATACCAAATTCGTTTGCGGAAGCAAGTCAGTTGTGCTGATGTGCTTGGGGATGTACAGATTGGGCCTGGATGAATGCTTGACAGTGAATCTTCTCCTAGACATTGTTCTTGCACCTGCTGGCTCCTGGGTTTCCAGGGAGTCAGCCCTGCTTTACAGTTCAGAGCAGAACCAGGTACCACAAGGGCTTCCAGTATCTGTGCCATGGCAGTGGAAGGGCTGGCAGCCTGGCAGAGCGTGCAGTTCGGCTTTGATAATTATAGTAGAGAGCCCTGAGGCTTGAGAACAGCACAGCATGAGGGATTTTGGAGAAATTACAAACCCTGTCTTTGGGTCTCCCTACTCATCCAAGGCAAGTACAGCATGTTGCGGCCATTAGACGATACTAGTTCAAGGGCTTATGTTCCTAGGCTGAGCTTGATCCAAAAAAGCAGGAAAGGCCTCTTCTATTCTTCAAACTACTCTGTTTTGAGCATGCCCCTGTTCTGCATTGTGATCTGTGTAGGAGATGACTTGAAGTGCACTGCAGGCTCTGAACCAGTGACCTGTGAACCTCCATGCCTGGCAAGTCTTTGGTTTGATGATTGTCTGTTTTCTTGAATTGTCACAAAAGGATTCCTTGGCTAGTGTACCTCCTCCTCCTCCCATAACTTCACAATGCTCTGAGCAAATAATCTTTTCTTAAATACAACCAGGCAACAGTACCTTACACAACAGGGAGATGTTTGTTGATCCATCGATTTATGGGGAAAGCAGGCCTTGAATACATCATACATCCTCTGTATAAAATATGTGTTACAGAATGCAGTCTGAGGCAAAATATATTATAATTCATTAGCCTTGTAAGAATAATTTAAAAAAAAATCCACACCAGTCTTAGCCAAACCACATAAAACTGACACCTCGTGTTTCATAAATGAATTAAGCATAGTAAAGCAATTGTCCTTGGCTGTAGGTCCATGTTCTTATGTGACAGTGCCTTCCACACAATTACTTCATCATAAAGGTGTTTACTAACATTATTTTTCTTGCAACAGTTTTTAATAACATTCTTTGGGGAACACTTAAGAGTCTAAAGAGTCTTAAATTACTAGCTTTTTTCAGACATATACATATTGGTACTTGTGTTTATGAATGCATATTGCCATTTCTTTTTGTTTGAAATGTGGATTAGTAGATTATGTGAGACTCAAAAGAGAATAAGTATATGGTTTTAGCCTCTAGAGCTGATAGTAAATGAAAATCTATTTTCATGAACATCTACAGTGTTTTTGAAGTTGGTTTTTTTTTATGAAAGTTAAAAATGAATTGGTTCCCTTTCTGTTCACCCTGTTTGTTTTTAAATTATATCAATATGTTTGAGAATTTTCTGTATCTTCTCCCAGTTTAACAAGTACTACTACAATGACAGCTTAAATAGGATTTTTGATTTATGAAAGGAAACATTTATTTTCCCTATGAAACCCGCATTTTGGTGAAGTTCATTACCATTCTCTGTAAAAGATTTTTTTTCCCCTCAAGTCTGTATTTAGTTAAAGAAAAAAAAAAAATCTATAAATATGAAGAGTTCCACATATTGCAAGAAGAGGGATAGGAAAGAGCTAGTAGGAACAGAGACCTCTTAACCTTTTCCTCCCAAACTTTAAGTGTTCCATAAATGCTAACACTCCTAGAAAACAGGAGGACAGGTGCTCTGCCATTGCATTAACTTCAGCCTGGTACCTGTAAACTTGTGTGCAGCTGCTTCAATGAGAAATGCTGCTGCTCCTGCTCCTCTCTCCATTGAGGCTGCTTGTTCAGGTTGGCAATCTCCAGCACTGTCATCTCTCTAAGTCATGCCAGTCTGTGTGTAGCATCATTTAGTGCACCTACTCTTCCCTGAACCCAGCTCTTCCAGAGAGACAGAGAGCACGAGCCTGGCTTCAGTGGGGACAAACTTGAAGCTCTCATTGGCTCTTGAGAATGAATTTACCTTAACATGGATTTTCTATCTCTTTCTTTGCCTTTTCTACTTCTCCTTTTATACCATTCTCACAAAATTCTCATAAATCCACATTTATGTTATGGAAAAATTGTTACCAGGAAAAAACTACCCTGACTCAGTGCCAGTGATATCAAAGTCAAAAACATGTTTGAGAATCAGACAAAATATTACGAGTGGGTATAAATTTTATTTTGTATTGCACAAAAAGCCATGCTAAAAATATTGATCTTCAATTCTATCAATCTCAAAGTTTCAGCTTATGATTTACATGAGTCATTTACGTAACAGTTGAACAGAGAACAAAAATTATTAAAGTTTTTTTTCTTTGTTTAAATGTGCATATTTTTCTTGGTCTAAAACAACAGCAAAAAGCTTTAGGAATTCAAGAAATAAAGAGCAAGAGATAAACTCTCTTCTTGTTTGCACCTGCCAAGCCACACAGAAGTCAGCAAGCTGGTATGGGTGTAAACCCAGAGAGAATGTCAATCTTTGCCTTTTCTGCTGTAGAGCTCACATGTGCTGCTTGAGAGGCGGACTGGGGGTCTCAAGCTACAAAAGTCTGAATCCAGTTTTCTAGGTCTAGGTGCTCTGGCCTGTCAGACTGGGTTTGACAAGAGCCCCAGAAAGTTTTGGAGTTCAGAGAAGGATTTTAATGCCTAAATATTAATTTTGAGCCTAAAGTGATCTTCTGCTTGTGTAAAATTTGGTTGTATCAATGCTTAGATAGCCATTCCTGTTTTGTTGGCCTCTTCTAAAATTTGAGTTTGCTTGCCAGTTTTGGATCTGGTTAATAGATATCCAGCTGCCCTCCAAAATACACAGTCACTTGTCTCTGGCTTCTCAAAATCAAGTAGTTTGTCTTTCTAACAGGAAAAACCTTCTTGTTCCAATGAGATGTGCATGCAAATGAAAGTCGGAGTTCACGCATGGCTACAGACACGATTTGTACTGCGCTTGGATGGTTCATAGTACAGGATCTGAAGAATGAAGGGAGCAATACTTAGATATTTGAGTCTGAAGCTTGAAAGATATGGAGATTTTAAGGCAAAATCCCTTCTATTTCTTCTTCTCCAAATGTTACCTTTTTCAGAAATCACAGGAGGAAAACAATTGGTAAACTTCACTACCTACAAATTCCCTTCTTTGACTGAATAAGGTCTCAGGTGTTCAACCAGTCTCCTGTGGTGCTTGGGCTTGAAAAGGCATAGCAGCTGGAAGTCTTATGTAGTGGTTTCCGGAAAACTTTTCAATATGACATTTCAATTCCTTAAAGTCAAGGTAAGAGAACACTTCTCTTAATGACCAGTTCCTAAGTGACATTAATGCTGGGTGAAAATAGAAATGGAGGCAGAGAAGTGGCTTTTGTTAAGTGTGTTGGTAGGAAGAACTGCCATCCGCCTATGCCCGTACCCAGGGCCGTCTCCCATGCAGAGGGGACTCTCCTTATCTCAGAAAAATAACTGTGTGATAAATGGGGACATGTGAGGTTCTGTTTGGTGGGACATAAGTCCACCATAAGTGGGACATAATACATGCTTGGCATGTATTATTCACTGCAGTCTAACTTTGAGTTTTGGCACCACAGTACAGTAGCAGCTTTTACACAGTGAATAAGAGAAGAAGTGTGTCTGAATTTTTCCATGAACAGTCAAAAGCCTTTGTGTTTGAAACTCGCACAGAGATACTAATTCAGAAGAACTTTGGCATTGATTAAACAGGTCACATCTGATGTATTATGCATAAATGAGCCTAAAAAGTGCGAGTCTTCACAAATAAAGCAAATACAATGAGGTGGTATACATTTCTTTCTGAAAACCAGCAGTCACTTGGACTCAACAAAGAGTAATTAATACAATTTTTAAAGATACACTATATAATTCCGTGAATATTTAAGGCTAGGATGAAATAATACCCTATACTGGTCTTGAACCACAATGAATAATATGATTATTTTTACTTTGCAAGAGGTCACAACAAATGTTTGAGATTTAAGCTGCCAGAGCTACAAATTTAGCAGAAAGTAGGCATTTAATGATAGATTTCATTGCTGTGGTTTAGGTTTTATTTTGAATGTTTGTTTTGTCTTAAAAACACTAATGCTAAAATGTTGTCTCAAATCTTTATTTTCAAATTACTTATTATATCGCCATAAATTACAGGGTGCAGTAAAAGCCAGATTTAAAAGGAGGCATGCTTTACTTTCTCATATTGCTAAAAATAGTGCAGTGCTTATGAAACACAAATCATCATTAAAAAAGTTCTTTTTATACAACTGAAGTTGCTAGTGCTGAACTAGCGGCTTTCCTCCAAGTGGCACAATGGACTGCTCCAAATTTAGGTCTGTAATGGTAGAGGTTAACTTTAGGAAGTCCGAGTAAAACTGTAATCTATAATTCTACCACAATTACAATGGTTTCTCTCAAATGATAGTGAAGTCCCTGGGGTGAATGCTAGCAAATACCTTGTAAAGATGTTCTTCTGGCTTTTATTGTTTTGATGCTTTTGCAATTTCAGCACATGTTCCTAGATTTGTCAAGAGACCTGGGCTGTGCCCCAGGACTGTTCAGAGGCTGTGGGCTGCAGTCGGCTCTCAGCACTCAGCCAGACGCAAAGGGTGGAGCACATAGCTGATAGCGAAGAGATGCATATGCCACGTTGACAAGATGATGGGTAAACAAAGCTTAAGGGACACTTGTTAAACTCAACATAGCCAAAAATGAATCCACTTCATGATATTTTTAGAAGGCTTCAGCTTAGGGAAAACATTCACCTGTGTGACCTGAGGAAAAGTCTAAAGAACTGGTTGCTATTTAGCCATCAAAAAAACCATATGTGCGTCTTTTTCAGATGCCCTCATCAATTCTTTCCTTCCAGGCATATTTTTGGAAGACTCGCACATCTCCCTCTGTGAATCACAGTATCCTGCTGGCTTGTCAGATTGAGGTGGGACCAACACTCGTCAACCCTGAACCTAAATCCCATCTAATAGGTGTGACGTGAGGGCTGCCCCAGCCGGTGCTCCTTTGCCAGGCCACTGAGGGAACCCTGCACTACTGCTGCTGCTCGTTCCCTCAGCTCATGGTACGGTCTCAGTAAGCGCGAACCTGGAGGATGTTGCCATTATAACGTTGCCTCTGCCTGGGAGTGAAAAGAGCTGGGTGCCCGCCAGCATTTAAACAAAAAAGCTCCGGTGTGAGCAGGATGACTGGAAAGGCAGGGGTATGCAGGTAGCAATCCAGTTGGGAAGCAGTGGGGCAGGGGGGCTGTCAGCCCTCGGGGTTTGGCCCAGGCTGTACGAAGGCCCAGAACCAGGGGTGTTGCAGGCGGGTGCGTTGTCGGGAGAAGGCTCCCCGGGCAGCACGAGACGGTGACAGCCTGGCTGGGGAGAGCTGCAGAGGCACCGAACGTGGAGCCACCCGCTTGTGCTGGGCTGCACAGGAACAGCTCTGGCAAAATGGGATTTCTGAGCAGGCATTTAATAACAAGTTCATGCAAGCATACCCAAAATAAATGAAAATGTAGTGGAAATCTTTCTTAGCTAACTTCACCGGAGCTTTTGGCCTAACATGCTGCAGGCGTTAGCGCAGCAAGTAGGTGGCCTGTGCTGCTGCCCATACTCTGTCAGGAAGACAAAGAATCCGGGAGAAGCATCAATCTGTTTCTCTTCACAGGGCTGTCTCTTCCCCCCTTTGTCAGTCAAAGGTGTCAATGTCTCTCCCCTCTATCCTCCCCCCTCCCTGAGTTGAGTAGTGTCAGTCATTCCTGTTTTTTTCTTTTTATTAATGATTTTGCAAGGCTATGTCATTACTGTGCTATACATTTTTATACAGATGGCACGACTGTGCATTTTAATGGCAAATCTGTTTCTCACATAACGCCTGAACTGCAAAAAGACTTTGACAGACTGGTTCAAGGAAAACAAACTGGTTTTAAATGTAGCAAAAACTAAAACAATGCCTTTTGGCTCTCCTAATCATCTGAACTCAAAGGATGATTTTATTTGAAAGTCAGAAATCTTAAGGAGTGGACCAAACTTGTGTGTTGAAAGAAAGCCAGAGGAAAAAGATAGAGGTTCATCATTCATGGGCTGCATGCTTTGTTTAGCGAGACACAGAGGATTCAGCCCCGATCCTCAACCTAACTGTGTTTGACCAGAACTGAATTTGGCCTGTAACTCTGGAGACTTCTGGACCCAGCAAGGTTTTGAATTTCAGGAAGAAATGATGTATTAAGTTTATAAACGTGAAAAGTAGAAGGGGCACCGGGGGGGCGCAAAACCCCAGAAAGTGAGAAATATTTGTATGTTAAATACCACTAAAAACAAAGAGCAGAATACATATTTGTCCATTTTTGGATAAGCCTGTTTCTTCTTTGATCATCTTCTTTGCATTTTGTCTTATTTTAAGCTTATATAAGTACAAACAGTTCTCAGTGGTCCTATCATTACTGTTCTCAAGTAACACATAAGCTTCTGTTTATGTCTCTATCCATGTCTCTCCTTTAATATCTTACCTTGCAGTTGCTATTTGGACACAGTTCACAGTAGCCTTGATCTTTTTTTGGCTTCTGCACTGTGCCATTGATTGTCTCTGTTTGTTCTGCTCCAATGGGCTCATTTACTTGAACTGACTGAGCTCAGTGGAAACGTGTGCTGGTATCTTACAGCTCTTGCATGTCTGAATTTTCACATCCTTGCTACCCTCATTTCCCAGCCTTGAAGGCCTTGACAATTCATTGCTTTGACACTTCCATTCGTGGTGAATAAAGCTCAGTGGCTCTATTGGAAAGGATGACCAGGAGAAAGGGGAGGTGGAATTCATTCTTACTAGCACTGCAAACTCAAGTATTTTCTGAGGGCTCCAGATAGCAGAAAATTCTCTCATATCATTGGCTGTGTCCTTGTGTATGCTGACTACAGTGAAGTGTAAGAATAGGAATTTTCAGAAGTCTATGAATGTTAGCTTCAACAACATTTGAAGAGCTGGGAAAAATGAGGAAGAGATGGAAAGCAGAGACAGACTTAGCGGCTATTATCGACATCTTACACTCTTGAGGCAACCTAAAGGCCCCTCTGCAGGTAAGAGGGATCACTCAGCCCAAATGGTGCTCTGAGATACAGAGTAAGAAAGGCAATATAATGTACAAGTATTCCCCAAATTTTCAATAGAAATCAGGATTTTCTGCTGTTGTTCTTCATCTGCTGGAGAGACACATCAGTGTTCAGATTTGGCTCCCAGGATGTTCTCCTCTTTTGTAGCCTGACTGTAAACATCTGGGTTTTGGTAGGCCAGTGCTTCAATAACATTGCAAAAATGTTACAGGATGGGGAAAAGCACTTGGAGTATGTGCTCCCGCTTTCTTCTTCCAGACTTAATATTGAGCTAGCATCAGACTGAAATCACATGGTTGTTGACCACAGCTGCATTTTATATCCACTTCTGCAGCATGTGTAGGACTGTAAACATAAATTACTGGAGAGTTTTTTCAAGAACAACAGCGTATATAATTAAAAAAGCATCATTTACAGCATTCTTTCGTGACAAAGTGTTATGTCACTTTTGTTTCATCATAAATAAAAGGGGCGTTGGATAAATTCTTGGCATGACGAGAAAGCTGCCAAACATGAATGTGGTTTGAATTTATCACAAATAATTATTATTTTTATTCACCATGCTATATTTGCGTGGTGTAAGTAACTTCCTCTCTCCCCACCCTAAAACTGTGGCAGGTGAAAACCATTGCACTGAGACATCAAAATCCCAATTTTTTAAAATGGTATTCCGAATTTTCTTCCCCTGAAATATTTTTCCTTCATGAAGACAGACTCTTCCAGTACTGTTGCCTCTCTTTTTGCAATTTGAGTGCTCTAGTTAACAGCTAGTTAACTCGGACAAGGTCATAGGTAGATGTAGGCACAGGTAAGCTTCTCAAACCCATCTTTAATGACACTTAGTGATAGCATTGCAATATTGTAAGAGTTTAGCAAGTATCTTGCTTTCTTTTGGAATTTTCACTCCTTATTCCATACCTTTTATGAATGTACTTGTCCAGATGCTCACCCATGTAAATTTGTCCTTGATGTACAAAGATGAGCATGGGGTAGCCGTTTGAGCCGTGGCAGAACGCTAATTAATGACTGCCTTCCTAGAAACAAGGAGGCATAACATCTCTTACAGAGTGAGATACAGAGCGCCTGCAGGGGCAGGGGTCTACTGGATAACAGCCACTGATTCTGAACAGGGCTGAGAGAAGGTGGTGAGCAAAGCTGATTTGTGGTGGGCATTTTAACGGGACTGTTGGGAACTAAAATAGTTAAGTGCAGAAACTGGAAAATTTGCAAAGGCCCCTGTCTTTATGGATCAGGATAGTAAGACTCCAATCCATCCCCTACCTCTGCCCAAAAGAATTTATTTACTATCTATTCACTGTTTCTCCAGCAGGTAACCACTAACTCACTGAAATGTCCCTGAGCACATCAGTTGTGGTTATTTGATAATGTTTTCTACACATTTTATTGACACTGTGGCTTGCTGGTTGTTTCTCAGTGGAAGTGTAAGTACTTTCACTTACTGGGGACTGTCACAAGTCATCTGCTATTGGAAATGAAGATAGGATTTCACTCCAGTGATGAATTTCTTGGGTCGAATACCTGTGAAAGTGTCCAGGCCAAAGGGAATCATAGTAGGACTTCCTGCAACTCTCTCTTGAGAACTGTCCGTCAGTCTGTCTGAGCACCTACCCTGGGTGCAGCAGGGCTCCTTTCTAGACCAAATCTTGGATTTTCTCTTTGTAGAAACCAGATGTAGGGCACAGGAGTAATAACGAGTTCTCACTCTGGGGTGCAGGCGAATGTGGTCATTGCTGCTCCCCACAAACACATCAGTCAGATCCTCCTGCTGAAGGGAAACCCCTGGAGGAGATCCACATTTTGGCCGTGGAATTCATTCCTGCAGTAACAGTTGTGGGATATCCTGCTTCCTATGGCAAAGAGCAGCAAAGCTGTTATTCGCAAGATAAGATGTGTTTCCCCTTTTTATTAACAGTGCATTAGGAGAGCTAATTAGCAGCACCTTAGAGATTTCCCTTCTGGGAATCCAGGCTATAAATATCTTCACTGCTCAGCAAGGAGCTCTGCGGAGTGGGACTGTAGAGGAGATGCTACAGCTGGTTAAACAATGCAGCCTCTATGTGGGTGTCTCTGTAAAATTAAGGGAAGCTATAATGCCACTTCACTGAAAAGTGGTTGTAATTTTTCATCAAAACATTACTAATTGAAAAAAATTGCTTTGATTTGCTGTAAAAAAATTATGTGGCGAGCTTCTGCTTTGGTTTAATTTTTCCCTTTTCCTTCTGTTAGAAAACCAAAATAATTTCACTTTTATCAGCAGAAAAAAGCAAAGAGATTGGAAGGATATGGATAGGAAGAGAATCATGATCTTTGTGCTGTTCGACTTCAGAAATGTACCCCTACATTTCCATTTGTTTTGTAAAGATACACGTAAGAAATTACAAACAAAACCCTGGGGGGATGGGGTGTGATTTTGCGGAGTTTCACAGTGACTGACTTCAAACATTTCTTATGAGGCTGAAGGAAAGCAGAGACTTTCCTCAAAGGATGTCTTCTCTGGTTTAGGCACTGGCTCTTTGTGTTTCCATCCAGTGGATCCCAGCCTTTTCTTTTGCCTGAAGGTGCAGCCTGGGCAGACTAATTTCAATTTGGGCCGCACAAATATTGCCAAATGTTCATTTTGTTCACTTCATGTGCCTGTGTATGACTGTTAGCAAAACTCTAGGAATTTTTAACCAACTTCATGTCTAGTTGAATTAATAGAAACGTGCCTAGAGATGAGTTTTGATCCTGACTGTTAATAAATGTTAAAATGAAAGAAATTAATTAAAAGCTGTGGTGGTCCTGAGGAGGTGACATCTACAAAATTATGACTGGCACTGGTAGGGTGGATATGGACTGCTTGTGTATTGGGTTTTATTTTTGTTTTAAGAGCTGGAGGGCATCCTATGTAGGTGGTGGACAGTGTTTCCTCGCTCAATGTGCAGTACCTCCATGTACTCCCTTCCCTTTCTGTGGTGCCATTGGCAGCTGCTTGGCTGCCTCTTTGGGTGCTGAGCGGAGAGGCACTTTTGATGTGACTGTGGGTGGTGAGCAGCTTGTTTTCTGCTGCTCTGGGCTTAGGAAGTCAGGGACTTACGCAATGTCCCCTTCTTTTTCTCCCCCTTCTTCCTCTTTCACTGTTCACTAGTCCTTAGAGCAGTGGGTGTTGCTTTGTATGCTCCATGGCTGCTCTGAGAGAGGTGAAGGTCCCTGATGGATAAACTTTCACCAACTTCCTCGGAACCTCTGGCAAATTGCTGTCACCCAGGAAAGGATTGGAGAGGGGAAGGGGTATTGTCAATGGGGTGCATTTAGCTGCTCAGGCAGTCTGTGCTCAGGGAACACACCGGTGTGGTCAGCACAGCTCCTTATAGCCAACAGAAAGCTCCAGTTTGTTGCTGTTTGGCATTGCTTGCAAGCAGAAACGTACTTTGGTGGGAAGCTGAGGGCTTCAGATGATATGAAACCAAAAGCTCCTCAGCAGTAGAAATGCCAAATATCTTAAGGAAGATCTTAGTTGGTACTTGAATTTCCAGACTGGTAGTGGTTGTCTTTTAGTGTCTCCAGAGTTTTGTGTCTTTGCAGCTAATGAAAAATACACTATCTTCTTACTTTAGAGTAATTAGTAGAGTTCTAGAAACCTTCCTCCATGGTTGTTTGCAGAAGTACAAACTTCTTAGGTCAGGAGAACTGCAGAATCCAGAGAGAATAAATGACATCAACATTTTAGCAGTTGTGTGACCCTCATGCACGCATGTTTACTATTATTTCTAGGAGCTCCCTGATGATAAGCATGATACAAAAAATTAAACCACAAAGAAAAAAAATGTTTCAAGAACCGTTATGGGTCTCACTAATCCCAGAAAAGCAAGGAAGTTCAGAATTCAGCTGATTCCATCAGTAGTGCTGGTTGTGCTGGTTTTCATTAGTGAAATCAGAATGTTGGATGACGTGATTTGCCACCAGCTCTGTATCACCCTGGACCTTTATGCTGGTGGTGGCTTTTAAAATCCTGGAAAGGTAGGGCAGGAAGGACCTTTCTTATGTGTATCTTCTTGTCTTCTGCAAGAACGTGAAATCAATTGTGTGTACTCCATCTCTGGCATGTGCTTGTCGAGGTTTTTACAAAATCTTCTAGAAAAGTGCAGCCTGCAGTTTCCCCCCCTCCAGTATTTCTTAATCTGTGGCCAGAAACCAAATTTGAGCCATGTTTAGACTCGAGGTGATTCATTTTTCTTGCTTGTTCTGTTAATTCCTGGGCCTTCAGTCTGGTTTTGAGCATGGTCAATTTTCCACATTAAAACACTGCATCTCTGGTATGCAAGGGGAGAGCCAAGTCCCCTGAGAAAAGAGGCAAGAATGCAGTGGCAGCCTGACTGAGCAAAAGTTGGAGATGATGTCACTCGCATTGGGCCAGAAATACTGTTTCTAGGCTGGGCTTCAGGCAGAGGATGAAGTTTCATGTGTGACCCATTCATTTAGATGCTGATCCTCGTGCTTTGAAAGAGCTGGCAGTCTCCCTCCAGTTCTTCCCTTCAGCTGGTGCTGACTGCTCCAGCCTGCAGAGCTGGGAAGCGGGGAGCAGCAGGGATCAGCTCTGCTCTGTGCAAACCCCTCCTCAGAGGAGGGACACCAAGAAAGGCCAGATGATAGCAGGTTTGGCTAACATAAAATGAATTACTTCTCCTCCGTCTTCTTCCACCTTCCTCTTGCTGCTAAATGAAACTTGAAACAAGCACAGAAAACAACTATATATTGTTGTGGTACTTCAGACCAAATATGAAAATGTCACACGTTTTACCTTCTTAGTGGAAAAAAGGGAGCAGTTGCTGGGGAGCCAAACAAATACTTCATCATTGACAGTATAGTCAGCTGACCACTATATGCAAAAAATGAACAAAAAAATTGACTGTATTGGCCAAAGCTGTGCTCATTCCCCTTTCTGAATTAGCTTCCCACAGAAATTCAAGTGGACCAAAAATTATTCATAGATGTTTCCAAGAATAATGAATAAAACCAAATTGTAAGCTGCTCGCAGGCATAGTCAGAAGGAGATCTAATTTTCCAGATTACTCAATGTGAATTATTAATTCTGCTTGACTAATGTTGAGCAGTCTCCTGGTGTTTAAGAGAAAAGACAGTCTGCTTTATCACTTCATTGCTGATACCCCCTGTACTTTTCACATCACACTATATTTAACTTATTCTGCCTTCCCGAATCAAACCTAGCACCAAGGGAGGGAGTAGAAATGGTCTGGCTTGGACAGTTCTGAGAGACATGAGCTATTTGATAACTTGACTGTTCCTGAGGGCTCTTCAGTCCACAAATGCACGTGAACATATCCCTTGTATGGCAGTGGGATGTGTGAGCTTGGATGAAAAAAACCCCCAACAAACAAATCACTTGTAGCTTACAGTAAAACCAGCACAACAAAAGATAGCCCCTGCCCCATGTTCCTCAGCTATAATTGTTTGTTGCCTTTTTGCTGTATTCATCTCTAGCAAACTGTGCCAGAGGCTCAGTGCTCTGCTGCCTGTGGGTTGCCGGGTTTGTGTGGGTAGGGCACAGGTGGCTGCTATAACTGGTGGGATGAGAAGGGACTGGGGCTTAGCTTGTCTGGAAGGAAAGCCTGTTGCACTTTCAAGGTCAAATCCTACATGTTGTGTAATTTTGGAGTAATTTCAGTGATTTACCAGAGTTGCTTGAGATTTACTCTGGATTTACACCACGATGAATTTCATCTGATGGATAAAATGGAGCTCAGAGCATCTATGCCAAAATCAAACAAAATGTAAAAACTTCAGTCCCTCAAGAATGCCCAAGTGAAGATGGAAAAAGCAAAAAGTTTTGCATTCTGGCAGGTAACTCTCAAGAGCTAGCAAGCTGAAGGAGGTGAGAAAAAATAACTGCACAGTGAACCAAGCCATTTTGAGTATTTTAGAACTGACCCATTTAAATGTTTTTTTAAAAAGGGTTGGAAAACTCAGATCTTGCTTTCCCTGCAAAGCCAGGAGGCAGTAAGTTGTGGTGGTGCCTGTGTGCTGTGGGAGCAGGCAGGACAAGAGGTGCTCAGCCAGCTGGAAGGTGAGCTGTAGTGTGGGATGCTCCAGCTGCCAGGTCTCTGGAGCCTCACTTGGGTAACACCTCAGTATGTGTTTTCCGATCTTCTCTGATCTAGTTTGTGGCAGGGATGAGAAACACCACAAAAATGAATATTTTAACAATCAACCCTTTGTCATAGAGAAACATTCTCCTTTGTATAGAATGACATCTTCTAGCTGAAAGCAGCCTTTCCCTAACTTTCCCCCAGTTCCTACACACTATGGGATGTAGCTGGGTTTCTGTGGTTTGAGCTGATTTCCCACTTAAGAACTATGCTCAAAGTAAAGGGATAAATACAGGGAGGGTGTATTTGTGTCACAACTGCAGGTGGTACAGCGGGACTGTCCCTGGTCTCCAGGTCAGTACCAACAACTGAGTTATCACAAGATTTTGTTGGGGTTTTTTTTTAAAGTAAAACAAAATAAAAGATGCTCTTATCTCCAAAAGGTTTTTACTCATTTTCCTGTGCTCTGTTCTGCTTTTTGTTTTCAGGCTACTTGATGTATAGGTTGCAGTCACTTAATGACTTAAAACTCATAAGTCCAAAGACATTCTTCATGAATTGCCCTCAAAATTTCTATAACTGCTTATTTTAGATAAGAACCATACATATTGAAGTATGCAGCATCCCTCTTCTGTAAAACACACGGTCCTGTCCACTGCACTGTATTTTAGTCACCATTTTTGGATATCCTTTATCAAAAGAGCCATTAATGAGACTTTCCGAGTCTTTTTCCACGGGCACATAATATGCACTATGTCTTTAATTAGCACCTTCGTTCCATTCCCCTTCCCCCTCTCCCAGGAAAAAGCCAAACCTTCTTCACTACCAAAATGGCCTGTCAAAACCTGACAACTGAAGTTCTGCCTTGTCAATATAAAATTGTCTGTACCACTATGCAAGCTGAATATTTGGGGCTGGTGCAAAATAACGCACCAGCTGCATTGTCTGTTTTCCTACTTTATTCCATTTCTGCTTAATTATTTCAGGGCTACTGAAGGATTTCTGGACTCCCCTGAGTATTTGCTGTAGAAAACAGATCCTGTTTCCTTAGGGGCTGTGTGGAGAATTGCTCTAAGAAAGTACTTGTGGGTGCATATGGCAATTGACATGTGTATCCATTTCTATATGTGCTTTCCTGTGTGTATTAGTATATTCAGAAGCGCTGAGAACTCTTCTGTCAAAGGGTACGTGAATTCAAGCATTGTTTTCCTTTCAGAAGTGGGATTTTACTGGGAATGCTGGCAGGCCCCTCACAACAGAAGGATGGGTGGGTGCAGCTACTGTATGTATCTGTTGTCACATTGGATTTTGTGCAATAAAAATAAAACCCTTGGTCAGAAGTGTCATAAAAGTTTGATTGACTTTCCTCTTTAATTGCTTATCATCTTTGAAGAGACTTCTTGGCATTTAGAAACCAGTGAATCTGTTTCCCATTTCTTCAGGCTTTATAAATACACCCTGTTTATATTAAAATGATAGACAAATATACATAAAGCTGGAAAACATGACCACAAACTCTTTTCCTCTCTCTATGCATTTAAAAAACAAAACCCTAAAGACACTGTTATTGTTGCTAAACTTTTGCCCTTGGCTGGTAGGGCCCTCTTTATGTTTTCACAGAGCCAGACATTCTTTTCATGTGGTCCTTGGATGTTCTATATTTTATATCTTTTGTGGCTTTATAAAAAGGGAAGAATGAGTTTGCTGCACAAACATATCTGATGGTAATTTTTTTTATTGGTTTTTTTGCAAGTCAGAAGTATGGTGACGTTTCCATTTAAAAAAGAATCTTGTTTTTCCCTGCTCCGGGAAGTGGTCTTAGAGGGTTTCAGTAAGCCAATGGAAACTGAATAGATTTTCAGGTATTTTGGAAGTGGATGCTGGGGACAGCCAGGCAAGTGCAGACACCTTCCTTTGCTTTTCCTGTCATCTCCCTCCATCAGAGATGAGACGTGTACTGCCTGCAGCCTGGGGCAGGGAGAGCTGAGAGCTTCCTGGGGCCTTTGGCACTAGGATAATACCCAGAGACTATTGCCACAAAGGTTTAGCTCCTTTCACGTGGGTTTTTCCCCTGCTGTGGCAAGCTTCTTGCTGTAGGGCAGCACCATCCCCTAGATGCACTTGAAACGTGCAGAAGTTAGATTCTGGGCTCTGCTGCAGGGGCAGACAGGGAAAGGTGCCTTGCCTACTCTGTACCCCTGGCTCGAGGAGCAGGTAAATGAGGTGCCTTGAGGTCGTTCAAAACAGTGGAATGTAACCAAAAATGGGAAAGAAAATGGAAATGAGGGACCAGTGAGGTGCTTTGTGCAGCACAAGGCTCTGGTGGGGCCTTTCACTGCTGAGGTGGATGGTGGGCAGGGGTCATGAGGAAAAGGAGAGGTCAGGAACTGGATGAAGGGCCATTGACCTCACTGCACCCCTGGAGTGAGCAGAAGTCCCTGAAGCACAGAGGTGCTTGATCCTTGTGCAGGGAGATGCTCTCAATAGATTTAAAGATGCCCAAATGTGTCAGACCTATAGAGCAGTTTTGTACCAGAAAAGAAAATTTGATTTAATAATACCAGTCTTCCATTCAGAAGAACAGAAGCCCTCAAATGATTCATTGACTACATATAACACCCAGATATTTCTAGAGTAATAAAACCCAAGTTGAAGAGAGATACAGTGCAGCTCAGCCATGAAAATATGTGGTAGTTGCACAACAGCCAAAGGAGAAAAAGTTTATCAGAAAGCATTTTCAGATGTTTGCTGTCTTCCTCTCCTATAAAGCATGACTTCAGCACAGATCTGTGTCTGCACAGGGATGTGGCTGCTGTGAGCTTGGGCATGGGGCTGGAGAGAGCTTGGGCAGAGAAGCAAACTCCTTGATTTTCTTTTTGAGATGCTGCATGCTCGTGTTCCAGATTCCAGGGCCTGAGAAATTAATGAAATTTCTTTCTCATGAAATGCTTTTAAACTATGGCAGAAGGTGCCTCCTTTTACTGAATTAAAAAATTTAAGCTTATTTAAACAGACAGCATAGCCAACCACATGCCCCCAGGGGGCTAATTTTGATCTTTGTTCTTTTCAGGGCTCCTGTGCATGTTTGCTAGCCTTGTGGTCCATAGCATCTGTTCTCATGGAGTGTTGGCTTCACTCTCTGTGTAGTTGCCTTTTCTTGCACAGCTTTATCTATGCGTTTCTCCATGCAGCCGTACTGCTCCGGTAGAGATGAAGGAAGTTGTTCTCAGTCAGGATTTTGTGCTGTGAGTGACAAGCAGAGACATCTCTGTGACAAGCATCTTAGAACTTTGCAGAAACGGGAAAACGTATTTGGAGAACAGGAATGCTTTTACTGCTAGGCTTCAGCAGTGAGATACTCAGGTTTTACTGGCTTGTGGGAGTTAAAAGGTGTATTAGGAGAAGTCTTACCCACCACTTGAGGGAGATAAAGGAGAGAGACACTAGACCAGGAGTAAATGTCCTCTCTGGGATATTTCTGCCCCAAATTATTGTTAAGTTTTAATGTAGGAAAAGCATTTTCTGCTAGAGGCTGACCCCAAGCCTTCTCTTCTCAAATATGTTTCCTCATTTGCTTACTTGAGCAAAACTATGTTATTCTGCTACCTTAAGTCTGCCTAGGTACCAGGGATTCCCTAGTGTAGGGATTTCATCCTGGAAAGGGCCTCTCATTGCTTTTATACAAGGCAGCCAGGTGCCTTCTTTAACCACCCAGCAGCACTCACTACCAAGGGCTGTACTTATGAGTAGCAGGCCCAGCTGACTCCAGCTCTGGCTCCTGATATTTAGAGGATAAGGGGCCTCAGGGCATCCATGTGTGCCATTAAAGGGTCTGGTATGCAGCACCTAGGACAAAGTCACACAAGTCCCTGTGCTCATAGTATGTGGGAAGCTAGGTGGGTCACTTAGAAGCAGAAGACAAGATTTTGTGACTCTAGACTAATCTACCTCAGTATTTGTTTAACTGTGAACATTATATAAAGTTACTCTAGAAGATTTAAGCTGCAAGAAATGTTGGAGCATATTTCTCTTCAGCCAAGGGAATCCTGCATGGGCTAGGAGTATTGTAGAAGCAATCCACTCCTTCCACGGTTCCCTGTCCTAGTGAGAAGGGAAGCACAGAGGTAGTTCATTAGTCTGGCAACCTTAACTAGCCTTTTGATCCCACATTTCCTCTGGAAATTTGCTGTGTGTTGATGTGATATCAAAGGGTTTGGGTGGGTTTTTTATGTTTTGTTGGGGATTTTTTGGTGACGTTTGCGTAGGCTGTGGTGAGCCCTTTTGTATCCCCCCAGGGAGCAACAAGGAGAAGCCCTGGACGTTTTGACCACGCGACTTGATTACTGTAATTTCCTCTTCACAGGGCACTCAGTGCAGCACCTCCCTAACTTGCAGTATGTTTGGGCTGTAAATAACCCAGTTTACTAATGAGGGCAGGAGTAGCCGGCATTTTTTAACTATACTCCATCTTTGTGGCCTTGTATTTGCCTCTGGCATGCTTTCCATTGACTTTCTTTGCTGATCTCTTGTTCAAGCCCTATAAGTTGTCAAATCCAACGATAAAGTAGGAAAGAATTTAAATCAATTTTTCATAGTGAAGACAGTAGGGAAAATAAATTGATGACAGAGTGGAAATATTTTAGGTAGATTCTGTCAGGTCTCAGCCCCGTTACAGTCTCACAGATAACAAAATGATACACATCCCAAGTTGGCACTTGCAGGACAATACAAGGAATCTCTAGGGAATATTAACCAAGGGACACCAAGTGTTTTTTGTCAATGAATAACTATTATGAGAAGAAAGATAAGTCAGTTAGTTTATTAGGTAAACCAACTTTAAAAAGAAACTTTGTTGGGTTTTTTGGGTAGCTCTGTTTGAATCTGTATTAGTATACACTTTCGATTATCGTTCTTTTCTGTGCTGGAGCTATGAGAGCTCCTCTGTGGCCCAGCCT
This sequence comes from Edolisoma coerulescens, assembly GCA_013397115.1. Taxonomy (NCBI): domain Eukaryota; kingdom Metazoa; phylum Chordata; class Aves; order Passeriformes; family Campephagidae; genus Edolisoma; species Edolisoma coerulescens. Next base: position 352,797 of record VWZW01005586.1, read on the forward strand.
CAAACTTGGTTTTCACTCTAGTCAGACTATAACTTGTTTTAATAAGTTATTTGGCAGGGGTGGGGGTTCAGTCTGTTGGTGTTTAATGATGTTTTTAGAAAGATGGGAAAATCCCGAGAAAGAAGATACCTATCTTTGTAAAATGGCCTAGTCAAGAAGATCTTATTTGATTTGTTCTTTAAATCCAAAGCACTGAATGGAGACGTTCAAAACCATTTAGCATTAGAGTAACACAGTGCTCATTGACATTCGTTAGCACTGAGTCTGACTGGTAACAGATCATGTTTTATATCCTAGGAAATTTGCTGTTAAAATTAGACATAAATAGAGGTGGGGTATAATTAGTTATTTCTTCCAGATGGACTAGACTGTGCTACTCAGCCAGATGATCCCAAGCAGTGCAGTGTACAGCTGCCCTCCCCCTCCCAATCCAAGCTGCCCTTTTAGAGGAGCTTCCCTGGGCACTGTCTCTGTATTGCCCTGGTCCTAGCACTGGGACCTTGTAAGGGTCTTCATATTCCTCTATCACCTGCACAATCCCACATGTACAATGATGAGATTTTTTTTTGTTAGCCTCAAGGAAATATTTTAAACCTCACTGTAAGTCTGCAAGAAAACACACTGCCTTCCCTGCTATACTTTTACTCCCAGTAGAATTGGTTCCAGAGCTTTAAATGCCATCCATTTACTAATTTTTATTTCCAGGGAATCACATGGCTCCAGGATAGCAGGTTTAAGAGAAACAGAGAGTACAGTTAAACCATGGATGAAGTTGAGGGTGTTTCCAGCCCTGTGTCTGGTCTTTCTGCTTGTGGAGATGTATTGGTGATGGGGCTGTGCTCAGGAGGAGCACAGCGGGCAGCGGCCGTGGGCCCCACATGCCCTGGGCAGCTCAGACTCGTAGGTATGGCATTGCAACACAGCTAATGTCTGCCTGATAGGAAGCTCAGATGAATTTGTCATGGGAAATACGTCTGGGTTTTGTTTGGTCTTTTGAACCTTTGAAACATTGAAGCTGTGCTTGCTGCCACGGATGCTGCTGTGACACACATTCAGGTCTCTGTCTCAGCTCTTTCACTGCCTCTGATCTTTGTCTTTCTTTGTAAAAGAGACAGGAAGTGTTGGCAGGACCCTTGAACCCTGTTAACAAGACTCAAATAGAATTAATTTTACCTGTGTCTTAAAATACTTGTATTTAGCACCTGGATCTCACTGGGAGTGTTTTTATTTTTATAGTTATTTTAGAAAAAAAAATTTCCATTGTGAATATAGTTATTAAATATGAAAATAAAAATTCTACTCTGCAAACAAAGGTTCCTCTATGCATTTCTTGAGTCCCAGTTTTTATTAGCAGCGCTAGAGGTATTTTAAAGTGTTTATTTAATTCAGCTATTCAGTAGTCTCTAGAGTCCAGGCTTCTGCTTTAGTGCTGAATCAATGCTTGGTCAAGCCTTAAACTTTATGGCTTTTGGCACAGTGTTGAAACAGAAGCTTTGATGCTTGAGACTGCTGCCTGCACAGAGCAAATATAAATTTTGATCAGTAACAGTAAGTGTTCGCCATTCAAAATGCCAGTGGGCAGCCTCTAACCATCCCCCTGCCCGGAGCTGCCAGGCTGTGTGGTGGGCACAGCACAGTTAAAGGCTGCAGTGCCTTCCTGGGTGCTGCCCCAGCCCACATGCACTGTGTCAAAATAGCACTGTTGTCTGATGGAAGTTTGGGATGAAATTACTATTTCTAAATTCCTACTGGGCAGTTATTTTTGGTCTTGCAGAGGCTGAGGGTTTGCAAAACCTCTCTCCTCTCCAGAAGCTGCGGGTCAAGGTCAGGTGTGAGGGACTTTGTGCTGTGACCTGAGAGCCAAAGCTGTAACTTCTAATGTTGTCATTCAAGTGCACTTCAAGTCCATAAGGCTTTGTCTTCTACAGTCTGGGCTGCTTCTAATGGTTTAACATGTACCCAGATCTCATTTGGATAATGTATGTAGATTAGTCTCTGATACAGAGGAAAGCCAAAATTTATCCTTTCAGAGCTCCATGGCTAAGAGACACCTTTCACTTTGGTGATCTTGGTGCGTTCTTCAAGGTAACAAAGAGTGGACTAAAGCCTAATAACAAAGACTCACTTCCATCTCCCTGGCATGGCTCTCTGGGATACAGCCTGTGTGTGCCAGCTGTCCTGCCCCTGCCCTGAGCCAGCACGACTGCAAAACAGCAGTGCCATGTGCCAAGCAGAAGCAGGTTGTGGACACCCACCCTCCAGAGCACTCAGGAACCGTGTGATCCTCCCTCCCTAAAACATCAGCTTCCCTGACTCCCAGGCTGTGGCAAACGAGGAAGCACTGCCCCATGCAGTATCCTACAGTGGGGGGGTCCTTCCTGCCTAGCATGCAGTGGTGGCTCTGATTCCTAAATTCCTATTTCAGCGGCCTTATACTGCCAGTTCTTCCTTATTTTTCTGGCTTGTATCTTCATCCCTTCCACTGGAGATGTGGTTGCAACCTGGGCTGTAAGTCCTGCATTGTTAACAGCATATGATGGCATAATATTGTTTCAGTACTTTACTCGTGACCTAAGGAATTCTGTTAATTTCTTCCCTTATGTATCTTTATGTGGATGTGCAAAGTGTATGGTGCAAGTTGGTGCTGTAGAGATTTCACTGACATACAAGCACGTTACATGTCTGTAATGTGTTTTATCTCTGATAATTCTTATTAATTTTTGAGCATAATTTGGAGCATACAAAGGGCTTGCCTGGGTTCCTGTACACCTCTCATTCAAGGCCTGCTTGCCTCCCACCTCCTGGTGCTTTGCGTGTGCTGTGGCTTCTCACCATAGCAGAGACTGTGCTGAGGGAGCTGGCATCACTTTCTCGGTAACACCAAATGCCAAGGGTCACACTAATGTTAGCCTGTGGCACTGCACAGAGTTTTTTCCAGAATCACAGTCTCTGTGTCACTCTGCTTTGGCCAGTCATTTCCATCAGGGGCCGAAAAGGCTGTTGTGTTGGAGGGCAGAGATGGCCCCTGCTAGCTAGCAAGGACTGAATGCTGCTGTGCAGAGTAAATGCCTTCCTTTGTGGTGGTGTTTAATAGACAATCACTGAGAACTTTATTAGCATACTTGACAGACACTGTGAAGTCTCAAAATTGACCACACAGCGAAAGGACACAGTGCGATTTCACTGGACTGGGACACCAACTCCTTCAGCACATCCCACAGAACTGGGGCAGGGAGCAAGGGTGCAACCAGGACAGAGAATTGTCAGAGGAGCTTATCCTAATGTTGCAAATTAAATTGTGATCTTCTCCTGATACATTTCCAAGACTGCATTTAAAAAAAGAAACCAAAAAAGTAAAATATGTGCTCTGGGAGCACTTAACAACCTCAAGAATTCATGGCCTGTCTGTAAGCCTTTAATGGGATGTTGAGGGAAAAGAGGGGCTCCTTTCCCCTCCTGCAGCAAAGGGAACTCAGCAGCCTGTTGCCTTTCCTCAGCTGCACTGGCTCTCTGCATAGACACTGACAGATTTACAGATTTGGTGCTCTCCTTCCTCTGCTCCATCGAGTCTGAAATTGCAGTGCATAAGGGTGGGGACTCACCTGAGTGGCAGCAGAGGCAAGCCCTGATCTTAGTGGGCACCATTTGGCACAACTACAACCAACAGGTCATGGTACCTGGAAATGCTCCCTGTTATTTGTTTCATGAAGCTGCCCTCTGCTCCTCCTTGGAGTGGAAGAAGTCAGACAGCTGAGTAATCTGCTACAGCAGCATGTCACAGCTGCATCAAGAAAACTTGGACCCTGAAGCCCTTGGCTATCTCCAAGTGCTCCCACTTGCTGGCAGGTGAGCGCCTGTCCTCTCAAGTGCTGGCTGCCATGAGAGCAGTTCCAGGTTTGCATCTCGCACAGCATGGCTGCCTCAGCAAAGGAGGAGGATCCACACGCCACACTCATGCTCAGAGCAGCTGAGGTGGCTGAGTCATGGCGTGCCCATGTCTGCATCTCGGGAAGCTGGCTATGGATGAGTTCAGCTTTTGTGCTGGTGGGAGGCTGGGCANCCTCAGGAGGAGGGGCAGATCATAGCACCCAACACTTCCAAAGCCTTGTCAGTCAGATTTTTAAACAAAGGGAAGTAATTGCCATCTTGGTGACAACTCGCATCTGACCTGCTTTTAGTGGAGATAACCCTGCATTTTTATCTTGTCTTGTTGTCTAAATTAGGAAACTTTAATAATATATGCAATTTGTCATAAGGCTTATGTGATAATGGTGGAAACTGATATAAAATGAAGAATTTATAACGCCGGATTAGTCTTATGAAACAGTGGTGTACCTTCATAAAGAGTCCAAAGAGCAATTATTATATGTGTTTGACTGGCACTGTAAAGTCGTTAGTTCAATCATCATTGACCAATTACTGCTTTATTGTATTTTCTTTTTATTTTTATGGTCAGAGAATGCCATTTTTCCCACAATCAGTCCTTGAACACAAAGACAATAACAATTAAAAGAAATATTTTAAATCTGGATTTTATCTTCACAGAGGGACCCATTCGTCACTATAAAGATCAGTTTTGTGTGCAGCTGTATTTCAATCCAATAACCCCCAAATATTCAGTTTTCCAGAATCAGAAGTTTTAATTTTAAACACTCTTCAAAAAATGAGTAGTTTGTGCTTCACAAACTTGCTTAAGATATTAGAGTTCCTTATGACCTTACACTTGTTTAAATACTGCATGTTTACAAAGAGGTGTGCGTGATAAGGTTGCATATGACACTGATTAGAGTCCAGATAAGAACGATTATTGTGGTCATTAGGGACAGACTTGGGCAGTATCCAATATTATCAGCCAAAAGAAATAGAGAAATGTAATACTGTGTGAAAATGCTTATTTATCCTGACAGAGTGCTGACCCGCAAATAGGGGTTTGGTCTGTAATTAAGCCGAAGGTATTCCATACAGTAGCGCAGTAATTGTACCTGTCCTGAGCTGTGGCTGCCTGATCCAAAACTCAGGAGTGCGGGAGCAGACCGGCCTGTGCTTGGGGGTGAGGTGCCTTGGTGACAGGCTGGGGGGGATGACCTTGACTTCAGCACGGTTGCATTGAGGACATGGTTTTGGATTGTGTTCAGAGCCTGGCGTACTGTGTGAAAACCAGCTTTTGACATCTAACGCAGCGTGTGTCCCCTTAATTGTGCCTGTGCGCTGTGTTGCCACCCGGGCACCCTGGGACGCCTGGCTGAGGCTGCCTGGGTTCGGGGGCAGCCATGGACAGCCCCTTGCTGTGGCTTTCCCTTGGGTGGCCAGGTGCCTCAGGGATCTCCAGGGGCAGCCTGGCTGTCTGCACATCACAATAAAGTGCTTAGCTCAAGAGAGACTCAGTGCTGCTTGGTGTCCCTAAATGAAAATAAACCCAAGCCCAGCATTTCTCTGCCTGTTCCTCCCCTGCACAGCCCCTAGCACTGCCCAGAGGAGCGACTGCTCCTGCCCTGTGCTCATGCTCAGCCCTTCCCTTCTCCCAGGAGAGCTGCTTCCCTGCAGTGCCTGGCAGTCCTTGGGCAGGAGCTGGCTCCCTTGGGCGTGCTGCTCTCCCCTCGCCCTGTGAGGAGGGGCAGCACATGGCAGCACAGAACCCTCAGGTGAGAACACGGGGCCTCACTTACACAGCTCAGTCTTGTGCTGACCAGTGGGAGCTGTCAGGTGTGTTCTGAGTGGCAACAGGTAAAACACCAACTCTCTTTCAAAGCCCTTCCCAGTCCAGTGGGGAGTGGAGGAATGCGTGGAGGCTGCCTCATGGCTGCTGCAGGTTTCCACAGACTCAGCATTAGCAGAGCTCTGAAACAGCTTCTGGGAATGGATTTGTAAGGAATGAGCCCATCCCCTTTTGCTGGTGTGATGCAGGCAGTGGTGGCTCTCCTGGGTGAGGTCCTGAGCAGGCTGCAGCTCCCAGACAGGGCTGTGACCAGGGCTCAGCATCAGCTGAGCACAGCTGCTCACTTCTTGGGAGACACGAGTAAACCTGCCTTGCCCAGCTTTGTCCTCCTCTAGAATATATTTATATTTTGCGCTTGAGGTTAGCTTTTGAATCAGGAGAAGCTTTTTAAAGTATATAAAAAGCCCTGTCAGGGTGGGGAGAGGCAGGAAGAGGGAGCAAGTCACAGAAATGGAAAAAGGGCTACTGAAAAATAGTGCGTCGTACAAAGGAAGTTCCTTCTTTTTGCTTATTTCAGTTTCACTGTGGAAGTAATTCTTTTTCCTTGCCTGATATACATCCAAAAATTTAATTTCATTCCCAATTGGACAAAGTATCTACAAGTCCCTCAGCACTACAGTTAACTATAATTAAATGGTGAGAAAATCAGATTAACTGAAGAGGTCAGTCAGATCTCCAGACGAAATGTTTTTTTTCTCCTGTTTAGAGGTGCACCAGGCAGGCTTACAACCAAATTCATAGGTGATTTACCTTGAGGTCATCGAGCAAGTTCCTCAGTCCTCATGGTCCAGTTTTGAAATAATTTGGTTTATTTAAATGTGGAAGCAATGAGATAAACCCCCTAGTTAAAAAAAGCCTGCAGAGAGCTGGTATTGTGTGTTCCCATCTGATTTCAGCTGAGTTCCTGTGCACAACCTCTGCACAGTCTCTGGCTACAGAGCCTGAAGTAAGGAGAGCATTGGGGATGAAATACCTATCATGGCTCATTCAGTGGGAGCCCCTATCATAAGCACTGACAAGGCTTATGGTGGGTGAGGAATTTCTCCTTGGCTCCATTCCCGCTGCATCCAGCCTGGGAAGTTTGACAAGCTACACCCATCTCCTTCCCACTCCTGTCCCAGTGATTTTATCCACGCGGGTAATTTTACTAAGTCAGACCCCTCCTTCCCTCCCCCACACTTTATTTTCTTAAGAGGCTTAATCAAAGGTAATTTGAGTTCCCATTGCTCTATCAATGGTTGTATTTAAAAGGGGCTTATCTGATTTCCATCACCAATTATGGGCTCCCATTTCTTGTTTATATCCATCTCAAATCTGACCAGGTCCCTGTTTGATTTTGATAGGAAGTCAGGGCTTCATACAAAGCTAAGGAGACTCTGAAGCACATTTGTTCGGGTAAAATAATATCTTGAGAATTACTTCACTTGTACTCCATGAGGAGGGGGTGGAATAGGGTGGTCCCTGCCACTTCTGTTGAAAAATAAATTCTGAAGCCAAGATAGTAAATATATCCCTGAGCCAACACAGTGGGAGGGAAATCACAGTGCCCAGGAATATTGCTATTAAGGAGACTTGAGGTCAGAGGTTAATGTAACAGGAGTTGGTCTAGCCAGAAAGGTCAGGAAAGGTTGGCCTTGTAAGTACAGAGCTGTTTGATGACTTAAATATTTTGGGCAAGAAAAACATCTCTGCCCATGTTGTTGGGAGATAGCTGGCAAAATCTGAGGTCTCTTAGGGAAGTGGCTGTTAAAAACTGGTGGGACAAATTCATGCACAAAGTGAGCTATCCCTGGACCATTAATGCTTTTTCAGCTTTGACACTGCAGCTTTTAACCTGCTCCAGTGTTTTGCTGTGCTTGGTTTTAAAAATTAATTTATTTGAGGCATATGAATCCCCAGGATGCCACCGTAGCTCACTCTGAGCTTTGGTAGCACATATCAAAGTACGTGATGCCATTTCCCAAACTAATTCATCTCACACACTCCTGGAAGAGACTGAAACCTTGGAGCCATTCCCAGCAGTGGCAGAGGGTTAGCAGAGGATCATACATTCTGGAGACAGTTGCCACTACATGGAGAGTTTTGTCTTTGCTGTTTGGACAAGCAGGTGGATATTTTTATTTGCTTGGAGGAGAAAGGTCATTTGTTTGGGTGTTTTTTTTTTTTAAATTTTGCATAGCTTGAGGTCTGTAAAACCCCAAAAGTAGTCAGTCTCTTCTAATATTTACCACAGGGTAGCTTGGTGAGGTTAATGTGAGCCTCCTTCCCCTTTGGGTTAACTCCCCAGGCTGCCATGAGGCCAGCTGGGGTGTTAGGGTGGACTGCTTTGCATCCTGTCCCTGCTTGCCAGGACCTGGGGAACCCTGTGGTCTGGGCTGCCTGTCCCACAGCTGGACACACAAACTGGGCCTGAACTCAGTAGTAACCTCACCAGCACAGCTTCTGGATGGGCTGGAGCAAGGACAGGATGAGCTTATGCCTGCAACAAAAAGGCAGTCAGGAATTCTGCACGATAAAATGCATCTTTTCCTGGGAGACAATGAAAATCAGGGTGTTTATTCCTCTTTCCAAAGCTATGGATATTCCTCAAGTACACAAGAACCCCCACTGTGTGGGGGAGAGAGAGGCAGGGCACCTGAAACCTCAGCACTTTGTGCAGCAGTCAGTCGGAAAAGCCACCTACTGTGCTTCCCTGCTGTCTGCCAAAAGCAGGATCCCCCTGGGATAACGTGCAGGGGCAGCATGTGAGCTGAGGGAAAGTACTGTAGGTTGGATGCCCCACAGACTCAGGGAGATAAATTAGTACTCGTTAAGTCTTTTTGCTGGGCCTTCTGTCCCTGAAGGGAGTGATGGAGTAAAGCATAATGTGCTCTGGGAAAGGTGCATATTTGCTGTGTAATGAGGAGCTCAATTGCCTGCAGGAGGAGTCAGGCGCATGTGGAACCAGGAATTCTTCAGAAAACTTGCAGAAGTCTCCCAGCAGTGTATTCCAGCCGCATGCATTTGTGTCACTATGCAGAGCATCAGTGCCAGAGACCTTGCGCTGGGATTAACTGGTGATAAGAGCAATTATGAGGCATTTTGAAATGTCAGTCGCATGCAACCAACACACACAAACAAAGTATTCTTGGTCTGTCAGGCTGTATCTTAGTGGCTCTTTGCTGTCTCTTTGGGCTGGTTGAGTATTTCTTGCTCAAAAAAAAAAAAAAAAATTGGTCTGTTTTCAGAGTGCAGTGATTTATTTTCTTGTGCGGAGAACCCTGAACTGAGTAAAAGCTAGTGAAAAAGGAAGTTCATCCCAGCCAACAATGCAAACTAGTGATGGTGTAAGCATTGAAATATTTCAGAGGCAAGTTCCTCTCAAAATGGGTGATATGCATGTTTTGACACTCCTGTTATTTCTCTTTTGGGGGTAATGTCATGCCTCTTTCTCCAAGGACATCAGCTTGGAGGTATGTCTAATTGTTTTGACTGGTATAAAATGTGGAAGAGCTGCCCTGGAAAACCACTCTGCCCATGCCTTGATGTGAAAGCTTGTACAACTCACAAAAGTTTAATATGAATTGCAATAACTGGTTGCAGACTTTTAATTCCCGTTGGCACCTGTCTCTCATTATGAAAGGAGAAGCCCCTTCGCTGCAGCTTTCTGATCCTCTGGTATTGCTGGTTGCTTCTCCACAGTGATACTTACTTTCCTGATAGAGTGGCCACATCACACGGAAGGCGAGGTCAGCGTTGTTCCACACTTTCCTCCCCCTTCCTACGAGCTGCACGTTGGTCTCGTTCCATTCTCCCTACTATTGAAAATCTCAGCATACTTGATTTACTTTGTGCACCGCCCATGTTGGTTGTGCTTTTCCTTTCCTGCAGCGGCCTGTGTGCTTCAGCTCTGCAATAAAGGCTCTGTACAGCACACAGCAGGATCATTGGACAGATACTGGCAGGGCAGCACATCAGTGCCAAGCCAATTAAACCATTAAACCTGATACACTAAGCCTGACTGCAACTGGCTGTCTGAGGTCCTCACCAAATATGCTCCAGAGAAGGGGGATATGAACAGAATGTGCAGAAGGGGGCCCTGCAGGAGGAGCTGGGAAGCTTTGGCATCCATGCTTTTGAGTAATTACATCGGTTTGGACCGTAATGCAGAAAAGATTTTTTTAGTGCTCACATTAAGAAACGACTCAAATTCTTTACGATGTGAGATTAAATTATTTCATCCCAGATAAAACTTAAGACCAGCAAAAATCCTAATGCTTGATTGCTCTGGAGGTAATATTTCAAGACTTGAATCATTCTGTTTTAAAATACCTCAAGTTTACAATGATAAATCTACGAAGCACTAAAAATCCTACTCAATCAACTCTGGTTCTTGGAATGGCATCTGCCTTTGAGCTATAAAAATAACAGATGATTTTTTGATAGCTTATCAGTTAACAGACTGCTTAGTTAGGATAGCACATTTTTATGCTAATCTTAGGGCTGTGATGAGGGAGAGAGAGAGAAAGAAAATCTATAGTATTATTTTGTATCTACTTTAAGTTCAGCCTAGCTTTTGGAAAAGATCTGTCCTCTTCTAGGAATTGCCAGCCACACGGGAGTTTCAACACTTATTTGAATGGAGGTGGAATTGATTTAAACATGTTAAAATGGTAGTATATGTGGCTGTTTAATGGTGTCTCTTGTGCGCCACAGAGCAGACACAGGAGGCAAGGAAAAAGGTTCTGAGCACTTCCTGGCATGGCTGCAGAAGCAAAGCCATCAGCCCAGAACAGGCAGCATCGCTGTCTCACTGAGGTTACAGGTGCCTTTATCTCTGAGAGCTGGTGAGGCAGAGGGCAGAAGCAGAGATTTTCCAAACCCATGATCCTGCTCCCTGCCCTTGGCCCTGCTCCTGTGTGTGTCCTCTGAGAGAGGTGGGAGGAGACAGTCTGTGCTGGTGGGATGCTTTTGGAAGGGAGCAGAATGGATGACAACTGGGGAAGCAACCTGGGCTTTTCTGTCCAAATACCAGACAGGCATGCTGTGGTCTTGTTGGAGGGTTGCAATAGAGAAATGGTTCCTTCCATTTATCTAACTTCTTGATTCCCTAAGACTGTGATTAGCTTGGCAAAAATAAATATTGCAACAAATTTGAGGCTGATTTGGCATTTTGCTGGCATGAGTTAGAATTGATGGTGTCTCAGTGGCCAGGCAGTGATACAAATTGAATCCTCTTTTTGTTCACTCTGAAGAATTCTCATATCCTTTAAGCAGAAATGGTACTCACTTGGCTTGGCATCCACTACCAGTGCCTTTGGGAAATGAAGTGACAACCTAGATGGACCTTGATTTGACCTACAGTTTCACTTTTGCATTCTTGTGTCTTTGATCTCTCACTTGAATAAATTCTTTTTCTAATTTCTGTGATGTGAAAAGAAAAGCAAAAATAAATTTATTTTTTAAATAATAAATTGAGTCTACATTCAGACCTGATTTTCCTTGAATTTAAGGTGGACAGGCATAAGGTGATAGTGATTTGAATCTGATGCTCCTTACTGAGATTGTTTCCTACCCAATTCTACTTCTTTGGAATGGAGAAGACTATTTTAACTGAAAATTAGCATGAGCAGTAAAAATATGTCTCATACAGTCAGTTTTCCTTATGTCTGTTCTCTGCTATGCTGACCATGACTTCTTTCTCTTTTGTCTCATGAAGAATTATTTCAGATGTGTATAAAAGTGTCTCATGAAGCATGAGAGCTGCCCATGGAGGTAAAGCTTGTTCCTTTTCTCTGATAAACATGCCAACAGGAGTCAGTCTCCTTGATCTCTCTGACACGGACAAGTAACAAGCTAAGACTAAATGAGGAGGCATTGTCTGCATTTGTTTCAGCTGGGAATTTGTACTTTAGAGCTGGGATAAATCAAAGTGGCACTCAGCTCTTGACTGGCCAGTAGCAACAGTGTGTTCTCAGCCAAGAGAACTGTCCTGACAGATGCAGAGAGGAATTTTGTCATCCATTTACCAGAAGTGGGTCCTCTTGCTCTAGATTTGATCCAAAGTCAAAATGTAAGGGATACTGGGAAATAAAAACTGAAACCTGAAGATATGAAAGGTTATTAATTAATACGTGTAGACGACAAAATTAGGGACATTTTTCCCCTTTAGGGTCAAAGCCAAAGAAACATACTTGGTTCCCTAGTCTTGAGTGCATGCAGGAAGGAGAAAATAATGAGACTGGCTGCTGCCTTCCCTCCAGTTTGGAGACTTCCTCAGGCTCACATTTTCCTTTTAGATATGCCACTTGGCTCCAAGCATTGGAAGGAGGAGGGATGGTGTCTATCTTGGTCTGCTGCAGATCTTTGACCTCAGGAAATCATCCAAGGTGCATTTGTAGAGGAGCAAGCCAACCCCTTCCTCCATCCGAGTAGGCTGGAGTTGTACACACAGTGCCTGAAATGCAGAACGACTGCAATCTCTGCTTTCATGGGGTTGCCTGCTTTAAACTTGCATATTTCTTTACAGGGAAATTTTGTTGAGGACTACCTTACCCAGAGAGCATCTTTATCAGTGATACAAACTTGTTAAGAAGAGTCAGCGTAACTAAAATCAGCTAATAGTGCTGTGCTCCCCCACACCCCCAAATTCTTGGGTAGGAGTATTAAAAGAAAATAGGCTTTCTGTGACTACTCGGGTTAAGTCAAAAGCCTGAAGAGATAAGTCTTTCAGTCACCTACATCTTCATCCAGACATACTTACCAGCTAAAAATACTATTAAAGATAGGAGCGAGACAGTTAAATTACTTTTTCCTTGTATCAATCAACATTCTGGTGAATCTGGAGCCTATGGCTGGACAAGGCAGGTGAAAGGTTTCCTTCAGTAGTCCAGTCAGCATGCTGGCTAACTTGCTAGTGGATTTCCATGCAGACTAATCCTGTATCTTGGGTCTTGACACAGCACAACAATGGCAGATTGACTTTTCTCTATGCCTCCAGCCTCCCTGCTTCCAGAGCAAGGTGCTCCATTACTTACACACACATAGAAATTTACTTAGCCCCTCTACCAAGAAGATGACTTCAAGAAGGGTAAAATTTTTTAAAAGCCTGCTCTTTAGAAGTTTTTGCTGAATGGTGTGTGAAAAAAGGTAATAGAAGTTTTTTTTTTTTTACAACTTCAGACTCTGAAAGTGCTCAAGTAGATAGAAGCTGAAGACAAAGGAAAGTGTTTGTTTTTATTTCTGAAAGGAAGGTAGGCACTTAGGTTTCAAAATGCCTGCAATACCACGAGTCTGTGTGGCAGAGACAAGTGCTCATTAAAATGGATTTAGTACAAGAGTGTACAGAACTTTACAGAGATTTCATGAAATCTAATGCTGAAAATTTATGATAGCAAATAACAAGGCTTTGATTAGGCTGATGGGAATGAAAGTTCTTGGAGAGATTGGATTAAGATTAAATGGAAACTAGCAGTACCTGCTAGAGACAATTCAGCTAAATACTATGATCCAGGGCTCGTGGTGACTTTTTAATATGTAGCTTGTCAGTTACTTGAGGCAGGTAAGCAAAACACCTGCTAGTTTAACTTGCCTCCACAAGGTTTCCAGGCATGGTTACAGCTAAACATTTTACAATTGCTGTGTGTCATTCGGATTTATAATTTCCTTCTTTCTAATGTTTCTTCAGTTTATTTTCCCTCTCTGGACTGTGCGATATTGTGCAAAAGAGGCTGCGTGGGTTTGGGTTTTGTGCATGTGTGAGAGAGAGGGAAGAGAGAAGTGTGACAGTGACTGATCTGGGTCCTGTTTCTGCCACACACCAAGCTCCAGTGCTCCGATGCTTACACGCAGCCCCGCTGCAGGCGTGGGCTGAGGCACTGCCTGGGGTTGTGATCTCCACTGAGCTCAGCTTTTCTACCCAGGTCCTTTAATTGGGTGCAAATTCTCTGTGTAGGTGAGAGTGGTGTGGGAATTAGATCAGCTTAAAGGAGGCTACAGATGACTGCCAACAAGGAGAAGGAAACTCTTCTCTTCATTCTGTACTGGGTGCATAAAAAATAACCAGGGAAAGGTGAGCAGTCCAACCCGTCACCCATCCTGGGATTTTCCAAGCTCCCTCAGACAAACTGTTTTGATGGCGTTCACAAGATTGAACAGAAAATCCAGTTTGGATGCCTAACTCCCTTGCCTTCTCCTTGTTTAGGACACACCTCTCGGGGAGAGGCAACCTTCCCATTCATGCAAAGAAAATGTGAATACTTGGGCCACAGCCCAAAGATGGGTATTTGTTTTGGAATGAATGGATTTAGGAATTTTTTCTATTAAAACATTTCCATCTTCTGTGGCTTAAATCTTAATTATGTCAGGCAGATTAATGTAAAATGTGCAAGACTTAAATTATTGGAGCACCATCCTTAGTCTTGCTTGCCTGGAAAGGGATCCATGCTCAGTGGTACGGGACACATAGAGTGGACGTTTCCATGTTTCCCATGCTGAAAGTATCCTCTTAATACATATAATATTTACTTTCACCTCGAATACATATCAGGGATGATGGCAAATTTATTACTGGGTGGTCAGTCATTCTCCCCTCTCTTGTTCCAATGAATATTGAAGCATTTGGTAGAACGCAGAGCGAGTTCAAAAGGATTGAGCGCCAGCATTTTGTCTGGAATACCTGTATTTTCTTAGTTAAGAAACATTCCCTTGGATGTTTTTCCACCTTGGCATAGGCAGATGGCCTTCCCTTAGACATCGCTCATTTTCACAGCAATCCATGAATCAGTACCTTAGAAAAATGAAAAATGAAATGTTTTGGGGGACTTTTTTTTCAGCACAGTAAATGAAGCTTAAGAAAAGTACTTCCACATCAATGTGAATCTTTTTCACTTTTTTTTTTTTCGATGTTGTAAGTCGAGCCACAGAGCTGATAAATGTGTTATTTATGTGGTGCTATTCAAAGCCTCGTGATTTGGGGCCAGGCCGTGGCCATGGTATTTAGCCTGGATGTCAAGGTGTGGATCACACCGAGGTGATTGCCAACTGCTCGGCGCTGAGACATTTTGAGAGCAGAGACATTTCGCTCTGCAGAAAGGCAAGAAAACAAGCCATTCCCCTCTTCCCCTGCTGCAACGGTTTTTATTTTACACCACCAAGAGATGACATAAAATTTGATGAATTTCATCCTTTTTTTTTTTTTATACCCACTTGAACTACTATATAAATATTAATAGCTAAACACATTGCAAACAGGTGGGACCCGTTCTGCCTCTGGAGAGCTGCCACCACTAAGTGATATCTCAGATGGGGTGACAGAACTTTCCCATGTGGGCGCTGTCTCTCCCTGCCAGCCCCTCGGACACGCCTGGAGCTGAGAGCTCTTTGTTTTTTTTGGGCTTTCTTCTTTTTATGGTATCGCTATAACAGTTTTTCTTGGTCTTTTAACAGCTCATTCAGAAGGAGAAGGACAGGGAATTAAAAGACATTTTTTTCATTATCTGTTCTAGTTAGTGGGGTGTTTCAAAGGAGGTTTGTTCCCAATGACAACAGACCCCCTGTTGTGTGTTTGTGTCTGAGGGCAGCATCTCTAAAACAGTAATAAAGAAGTGTTTATCTGTGAAATGTTCAGTAAATTTGGCTTCCTACCGGCTCTACCTGTTCCTCTAACCTGCTTTGCAGGTACTGTTCAGGGAGTGGCTGTGAGTATGTACCCTGTGTGTGCTACCGGGCAAGCAATGGCCATATCTGTGATTTGTCCCTGCAGCTGGGCTCTTTTGGGCTGGATTTTGGGCAACAAAGGGAAAAGGGTGGTTACAAGAAGCTGCAGGTCCGGAAGGAAGACCGAGAGGTGGTCAGGGACAGCGCGCACAGGGGAATGCCTGAATTACCCAGTTCCTCTTACTTACTCTGTGATTGTTTCCTCCACCCTGTCCTGATTGTAGCATTCATCCCTTCTCCACTATAAAATCTTAAAAGAGGAGTAATGCTTAGAGTTCATTTGTCACAGACTGTGTTGGGGGTCAGCTGGCTGCAGGGCGGTCTCCAGCCTGATGGAGCTGTTGGAGCAATTGCTGCTGCCTTCTCAGGGCATGTGGAGCTTCCTTGTTTTCCCTGAGGAAGTGGTGGCCGTTTTCCTGAGCAAAATCATGGGTGGAGTTCAAAAGGGTCATTTGGGTTTTGGTTTTTTTGCTCAAAATTAAGTTTCCACAGAAGCTGTCAGCACGTTTTGTCTTTCAAACAATTAAAAATCCAAAATTTTTTTTTTTTTAAAACGAATTTTCCCCTAAAATATTTTTTGATGAAAAATTTATTATGCTGTTCATACCATTTACTTACTCCTTTCCTGTTAGAACTAGAGAGATGTAATGTAGCCCCAGCCAAATTTGGGAGTCTGTGAATCTGTGACTTGTAGGCTATATTGTACTCAGAATAGTTTTAAGTGATGTATTCCAATAATTTTTAATTTCTCTTTTGCAATAATTCAGAACAGAAGAGAAGGTTGTTTCGGTTCATGGTGTTTTGTTTGGGTTTTTTTCTTCCTCTAAAAAGCCTGTACAAAAATTAAAGATTCAAATTTTCCCCAGGGGCAAGAACAGAAATATTAGTGATGTGCCACTTGCTTGGTGGCACTGTGGAGGGAACGGTACAGGCATGAATCAGGGACTGCTGGCAGAGTCACTTTCCAATATGTGCAAATAAAAATGCAGACCACATATTACATCTGGGGTCTGAAGATTTACCAGGCTGCCATAAGGCCATAAGTTTGATTGTTTGCAGTTTTTGGGTTTTTTGAATGATCTAAACAGGCTGCATGAAATGCTGCCTCCATTTTTTTATTAATACATCTTTAAAACTGATTCTTGCTGGGGAGACTCCAGCATTCCTATTTAATGTTCTGATTAATGAGCATAAACAATGCTTTTAAGATATTTTTTACCTGTGTATAATCAAGCCATCTAGCCACCAGTAACTGCAAATGTCACAGATTTCAATGGTCTCTTTGGGACTTTTAATCTGTTTGCTTTTATAAAGGAGGTGATTTTATTTTTACATTAAGGAAGCATTAACATCATTAAATGGGCTCCCACTTTATGATAACTGCAAATGTCACATTGATCCAGAAAGATAAGAAAATGTGCTCGTCTTTGGAACAATATCCAAGGCAAGAGCAGGCAACCCACACTATTTGCATTAAAAAACAAATTGTATAAATGCAGAAGATTGATGTGCCATCTGTTCATGTCCTTCACTTTTCTGGCTCTTCTGTGTTGAGATATTTTTATGGAATAGTTACGTTTATTATTTTGAAAATGACTCACAGGTTAAAAAAGTTTACGATGGGCAATATAAGTTGAAGATATTCATTTACAGTATCTCAGGTATAAAAACTGGCATTAAAATTAACTTCCATGCCCACAAACAAACTACAGTATTCTGCAATCTGTATTACCTAGATCCTAGGATTGGAGAAAAAGACTTTACTAGCAGCACTAGCAGTTTATGATGTGAATCCAAAATATTTAATTTATACATTGTATTTCTCAAGTAATGCAAAGGCCTTCGGAAAGGTATAGTGTCTAGAAAAGGCTACTGACTGGGCTTTGTGACAAGAAGGTAAATATGTGGTGGAACTCTTTTAAGGTCAGGCTGTGTGTTCCCATGAAACCCTGGCGTCAGCTGAGGGGGATGCAGTGAGCAGAGTGCTGAACTGTCAGAATGTTTGTCAGAATGCGAAGCCCAAATCCCAGGCAACAGCTACTGCAAGCTCCAGAAAGATACCACGAGGAAAACCTGTCTTCCTCCCCATGATCCCTCACTATCACTTTCATGCCCCTCCTGCTTGCCACACCAAGCCTCCTGTTGCCTGGAGTAGTGCCCACTGAGGCAGTCCTCTGCAGGACCAGTTTTTTGTTTTGTGCCAAGGTCCATTTGAAAGTTATCCTTGTCCCTGAGTCCTCTGGAACTGAGGACACGATGGTGGAAGGGTAGGGGAAGGCAGAAGCGTTGCTGTGATGCCCAGAGGCTGGGAGCTGGCATATATGGCACAGCACATGGGATGAAGGAGATGGAAGATCCCAAGGGTGAGTGGGGGAAGGAGGGAAGGAGAGAACCCAGCTTGCAGGGGCTGTTGAAAGCATGAAGTCTCCTTATCTCCTGAGAATGGGGTTCATACAAGCCTTCAGAACAGCAGGCAGGAAATGGTGGCTGGGAGAAGGGGGCTGATATTCGTCATGCAGGGTCAGAGAAACCACCAAGCCCATGAGGCCCTTCAAATGTAAACCACAACACCCAGAACATTCACATTTGGAGATATGCAATAGGCTGGATTTAATCTCCTCTCTCCTTATATTCCTCCTGCTAAAAATGGAGTAGCTCAGAGCCTTCATGAATGAAGAGGTCTCATGATTGAACAGAATTGTCTGATCCCTCTCTGAACCCATTTAAGTTCCACAGCATCCCACAGTGAGCAGTTCCTAGGTTAGCTATGCTTTGTGTGCAGACTTTGTTCTGCTTTGCCTGCTTGGACCCTGCTGCCCAGTTGGATTGTCGGGCACTTTTCCCATCTTCAGTTCTTGGTTTGGAAGAAACACTGAGCCATGGGTTTCCTTGAATGATTTGTCTTCTCCATGTTTCCATAGGTTTATCAGTTTCTGATAATCTCATAGTCATTATTGGGAGCAGACCTTGTATCAGAAAAATATGTTATGAGTTAAAGTTGCATGTTTTAAACCCAAGTGAAAATATTGTGTTGGCATTGGTGGCGTGCTTGATAGCTCCAGCTGAAATGAAGATATGGTCCTACAGCCTGTGTTTAGTGGAACATGGAGTTCTATGATTTTCTGAGAGTCATGGGGGATGAAATTAGGAAGAACAAATCCATTTTTGATTGGTATAAATCAGTAGTACACAAGACTGCATCTTCCCTACTGAACTTCTTTTAGTATTGGCCAATTGAAATACTTGAAAATCATTTCAGTACAATTTCAAGACATACTAAAAGTATCTCAGCCCAGAGGTGTGCTGCCAAAACCTAGCAAAGCAGGAAGCGGGTGCTTGGGCAAAAGAAGTGATTAAATGTGCCCAGAAATAAAGTGAAGAGCTAATGACTCATACTCAGCATGGTTTTATAACCTGTATGCAGAGCCTGACTCATCACACCACCTAATCATACCCATGGGACAGGACTTGGTGAATGTAGAGTGCTTCCCATCTTTTCAAGGTGTCTGCCCTACCCTTTAAACCAAACAGATTTGCCACTGCCTCAGGAAATGCTGCATTTTTACATAGCAGTCAAGTCTCACAGATGCCACACTACCTGGGATTTCAGCAGTAATCTGATTGAGGTGATTTGAGGTTTTGCCTGTTTGTGTAACTTCTGTCTTGTCGCCATACGTGGCACCATGACTGGAGTCACAGGGTGGCCATAGGTGAGTCACATCTAAATGAGTTCTGTATATGTATTGTGGTTCCATCATGGGTCTTAAAGTCCTTATTGCTGAGTCTGACGTCAGTCTGCCTCACAAAAATCAGCTACAGAAATTGAAGATGAGGCAAAAGAAACCACACTATTTCAAAACAAAGAGTATTTAATTTTGCTGTTGGAATACCTTTTACCTTCCTCAAACCTTTTCTAGGAATTCTAAAAGCTTGAGTTTTTAAATTGTGTATTGAACAAGGGAATATACAGCACACATGGCACCTAGAAATGGCATTTTCTTTTTAAGTAGATAAGCCACATCCTTAAAATTTTACATTTCGTCTTTAGTTAAAGAAGCTCGCCTTTAAATTGGAGAAGACAGAAGTCCATCTGTCTCTTTGGGGAACCTGATGTTTCTGCTCTCAGGTGTACAGTCAGGGTCATAAAATTATTTCTCAGTGAACAACCTTTTCAAATAACTTGTGTGCACCTCAAAATAAGCTCACCTTGAAAAAGACCCAGTGTTTACGTTTCGCTTTGAGAGGGAGGCCAGCTTTGATGGAGTCTGCACGTCTAAGACTTTTCAAACAATCTTTATCACACTGCTCCAGCAACTATGTGCACACAGTGAATCCTACCCTACAGATCAGTATGCTGTACAGCTAAAAAGAAAATAACATTTAAAAAGCTCCAGATGTTTGAGTTGATGAAAAGAAAGAGAAACAGCTCAGCACAGTAACACCAATCTTCATCATCTTCTGTGCTCCCTCTCTCTGGGCTGGTTTCTGTCTTTCACTCAAGACTTACACTGTAAATAGACCAAAGCAAGGACAAGCTGCCATGATATTTCCTGGTGCAGACACCAGCAAACTGACCTGGCTCTTGACTTGCAGCCGAAGTTCCTAGAGCTGCTACTGCAGTTTAAACAAGGGCTATTAATTCCAGGTGCTCCAAAAGTAGTTCTGGAATGCCATGATAAAATGGGGAGTGTCCTATTAAGGAAAAGTTTACTGCTTTTGCACACCTTCAATTACTTGGACCTTTCCTGTTTTGATGGAATGGATTACTTGATTTTCATCTGAGCCTTCTGTAAACCTGGGAGTCACCGGTGCCAGCACAACCAAAAGGCATGTATTTATTATGGAAAGAAAGTAGTGACTCAGGTTCTGTGCAAGTTCATCCTGGTTTGAGATGCACACTGTCACTGTAGCAGAGTAGAACTGCTCACAGTCAACACCATTCAGGCTGCAACTGCCATGAGTAGCTGCAGGAGAAACCTCATACCTTCTGATGTGCTCAAGGCACTTGGAGACCTACCTGCTCTTTGGTTTCAGCGGGATTAAAACAACTGACTCTTTAAACTGTTTTGCAGATCCTGAATGACAAAAAACACACCTGGAAATTACAGAAAATTGACAGAAGCCCAGATAAACAACGGAATCTACTGACCATTTTGTAGGCTATCCCCTGCATCCTTGTAAAACACTGTGGCTGACTGTGCATCTTGGCAGATGTCAGGTAGAAAGCCCATGACGAATTGCAGATAGTTTTTTCCAAAGACTGTCAGTGTAATTTTCACACTTCTTTAGGAGTTTGAGGGGAAAGAAACATCTACTTCTGTGCTTGTGGCAGTAGGAGAACAGCCTGTTGTTTGGCAGTCTGGGAGCCTGGTTTCAAGCGAGGCTGAGTTCCCAGGTTAGTTTGGTCAGCTCTCCCTTTTCTTCTCCACCTTGGCTTCAGTGCCTGGAGAACGGCTGTGTGCTTAGACTGACCAGAGTTGTGAAATGCTTTGTCTTTTATATCCCTCTGACTGCTGTTGTTATTACAGCTTGTAGCTCGGTTGTGTATGCTTTGCTTCCTTCCCAAAACCTGCTTGAAAGCTATCCTTAGTACATGCCTGGCAGCAGCACCGTGGCTGCATGGAATTGCATCCAAGCATTTGTTGGTGTGCATGCCCTTCCACACACGTACTCCTCATTTCTGTCACGGGTGTGAGAGCAGAGCTCAGGACTAGGCAGGGAGGACTCGGGCATCGCTGCTTTGTGTGGGTAAAAAGATGCAGACAGAGGGAGAGAGATTTATATCTCTGTGAGAATGGCTTGAGTTGCCACTCAGCAGCTTGGGTGGATGACCTTCGCACCAGGGAAGAGTCTGGTCTACAGCGACTGCATTTTACTCCTGTTCATAGAAAAACCACATAATGTTTTAGCTGCATTTTGTCACAAAAATAGGTTACAAAAAGAAAGAGGCCACTAAACTAGCTGCCTCAAAGAGGGGGAAAAGGGAGAAATTCAGCACTGGTTTATGTATTTGTCTGTGGGAAACCTCTAGAGCTTTGCTTTTTGAGATGGCCAGGGTGTGGTGGCACAGTTTTTTTTTGTAATGGAAACCATTATTTATGTGACACTTTGACCACAATGCTCATTTCACTCATTAACTCAGCAACATTAAGACTGCTCTCCAGACAATGGGCGTTAGACATTCAGCGTATTGTTATTTCCATGCCTATGCCATTTATGCAATGGAAGATGTTTGCATATTACATTTGTCACAGACAACTATGGGGTATCAGATGTAGTGCTATTATTTTAAAATAGAACTCTAAAATGCAACTAAATATGCTCAGCTACAGATAGCTTTGGATTTTCTAAACTGAAAATTCCCATAATCTTACAAGAACGTGGTACAATGCAAATGTTAATGGCTCAGGGGACTGGTGAAGGGAAATAAGGTTTCTTAACTCTTGATAAGTAACAGAAATCAAACCCAGCTTGATCACATCTGAAAGTCACTATTATTCTCAGATTTACTTGTATTTTGGTTTGGTTTGGTTGTGGTTTGACTAGATAAATATATGATCCAGTATATCAAATAAAAAGGTGACTCATTCTGATTAAAAAAAAAAAAAGAAATCAGAGTTAAAACTAAAAAACAAACATTTTTTAGGTTCTAGCACAAAATGAGGGCTTCCTCACCCCTCTTCTTGGAATGAATGCTCCTAAATGAATCCTCCCCAGTGGAAGCCTTTCTGCCCTCCAGGATGAAGTGGCAGTGCTGGAAGTCAAGTCTGCACCCACTTGCACCTTGGGTGCGTTTTCAAAAGGTTTACTGCACCTTCGGCTCGAGAAGGTAGCATTGTTAACCTGTACAGGAAGCACTGTTAACCTGGGAATAGCTCAGCAGGAGCCTGGAGGGATGGGATGTGGTGGATGAGTATCCCAGGTTGCCTTACAGCATCACAGCAGAACCCGAGCTGGTTCAGCCCCAGGGCCATATTGTGCTTCAAGGGAGTAGATTTTGAGAAATTACATATTTTAATGAAGAGGATGGTGAATGTTAAAAAAAGTCTGAGGAGGAGCAGTGGAAGGGTATGTAAAAATCCTCAAGTCTGGAAATACAGCAGGTAATGCTAAAAGACAGTACGGTTCAGGTAAAATATACAGCAATTTTGTTCTGCTATGTAAAATAAGCTTTTGATTTATGGAGTGTCAAAAATGTAGATTTCTACGCCTTTCACAATGAATTTTTTTGGCAAATTTTTGGATGAAA
Source organism: Edolisoma coerulescens (assembly GCA_013397115.1). Taxonomy (NCBI): domain Eukaryota; kingdom Metazoa; phylum Chordata; class Aves; order Passeriformes; family Campephagidae; genus Edolisoma; species Edolisoma coerulescens. The sequence continues at coordinate 375,458 of VWZW01005586.1, forward strand.
ATTATTATGGGAAAAATGTTCAGAATATAATTATGGCTTTGCTGAAGAATTGAGGGCTCTTTAAAGATGTTTTCTGCTTGTATCTGCCACTGCTGCTGTCAGAGTGCCTCGCTGAACTACTGGGTGGCCCCAGCTGTTCTGTATATTTTACCCCCACCCCCTCTCCAGGGAGTAAAAGCACAATTTGGCCCAATACTTGCTAGAAATGAATTGATTCCACTGCAGACTCCATGCAGTACATGCTGAGATAATTAAATAAGGACTGGAAACTGCTGTAATAAAATATCATGATTTGAAGTAGGGCTAATCATCTTCGTTTTGTGGTGGAACAGCACCTATGGGGTCCTGGCCCATAATGCCAATAAAAATGGTAATACAGAACATCCTTCATGCGTCTTTGCTTCTTTTGGGAGGCAAAGTCCAGCTGAAAGCATTTTGAATGCTAGTCATTTGAATGAAAGTATTTTTATTTCTAGCTTCTGCAATTAGAACAGTGAAATTTGAGTGGGAACATTATTTTACCAGAGAAGAGCTTAGCCTACAATTTAGTCTCAATCTATTTGGTTAGAAGAGTTGAACAACAAGACTTTGGGAGCATCCACTGGTTAATAACCTCACACTGAGCTGTTTGTAGTGCATCTATTTTTTAGCACTTGGCGCCCCTCTTGTAAATGTACTATGGACCCCCTCAAGGACTTGCTGTTGCCTCCTCTGCTTTGAGCACTAAGGGAGCAGGAACCTCACCCTGTTTATGAAACTGATGCCAGCCTCACCTGATGGCCCCGTTCCAGTCATTCCCTCCAGGGACCTGTGGTTGGTATCGGTGTATCTCTGAGCACCAGATTAATCCCTTCGCTTCAAATCTGACCTTTCTTACTGTTTGAGTATTGCATACCCTTCATTATTAACAACATTCCATTTAAATTAACCATTCCTCCTTTGTCAGAAATTTATCAGTAGTTTTCACAGAGGCCAGGGATGAATTAATATGAGCCATAAATGCATTAAAGTTTGCATGCTTAGCTCTTCCTGGAGCCTATTGTGAAGGTCAATCCCAGACTGAGCAGGAACACATCAGTATTGCCTCTGTGAGTGTGGGTGTGGGCAAGGGATGCAATTGAATCTACATGCAGTGTCTGGAAAGATCTTATGTCCAGCAAGCCACTTATTCTTATCTTGCCGCAGTATCTAACAATTAAAGATATTAATTAACACTTCCCTCAGCACTACATAAGGTCTGCATTATGGTGTGCATCTACGGCATGGGCTTCTGAAGGAGAAGACACTAGTGCCAGGATGCTCCTTGGTGACCTGCAGGGAGGGCACCTAGTCTTCATTCTTTGTCAGCCAGTGGGCTTTTTTGCGTTACACAGCCACTACAGATAGAGGTCAGATCCTGCTCTGGTAAAAATCTGCGTGCTGGGACTCCAGGGGACCCATTCCAGGCTGCACAGACCAGGGAGCCGGGCCTCTGCCCTCTCTGGCCTCTCCGAGCTAACGCTGCTGGCTCTCTTCAGCACTGTGTTCTCCTCCTGCCATTAGTGGTTCTATAATTAAGCTTCTGCCATCGTTCGCTGCCCTTTTCTACACATACACCCTCCTACATCTTTTGGAGGAATGTTCCCTTAGCAAAACAGTTTGCATGTCAATTGCTGATACAACATTGTGTTCTCGATGCCATGAGGTTATATTAGCACTTATATTTGTGTTCACAAGGGTTGCTTGCATACATAAAGCTTGTGAGTGTTTCAGGGCCATAGTATGCAGTGTTACTGGGCAATAATCTTATGATGTAACCATAAACCTCGATTGTCTGTTTAATATCTCAGATGTTTCAATTTGCATTTTGTTAAAACTTGGCAAAAGGTTATCAGCTCAGATCCAAAATTCTCACAAAAATTGTTCTAATATGTAAAGTAAGTTTTGATTTATGGAGTGACAAAAATGTAAATTTCTAAGCATTTCAGTTTATTTTTTTGCCAAACTTTAGACTAAAATGACTTTTTTTTTTTTAAGTGAAATGATTCTGGATGTAGTTATTTTCATGATTGTGGAGTAAAAGCAGTTGAAGATGTTAATTTAACTGCATTTACAAATAACTCTGGTAAAGAGCATTGCTTCCCGGGAAATGAATAAGACGTCTATACTGAGCTTATTAAGAGTTAGATGTATAGAGAGAATATGGTATTATTTTTTGCTGAGAACCTGAGTACAAAATAAACTATAAGTACATTTAATATTACCAAAATATATTTTGCTCTTGATCTCCTCATGAACGCTGTTTACTCATTCCAGAGCTGTTCTGCATTATAAAATATGATATATTATTGCTGGGTAACACTTGTCGTAAAAGAGCACACTATAAATATGTAATATTTCAAAGGAGACTTGTTTTGCAATAGGAATACCTTTGACCATTGAGGAAAATACTCATTTCATGCTGTATTTACTGCTGGAATATCATTGAAAGTACAACACACTTCCAGTGTATATACATAGATAGATTTTGTAGAAGAAATGTCTAACAGCAGATTGCCTTTGATGGTATAAAATCTGAACAGTGGGATAGTCTCAGATTTGTAGTAGTAGTTTGGAGAAGGAAAGAGTTATCAACAGCTCACATAAAAAATCCTCAATTTAAATTCAGTTATCATATTTTCCTTTAAGATACACAGAAACACGATATTTCTTTCATAAATCCCTACTTTGTTGTTGTTTTATACATAAAACAGGCAATGGGGTCTCTTGTGTTTAATCATTTTAATTAAAAGTGTGAATTTTGCCAGTTGCATCAGCTGGTCTATCATTTTCTGTGGAAGGATTTCTGCTGTGAAATTTGTTTTAAATCTGGTTACCTTTTAATATTTGAAATCCCAGAAAAGTGTTTGGATTCAAAGAGAAAACTATAACTTATTAACCTTCCTTTTAATATTGGAATGTTGTTATTTCAATTTGATATTTTCCAACAAGTCTTCTAAAATACTTGTTGGGTGGGGTGCAAGGAATTCAGTGTACTTGTAGGCACAACTTCTCTAGATAAAGCTTGAAATATCTCATGCAAGAAATGTCAGCATTTCCAAATTCTTTTTCCCCAGTGAAACAAATTAAAAAAAAAAAAAAATCAGAAAAGGAACATTTTCACACAGCGGGGAAAGGATTCTGAGGCGTTTTGAATGGGAAATGTCAAAACAGAAAGTGTAACTGTTTCAGTTCTCAATTTCTTTACATTTTGATTCAAGATGAGATTTTTCATTTTGATTATCTCTATCACAGAATGAAAGGCCTTTGTCAAAACTGCCATTTTCACATGAAAAAGTTTCAAGTTCTAAAAATCACCTTTTTCCGGTGAGAAATCTTGTTGACTGAGGCAGCTGGACCAGCTGGACTGTGATGCTGACCTGCAACCAACAGCTGTCCAGGACTGATATGTGGGTTTTCGGGAGGCTCTGCTGGCCGTCCCCCCCGGCTCTGCTCCTCAGCTGGAGCAGCCTCCCAAAGGAGGTTCAGTCTGAGCCTGGTGAGTAGAAGGGACCATCTGGCTTTGGGTGGGTGTCAGGCAATGTCAGGTGGCAATGTGGCCCCGCAGCACTTTGAAGGAGGTGCAGGAAAGGAGTGTGGCATGGGAAGGGACGTGGCCTCAAGACGTGGCCTTCATTGGCCCACCCATGGGCAGGCAAGACTTGATGTGCCAGATGTGCCAAATGTGCCCCATCCTGTGTCCACAAACCATCTCACTGAGAGGCGCCCAGGACTGAAGGCTCCAGGATGCAGTTGACCAGAGAGTTTCTCACAGGCTTGTACGTCTGAAATGTCAGGCACTGTGCTGATGCCTTTGCGTTTGACGCTTTCGTGTGCTTCAGCCATGGAGCAGTCAGGGATGAAGGACAAAGCTGTGGTTCCTCCCTTGCTCCCTCTGTCCCTTGCCCGCTTGCACCTGCGTGGGCAGCAGGGCTGTCTCCTCCTCACCATGTCCTGTGGCACCTCTGCCAGAGCCAGGGCAGGCAGGGAAGGCTGCTGTCGCTGCACAGTCCCCTGCCAGCTGGGCCCACGAGAAGGGGCACCAGTCCTCAGTGTGGGGACAGCCGTGCCGTGACTCTCTGGGGATGCCAGCTGTATCTGGGGGACTGAAGGGGTACTCTGGTGCTGACAGCAGGACACCTTAGATTGCTTTCACCAGAAAGACTTGTTCCTTCAAATCTTTTAAATTGTGTGCATGCATGCAATGCATCTCCCCGAAAGAGTGATGACATGTTGTGAGGAAACCAATTCCCCTGCTGTGCAAGAACAGGACAGGGTCTTGTAAACCCTAAGGACACAGAAGGTGCTACAGTAAACAGGCATGTAGGCTCTCAAACCTTTAGTTATTCATGTGTCTAATGCCTCATTGATCACATCAGGATGAGTGACATGATTTTAGTAAAAATGAGTGCAATTTGCAGAATCCTGTATAAAAGTGAAATTCCACTTTTGGCGGTGGAAACCACAGCTGGAAGGTTTTTGTATGCAAGAGAAAAAAGACAGCTTAACCTCTCTCAATCTCAAGGTCTGTTCAATATTCCCCCCCATATAAATGGACCCCATTTAATTTTTCGTTTGCATTCCTGATACTGCATGTACTGTATGTACTTTGTCATTGTGATCTGCTTAGGAAAGAAGTATATATTTAAATAGTTATATTTTATATTTATGTATATTATTTAAATGTGTATATACATATTTAAAAGTAAAAAGATGTTGTTTTTTCAATTGCCTTTAGTTGCAGCAGAGAGAAACAAAGCTTTGATTTTTAAATACTTGTAAACCATGCTTTCGGATCTCACGATAAAGCTTATCTTTCCACCTGAGTCCCTGTGTCTGAAGTTGCTAATTTTGCAGAACTTTCATCCTGGAAAAGTTTGGATGAGTTCAGCATTCTCAGGAGTGTTCCTCTGGGCTGTATTTGTATGTGGTTTTGAACACACCTAGGAAGTCTCAGTCTAAACAATACCATCATCATTCAGCCCCCAACCCTTTCCTTAATAACAGTCCGTGAGCCTTAACTCCTCTTTAATGCACTGATTACTCTTTATAATGCTCCTGCCTAACAAAGCTCCTTTCCAAGCTTGTAACTTCTCAGTAGACATCTTTGTGTAATACTCAGCCATGCCTTTATCAGTCCTTGATGTATGTGGGACACCAAATTATCCTTTGCATTAGCATAAACAAAAGAAATGCAGTTTAAGAAACATTAGTATGTTTTCCCCATATTTGTGTTAATTACAAGTACACCATAACCAAGGACTGATATAACTTTACTGTATACGAGCCTTCAAGTAAAACAGTATTTATTGTGAAAGATGATTGCAGTTTCAATAACAACTCCTTCTTATTACTTAAAAAACATGTATTTAGCTAGATACCATGAGCACTAAATTTAGTTCACTTGGCAGCACTTTAACCAACACTTTTATAATCTTTGTACTTAAAATCCCAAATAAGCCATAATTCACTGGCCATGCTGGGTAGTGACTGTATGCATCCTATGTTTTAGAATAAAAGTATAAAATTACAGAGATATGATCAATTATTTTAAAAAATGTAAATGTAGTGAAATGCTGTAGAAGAGAACCGCACTGGTCTTCATTACTCTGAAAACAGAAATTGCTGGGAAGCAGGGATAAAGGCAATCTGAAAAGAAAGGGTTCCTGGGGAGAAATGGCTTTTCTACGAATGGCACTGACGGAATTCAGGAGAAAGGGGGATAACAAGGCATTGGTTAATAACAAGCCAAGGGTGTTTCATACCCTTTCATCTCTAAAATTACAAATGAAAAGTAACTGTACTCTGATCACAGGATTATTCACTGGAACCCATTTTCCTTTGGGACTTAGAGTAGTGTATGTTGAGTGAAACTCCCTCAGTGTTGCGAGGGGCCATCTCTTTGGAATCACACAGGGAAACAATTGGGATCCACTGGCATGAGAGACTTTCTTTTACCTTCATCTCAAATGTTCTTCTACATCTGAGAGTTGGAGGAGTTTGGGAAAACGTGTGGCACTCTCTTGCTGAAATACAACCTTGAAGTTTTGGGGTTCTTCCTTCTTGAAGAAAAGTGCCTGTGAAGGAGTTCTTCTTTGAATTCCTGTAAAAAAAAGGGGGGGGGGGGGGGGGGATTTTACACACTGTGTTTACAGGGGTCCTTGGATTCAAGTGGGAGGTGGGACATGTTGTCTGTGTGCTGGCAGTGACCCTCTCATGCTGCTGGCCAAGGGCTGGTGAGAAGGGAGCAAGACTGGGGTCCTTTTAAAGCATCTCCTCTGAGTTGCCCTGATGATGCAATTCACTCTGGAGCAGAACAGGGAAGGGTCTTACCTCCACCAAGGAGGGTTTGATTCCCTCAGTTAATAATTTAATTAGGGGTAAAGTCTCCCACAGAGAATTTAATCTGGTTTTATATATCCTGAGAGCAGAGAGTGGATGAGTGAAACTTTTCAACTGAACCTTGCGACAAATTTAAGTAATTAGTTTCAGAAATGTGGCCATGTGGAAAAAACCAACGCCTTCCTCTAAAACAGAAATACTTAACACTGGCCAAATAATAATAACCTGATAAACACAGGGCTTTATAAAAATGTATCATTTTTAAATTTTGTTTAACTTGGTGAGAATTAGGAACCACATGAACTATTATAGATGATATTGTGAAGACTGGTTATAGGAATGAGCTAATATTTCACTATTTGGGAATTTAATGTGGATCTTTTTCCCCAAATTTCTTTTAAAATTGCTCCAAAGGGGCTGGGGACCTCTTGTGGGAAGTGACCACTAAAGACAAAAGCATTTTGGAGGCAGCGCCCCAGGCATGGTCTTCAAATACATTTCCCTTTAGCTTGAAGTTGCTTTTTTCTTTTCGTCTGTGTTGTTTCAGTTCTTCTGTTGGATTATTTGTTAAGAATATGGGATTGTCTGGTAATATTGTTTTGTGCATTTTTTACCAGATTCAAAGGCAGTGGAAACTGTCGGTTGTCCTCAACCAAATTGGTTGAAGCAGTGAAGGCCTCAGGGATGATTAATTTCCGGCAAGTTTTAGGAATATATGCGGTTGTTTAAAGCAGAAAGGCTCTGTGAGTTTTGATGGACGGAAAGGACGTGGCATGAACACGCCTTTAGCAGCTCTAGAAGGTGAACGTGCCTGGAGATGTCGCGCTGGATGGCCCAGGTACCTGCAGCCCTTGGCTATCAGCTCACAGCCCACGGCCCCGTGAGCTCAAGCTTTGTTGTTTCCAGTGCTGTTGGAAATGTGTGGGAATCTTACCCATGCTGTACATTTGCTGTCACTCGCTGCCAAGAGCGCCAGTCCTACTGTCCATCCCAGTACTGCCTTCCCAGTCACTGTGACAGCACCAGTATGCACGCTGGGGAGCAGCCGAGTGACTCACTCTGTCAAAACCAGATTTTTTTGGCCAGGTGAGTCTGCAGCTTGGTTAGATTCTTGATCTAGCCCGTGAGACAGTTGTGTCAGTGTTGATCCAGGTCCAAAGGATGAGCAGGATCCTCTACCAGGATCCCTTTTGGTATCTTTTGATGCCCTTTTGGTATCTTCAGCGGATCAAGACACCAAATGCTGGGGCTTCCAGTGAGTTACCTGTGTGTTGTATGGTTGCCTTGTTTTTCTTTCCTGCTCCCAAATCAGGTAAACCATTGTGAGTTATCAGGAAAGTCGCTCTGCATCTTTGTTGCAAGCCTTTTGGGTGAACAGCAGCAGCTTTGCACTTGTGAATTTTCTTCTGTTCCTCCTAACCATATTCTAATTTGGAGTTTTTTCATCTTTCTGTTTAACAGGAAAGATGCCTGCTCTAAAAATATAGAATATGGCTCCAGATCTCTGTTCTGAGAACAGCTGGTCACGTTCAAAATGAATGCCTAAAGAAAATAGCAAATTTGAAAAGAAATGTGAGTTTCTGAATTCTGGCAAGTGAAAGGCTGGCCTGAGGTAAGCCAGCCAATTCCTGGATGACTCCAGCGCCAGTGTGAGTGCCAGCACTTTTGCCTTCTCTCTTTCGCTGCAGAGCTGGTGCTAAGGTTTCAGTTTCACGTAAACTGTTCCCCAAATGGTTAGTTCTGGAAATAACAGCCCAGTTCCAATGATGACACAGGTGACATTTTCAAAATCAAAAACTGGGACAGTTCTGGAGTGACATTTTTAGGGTCTCAAAATATCCCTGCAAAAGACGAACGTATGCTTAAAAAAACATGCTGATGTCACTACTGCCAGTGTCTGCTTCAACAGCGATACATACATCCCTGAGCACAAGGTTTTTTCCAGTTGCTTTAATTTGAAGTAAATTGTGTCATGAAACACCAAAAGTGCTGCTAACATTCATTCTGGTCTTGTCTGAATCGTGAGGCTGAACCAATTTAACTTAAATTAGTTCAGTAAACCAGCAGGCCAAGTATGCAGCATCTCTTGGATTGTGTAAACTCATTATCCTTCAGCCCATCCGTTTGATCGGGACGTGCTCACTGGCCGCAGCTCGGGTTTGAAATGCCACGGAGGCATCTGCACAAGGATGGCTGGATACGGAATCCCAGGGCTGTACAAGCCACCACGGATGTGCAAAGGCTGGCACGGAGAGGGAACCGTGCAGGGGCTGCACTCGGTGGGCTGCCCTGCCCACCCCAGCTCCTGCTGCGAGTGGCACTCAGGGTTTTGCTCTCCCCAAACTGGGAGAAATATCTTGCCCATGTGTTTTGCACCCAGGAAGAAATCAAACATTTTTTCAGTTTATATTGAAAGTGGAAAAACTTGTGCAGCTCAGGTGCTGAAAGAAACTCCTGGGTTGCTGAGATGGCCTATGGGGCCAGGACAGTCTTGCTAAAAGAAATGTCAATGTTCCTTTTGTTTTAACTATTAGAAACTAGAACAGTTTTGCCCAGAGAGTCACAAGTCACAGTAATTAGAAGTGGGACTAATTTTCACTAAAATACAGTAAATCCTGGGTGTTCTGCTAGGTATCCAGTGTTTAGGACAACATGATGGAGATATCTCTGCTAATGGGCCAGGGTGTGGGCAGACGAGGTGTCCACACTGCTCAGCAGTGCACTGGGAGGAGCTGCAGGGCTCCCAGGCATCTGCAAGGGTACTGAACTCCTTTGTCCAGACCCCTCAGCTTAAGGACAGCTGCTTAAAGCCCTTCACGATGTTAAGTGTACACACCAAAAGGTGACAGGTACACAGAAGTAAATTGTAGGCATCTTAAATGTACCGGCTCTACCCCTTGTTACAAAATGGCTTTTCTGCTGATGGGTATTTCCTACAGTGTTTGTCAAACAGTAGGTTCATGGCTTAGTCAGGGACAAAGTTATTAAGGACATAAAACGCCATCTGGATGATGCTAATAAACATAAAACCTAACCTTCAGATGCACTGCAGCAGTGACCAGACTGCACCAGACCAGATTACCCTTTGTGTTAAAATCTGAGCCCTGTACTAACCCTCGTGGCTGCCCAACCTCAGATATTTCACTCTGAAAACCTAAAACGTGATTATTCCAGTGAGACCACCAAGTGACCTATCCCTGACATCTTACTGGAACACTGTCTTAAAAGGACTGATTTCCTAGTAGAGTTTCTTTTTCAGTTTCTAAACAGTTGGTGGTTGCTTTTAAACTTTTATTTAGGATTTCTGTTTCTCAGTTTAGTTGGCAGTTCATGTGGCAAGGAAAAAAAATTTTAAACCCTTTTGCAAGCTGAAAACACCCAAACCTATCCTATAAATGCATTTTGTACTTGTTTATATAAGAAAATGCTGGGATTTTCCATTCAAAATCTATTCTGTGCTCCAGGAATAACCTAGCTATCACTTTACTCCCATAATCTTTTGCAGAGTATACCACTGTTAGGGAGAGAGAAGGGTATGCAGGCCTAACCCTAAGCTATTTAGCATTAAAGGATGGTTTTCCTCTGCAGGAAGGTTTTGGGGTTTTTTCTATGACAGGACACTATTTGTCAAATGAATTTGTGCTTATCACTAGCACTAGCTATTGAAAGTTGGTACTTGCTAACGTCACACAGGCATTGTGATTTATTGTTCTAAATACAAGTGCTGGGCAGACAGCAGGTGAGAAGTGCTAGCAAAGGGCAGCTCTTCTGGCTGCCCCCAGCCGTGCTGACCTCTTCAAGGCTCCAAGGCAAGGTCCAGCATCGCCTCTGATGAGCAGTGCCATGCTCTCTGAGGACTTCCACTGAAACCTGTGACTCAGCTTGCAGTCAGGATCTCACCCCTGTGGCTGCAGTGTAAATAAATATCTGCCTCTTTACCCGCCCAGGCTGAACTGAGCAGACCTCTAGACAAATGTAACTTCATGTGTTATTCAGTGCTATGAGACTGTGAGGAAGATGCACACATTAAGGTGTCCAAATCTGATGCCAGAACTAGTCAGATGCTTCCCAAATGAGCATGCACATGTGCGAGAATTGAAAATGTTACACTTAAAAAGGACAGAAAGTGAAGTTTGCTGTCTAATCAGAGGCTTCTCCATGCTGTCAGGCTGATTTGCCGCTTTGTGTACGGCGCATTAAAATAGACAGGACAATTGTAAGGTACCTGTAAGTCCGGTCTAACCTTCCTCTTCCAGCACAACCCAGCAGCAGAGTGGTTAAACAGCTTTGCCACCGTCACTTGGTACTTGTCAAACAGTGTTATTTTTGGAAAAAAATAAATCACAAAACACTATAGCCCTGCCGTGCACACTGCCGTGTGAACAGCAGCAAAGGCTTGACCACCTGGCAGCATCAGTACGTGCCCACAGGCTGAGCAGTAACTCTGGCATGGGGAAACTGCAGCTATAGGCACACACGTTATCTTTTTCTCCTTTCTCTATATAGGCTCAGTATTAGCAAAACGTTTTCTACAGGAATAAATGACATTTCCACTGTACCTGTGTGAGCATTGTAGGATTGGTTCTGGGAGCAAGAGTGTGAGTAGCTGACTCTCACTTTGTGAAACGGTGTTGATGTTAATTGTTCCTCTGTACTTTTACACCTCTGTTGTGACCATCATTTAATGCTTACTGTAGATGATCCTTTTGTTACGTAAATTTAAAAGTATCCCCTCCGTTCCCCTCAGAGAATTCGGCTGTTGGAGGTCTCTTCTCTCTCTGTCTCTTTGCTAATTACACTGCTGCTACTGACCACCCCTCATCTCCACAGAGCAGATGAACACAGATGAAGCTCTTGAGAGGTCCTGATCATTTTTTTGGGGCCTCATAAAAATGCACAGGAAGGACTTGCTGCCCCCAGCAGTGTCCAGTCTCAAGGGAAAGAAAGAGTGGGAGAGTTTTAAGCAAGTGCGGTGAGGGAAAGTTGGTGCTTTAGTGCAGGGCACAGGTTTCCATCTGCACAAGTGTTCTTGCCTCACCTCCACCACCCGATGTTGATGGGCAACTTGGTGCCATGCAGAAGTTTGGGATGGGATTCCCATCCCAGTGCAGTGACCCATGTGAGGAGAGGGAGCACTTAGTTTCTCCTCGCCAGGCCCTTCTTTCTCTGTCCCAATATACTCTGCATTTGGGGTATGGGTTTTTTGCTTAGTTCTGGCCAGAGACAGGAGGTGTAAATAAAGCGAAAATGCTCAGTCAGTAGCATGTTCTCTACTAAATCAATTTCTACTCATGAACTTTTAATACCAGTAAGACATTTGGTAAAAATCTTAATTTGGCTGAAGCCATTATGGGTGTATGACACGCGAATGAAAGTAGCATTTCTGGTTTTCATCCGATATATACTTTGGCTCAGATATTACGTTCTACAAGAATATATTGCCTCTAGTTGTCTCCATGTGTAGTGGATTTAGCTTCAGGTGGAAGAAAGTAGCAATTTTTTCAAACAAAAAAATTCATCCTTATGAAAATTGGTTGCAATTTAATAATTCATAGAGTAATATTCAGAACAAGAAACATCAGAATAAAACTTAACTAAATATTCACAGTTTGGGAATATCCATGTTTACTTGCTAATGCTTTTTGCAAAATAGGAGCCCAAATATAGGAAATCTGTGCTATTATTCATTACAATTAAATGGGCTTTGGTTCTCAGAGACTCCCGCTAAAATCTGCACTCGAGTGAACAAGTCTGTACTGGATTATTTAGTGTCTGCTATTAATAAATATTTCATTCTGCTGATGGAAAATATTCCTTTTGCTTTGTGATACAAGCCCTTTTTTTTTTTTTTTGCATCCTGAAGGAAATTTAAGGCCGTTTCTTTTTTTTCTTTTTTTCTTTTTTTTTTCCTGGATTAGGAGTTTCATGCACAGGCAGCTGCTGATCTGATTTAGCAGCTTGTGTTCAGGCTAGTTGGCTGGATGTAATTGAGATGATGTGGTAGGCTGGGAAAGGTAAATGGAAGAAGTTATAAGGAGTCCAAATCATCCTTGAGAAACTGTCCCCTCCTTCAGTGATACTGAGACACTGCTGAATTTAGTCAAGGCTCCTGATATTAAACTAGGATTTCAAATGGAGAGAGGCCTTTTCAGCCAATGGTCTATTTAAGGCCAATGGAAAACAAGTGAGTTTTCCAAAAAACATTTTTCAATGGAGAAATTCTTTTGCCAGAGATGCCATGAGTAATCAGTTCCTGCCACCAGAATGGGATTCTACTGTGTATCAGAAAATGGAGATGAAGGAGGAAACCTGGCCAAATCATCTTTGAGTTTCACCATACAGCCCTGGAAAACCAAGGAAATTTCTAACAAAAACATCTTCTTCCCCCCTTATTTTTATCAAAACACCCATGGAAAGATAAAGGGGCAGGAGTGGAGATGCCAGGAAAGGGTCAGGCGGTGGGTTTCCTGACCAGGTCAGTTTCCTTGGCTACAGGACCAGAAGATCCTCTGTCCCACAGGACAGTTTTGCTTTTCTTGGTTGATGAATTCAGTGTTCCACAGCAATCCTAGGGACCCTGGGACTCGTTCTGTGCCACAAGCATCAATGCATATCCTGAGGTATCTGTGCATGCTCTTTTCTGGTCTGATAGCCTCTCAGGAAGGCTTCTCTGAGCCCCCTCTCTTCATATCTTTAAATAGGGGCTGTGCAATGGCTAGCGTTAATTTAACGCAGGATTCAGATTCACCCCTGGATGATAGTCCAACACTCATCAAAATTGTCAAAAACCATTTCTTCACCTCAATAAGAGCAAGAGCAAGCCCATTTCAGTGGCTGAAATTCCCACCCTCAATTTTCATGTTGAGTTTGGGACTTTAAAGAAAGATCAGTGGTATCCAAAGAAGCAACTTCAAGGTAACAGGGCTCAGGGAGTGCCAGTTCTGCCCTTCCCATTCCTGCCTCGAGGTCTGGATGTGAGCTAGGTCCTGCAAGCCCAATGACCGGGCACTCTTACAGATCCAGCAGAAGATACAGAAGAGGAAAGCATGGATGCGGGAAAACAAAATGCCTCCCCCCACTTCTCACAGCAGAGCTGACTAAAGCAGCATTGCCTTTTGCTTCTTGGTCTGCTCTCTGCTTTGGGCTTTGTGGCTTCTTCAGTGTTAAAGTGTCCAGCACATGGTGTGTGTTTCTGGCAGAAATCTGGGGGGGTGAGGGGCTATGGGCACTTCAGTTATTTCAGTACAAGGTTTTGTGGAAAAGACAGCAAAGTTCACACAATCTCTTGCTTTTTAGGCAGCAGTGTAATGTTTCTTTCCTGACATCCAAGCTTAGTAGTTGTTTAGGAATCCAAAACATAGAGATTGACAGTTTTCTAATTCTTCCATTACTCCAGATGATTGATTCCATTTTCTAACTGAAAAAGTTGGCTTTTAGTGTTGAATGAACCATGTTCCAATGTCCTTTCATTATTTATGTTCATTAATGAACAACCCCCCTCCTGCCCTACCACCTCCCATTTGCCCATAATGTAGTGGCCATTATGTCCCTATACCAAAATCACACACCCTTAACTGTTTTTAATAATCTGCGTGTGGTCTGTCTGGCTGTTCTGTCTGTCTGGCACAAGTTGCCAAGGCTATTAAAAAGGAAAAATAGCATTGGCTCCTGTCAATGAGACTGGGGAAGATTTTCAAGGTCAAATCCTGCAGCAAACCGCTTTCTTTCACAAATGTGAGAGACTTGTAAGAACCCCATTCACGTGATAAATATTTATGATTTGGGAGGAGGAATTCAAGAGTAAGTGAAATCTTCTGACATTGACTATCGTGGGAATTTGGGGGGGAGAAGGATGGGAACAAAATTAAGGGGAAAACCTTCAGCAATTTTAATCATTTCAATTGCATTTTCTCAGCAATTTACTTTTCACTTGGGAAAAATCCTTTTCCATTGGAAATAGTGAATGGGAGGGGAACTTTTTTCCTTTCCAGTCTAAGTTCTTTATATTTAGCCTGTAAATCCTGAAGTGGGACTCTCTCAGTACAAAATACTATCGTGGTAATGGATTTGTTGGCATCCCTCAAAGCTGAGGGACTACATGAATTTGCCAATGTATGGATCTGCTTTCCGTCATTCCAAGTTTCTCAGCTGACTTGTAATTACATTGCATGGAAGGCATATATGTTTTCTTGGGGTAAACTGAGATTTTGACCCAGGGGAGGAGTAAATTCTTGTTCCTTTTTCCTTTCTTCATGTGGAAGCCTAAGGAGATGGACTCTCATTTAGACTTAAACGTGTTTCTTGGCCAAGAGCATTACCTCTTGGTTAAGGGATGAAGTGTATTGAGTAAATATCCCTTGCCCGTTACCAGAGAATATAAAGTCTGAGTATCCTAGAGGAGACTGGCCAGATTTTCTCATTAGAAACTGGACATTTCTAGGAAAGTCTGGAATCACAAGTCAGCATGATTCCTGTGCAATGTGATTTATCTGTGGGATTCTGACTTTTTTTCCCATCAAAACAATTTCAGCTTTTTTTTAGTGGGTCCTTGTGTGACTTGCACTTTTCCTTAAGAAATTAAATTCAATTAAATTTTAAAATCTGACTATTCAGAAGCTTTGAGTAGAAAACATTGTCCCCCTAACAGAGACATTCCTTTGGGCATGCTGAGGCATCCACTCAGCCTGTTGGACAGAGACAGGGAAATTTCATATCCCCAAATAGTAGTGTTTTCCTTCTACCTCAGTTTGAGTTTCTGCTCTATTTGTGCATAATCTAAAGATACTTCTGCATGGAATTAGATTGTTAGTTCAGCTACATCCTCTAAGATGCACCTTTGTCTCTGGGTTTTAGCAATTAAAATAGTAAGCACAGGTATCTCTGTTCCTCTGGCAGGTGAAACTTTCTTTGAGCTGATGAGGGAAACGAAAGAAAAAAAAAGTAGTTTATACACAGAGGTAAATGCTTTCAAATAGTTTGGTATGTGAAAGAAAAAAAAAACCACAACAGAACAAAACCACCCTGTTACTCCAAGAAACTTAGCCAGAAATTTATATATTAAAGCCCAGAAACACCAATTCTAGCATGTCATGTAAAAAGAAAACATTTTTGCACAGTTTGAGTAGTCCATCACCATAATCATCATGTTCCTGTGCCAAGTCCAGGGGAAACCAGGGGATAGAGCATGCAGGACATGACGTATGGCACCAGCAGGCTCCACAGATTCCCTTCCTCTGCTCATCTCACACCTCCATGCCAACATCTACCCCCTCTTTTCTTCCACCTCCCTCCTCAGACCATGTTAATTTTTTTTTTTAATTAATTAATTATTATTATTTTATTCTTAATCTTGCTGCCTCCCTGGCCTCCTCATACAGCCCTCGTGCCAAGGGTTTTGGCCATGGTCTCTGGCACCTGGAGGACCTGCAAGTTCTTCCAGAGACCTGAGAGCAGGGCCAAACACACAGGAAAATCTCAAGGACAACAGAGCTCTTGCATTCAGTCTTACCCCTCTAGTTTTGTAATATTTTCATGTAAAATCAAAACTTTCCCGACAGTGCTCTCAAAATATGGAAAATCTTTTATGCAGAGCATCCAGAGGGTTCATCTGAGCATGGTGTGTGACACTTAGGAGCCCCAGAGTACCACTGCTGACAACTTTCATCCTGGGGAAAATACAAAATACAGGTTAGTTGTGTCTACACGGCATAAAAAAATTCAAGTTGCCAAAAATCAAAAGGAAAAATTATGTCTACTTAATTTATTTAATAATTGGTAAAGAAACCAACTGCTTTCTTGAGAATAACGGCTTAAATTCTCAGATTCTTAGAAAAAAGAATTTGAAATGGGACCTGCAGTCTGTATTAGAGACAAGGTTACAGTCTCTCCTTCTTGACACTGACTGTGAGAAAGCTCTATAAGCCTTTGTGTGCTCCTCCTGAATGGATGAGAGAGTGTTTTATAAGTTACAAATAATGTTTGGCAACACTAAGGTAAATGCATTTCAACTTTGTGTGGAGAGATACATGCAGTGATAAGGTCAGTGATGTTATTTTGAATTAACATTTATTAAATACCACTATTTACTTGATTGGTGCTTGCTCTGCGTATCCTTGGTAGAGGAAAAACAGTAAGCACCTGGCAAGGATAGGTAAATGCTAAGTGAGTCGAAGAGGAGAGGAGGGAGTAGTGTACTGGTGCTGATGCACTGCCCCATCACTGCTCCACGATGAGAGGGGCTGGCTTCAGATGTGCCACCCTCTCCTGGCTTCTTCCTGGCAAGGGGAGGCCATGTGCAGCACCGCGTTTCCTGTCTGCACCATTAGTTTCTCAAGAAATACAACAAGAAGCAGTTTTCAGATTGTGATAATTAGTCATTTATCAGGAATTTATTTTTTAACTTTTTAAATGTTTTAGAGATTCTGCTTCTTTTAGGCTTGAGGAAAAGCAAACTTGTAGATGGCAAAGTTTTCACAATGCTTCCCCTTTTCAAATAATTTAGTATATCTAGGGTGAATCACAGATACAAAATCAATTTGTTGCATTTGCTCTTGAAATGGCTATTGTTTGTTTTCAGAAAAAAAATCAAATAACTTTAACAGAAGTAGGTTAGTGTTCCTACAAACGGCATGTTCCGTGGCTGGCTGGATGTTTGCTCTGCTAGATGATGGTCAGGATGTGGGTGGAGTGGACCCCTGCTCTCACCAGGGGCCACAGGTTTCTCAGGGCCAGGGGTCAGCTGGCAGCAACCCCAAGAGCTGTGCACTTCAGGACTTTCCCTGTGGAAATGCCTCTGGTTGTGTGCGCAAGGCCCAAACGCCAAGCAGGGTAAAGGAACAGGAAAGGAACTGCATCGCAGAGCATAGACCTGACTGCTTTATGTCACTGTATTGATAGAGACCTGCCAGCAGCTTCCTTCTGTTCCCAGCACCTTCGCAGCTTTGCTCCCATTTCCTCAGGGCATGTCCTGCCGTTGGCGGGGGGACGGTGGCGCATCCCATCTGCGTCTGGCAGAGCTCGTGTTGGAACCACAGAATATTGCACTGAGGGCTTCGGTTTTCAGGGCTTAGACACCAGAGCCTGCACCCAGGCAATTTAGCATGAACTCACTGTTTATTCGGAGGTAGAAAAAAAGCCACTTTCAGTCCCACTCTCAAAATAATTTTGTGTAACTCTGTTTCTGCTTGATGGAAGTCCTGGAGATGAAGCCTTCAAGCTGTGAGCAAGCTCTGCTCTCGGGTCAGCAATGCATGAAGATGGTACAGCCGCACCATAGCCCAGCTATTTTGGTCTCACCTGCCTGGTCCCTGCTCAGAAAAGTTCTGCCTTTGGCTTTGTGTAGTTCACCATTGCTGTCGTTTGGGTGGTTGTTCGCATGCAAGACGATTAACCTGACACTGCTGGTGGCTGCCTGACATCGAGCAGAACAAACACAGGAGCTTACAGTCCTTGGGGTGCCCCCAGCCAGGTTCACAGTTTGCAGAAGTTAGAAACTCTCACGTTGCAAATAACTTTTTCCCATTGACTTGCCTATGACACTGAAATAAAAGTAACCACTTCCTCTGAAGGAGGCTGTGCTAATAATTAAGCTGTGTGCCAGGACATTTAAGGAAGAGCAGATACTGAGCTGAATTCTAAACAAAAGCGTAACGGAAAGCGAATCTGTGTTTTCTGTCTAATTTTCTTAGATGTTAAGGCCTATTTATGATCTCCCTCATGCCTCAGAAACCTCTCTGAAATCAACACATATGTGCTGTCATGCAACCTGGTTAAATTTAGCAGGGGATGAATTTTCATTTAGGACAACTGTTTGCTCAAAGCTGATATTGTTTCAGTTTCAGGAGGAGCTCTGGGTTTAGTTGTTGCTAATCTGCCGCCTGGAGAGCTGCGTGATCATCCGGATAATGTGTTCTGCAACTATTTTGTATGCGCCGGCGCTGGGGGTTGCTGCTGCCCCATAGCCCCAGTGTTGGGGTCCAGATCCTCAGCTGGGGCATCCAGACTGACCCTCCCCAGCACCAGCTGGGCTCTGCCAGTTTGCAGCAGCTCAGGGTATGATCCTGCCTGTAAATGGCACCAGCAAGTTAAACAAGTAAGTTCCCGTTCTTACTTTGAAATAACCAAAATGGGGGGGTATAAGACAGCCAAGGTAGATGCAGGAGCACAGGGTTTTCTCCCTAACCATGGAGTGACTCCCTGTTTTTTAGGGAACAAGAGAATCTACGTGTCCCCACTTCCAAAGTCTGCAAGCTAAAGCAGCCTTAAATCTGCCTTCTCTGCCTGTGCATGAGGGGAAGGTTCAAAAGGAGCTGAAGGAAGTGCTCCTGTGAGCACAGGCACACGATGCTCTCACCTCTAGCACTGCTGCTGCAGCCCTGGACCTGTCCTCTGAGCCGACAGCTTTTCCTTGCTGCAAAATCCTCTGCTGCATGAGTTAAGAAAGGGGACTAATGAGAAAAGTCGAAGGGGCAGACTTTTACCAGACCTGAGAGAGCAGCCTCGCTGCACCCGACGGTGCTCTGCTGGTATATGGGTCTAGGAAACCAGTCTGTTGTTTTTCTGATTTTGCACGAGACAGAATGGGTGGATCTCACAGCTTTCCTTTTTGTTGGAAAACAGAACTTAATAAGCTGATTCTTAGATGGCCAACCCTAACAGCACTGCTGTTTAATGAACATTACTGTTTCAGTGTATGTGGATGTGTACACACAGCAGACAGCATATGAATAGTTGGTAACAGCTGGAATTTAATTTAACAAATGATCATAGAAAATGTAGGGCTGACTAGTAAGGTGAATTATTGGCTTTTTCATCACTGAGATTATGAGCCACATCCAATCCAGACCAGAGAATAGAAAAACCTCTTTGATTAAATGCAAGGAGTCTTCCAGGATATTTGAGTAACAAGCAGGTCAGTTCTGTTTCATGGTTGCCAAGCAGAGGCTGTGGGAGGTCTGGGGTCTGTTGCCGGCTGCTGGTGGAACATTAGGGACCTGTGACAATGGACTGTCATAGTTGGGACCCTACCTTTAAGGATGCTGTCCCAGTACTCTGTATTAGAAACCAGAATATGAAACAATCTTCTTGAGCAAATTCCCTCACACGAACTTACATAGCAGCATCTCCAGTAAACTGTGGGGCTGGGGGCAGGGGGAGTGTTGTGAGGTTTTTAGGGTTTGGGGGTTTTTTTCCAACCTAACGTATCAACAGACTTCTAACCAAGGGGATTGGTTTTTGTAAGTTTGAGATTAAACAGAGATTGCAGTTTGGACATACTAAGGAATTTTTTAAAATAAGGGCATTTTCATTGTTTGCCATCATTGCTTTCCCCTAAGAGAGGATGGTGTTACCATATGTGAGAACGACTTGGTCTGGAAATCTTGCATCTGTTTTATCTACTGGCTCTTGCTGTGAACTAATGTGTTTGATTAAAGATTTTAAGCTGTATGCTTACTGTTGGAGCTCTTCTGTTTGAAGTGTTAGGAGTCTAAAAACTTCATTGGGTGCTTTAAATCTTGTGTACCTAAACCCTGCAAGGAAGTTATTTTTGTTGGCTATTTCTCAAGCAACAGCAATGTGGCTTGGTGATGTGTGAAATGCTAATATCAGGAAACTTTCCTTCTCAAGCAATTTACATTAGAGAGTGAACAGACTCAGTGAGACAGGGTGAAGCCCCCAGGCCCCTGTCATGAAATCAGCAGGAGATGTTTTCATCCTCCTTAACCCGGGGTGGTTTTTTTGTTTCATAATAAGGCGTTTTGGAGGAAGTGATCTTCCTTAACATTGGGCTTGTGCAGAGCGCTGTGTGTATTTTAATATCCCTGTGGTGGGAAGGGAGAGGAGCTAAGAGGCAGGAGAGAGCCTGGCTGGATGCAGTCTGGGGGCTCAGTGGGCTGAAGCCTCAGAAGCCTCAGTAGCCTCTGCTCCGCGATGCCCTTGGTGCTGCGTGGGTGCTGAGCACCGCCCTGCAGTGAGGCAGTGTTTGCACTCACTGCAGTGGTGTCTGCAGCTACTCACGGCACAGATGACAGGTTAGATCTGCTTCAAGTGTCCCAGAAGTCCCTGGACTTGTCATTTCTCCAAGTTTAAAGATATACCCGAGGATTCTAAAAATATTGCATCTTCCCACAAAAAAGTAATAAATTGAAAACGGTTAGCGTTCGCTAAGGGCACTCACCCTGACCATGCCTAAAAGCCAGGGGTTGTCCACTTTAGAGAGTACATATTCTTCCTATTTTAACCCACACAAATCGCACTTATAAATTCCCCTGACAGACACTGTCTCTATAAATAAGTCCCCGTCACCTCCCCCGGGTACAATAACACAGTATACTAGAGGTGTCAAACATACGGCCCATAGGCCAGATCAGCCCACATATGTACTCAGAACTGACAGAATCTAATCTTTCATCTGAAGAAAGTGAAGTCTCTAGACCTCAGAGTTTAGGAAAAAAAAAAAAAAAGGTAAAAAAAAACGGCTTTGGCAAGGAATTGGAACTAAGGAGTTCAATAACATCTGCTTGAATCCACAGGCAGCCAGACACAGGGATGGAGGACAGGAATCTCTTGTTGACTTCACTGGGATGGCAGTGATTTAGAAGGGTTATCAAGCCTCACGTTTTTTCTTTGTCTGAGAGACCATAGTTCAATTTAACACCCCGAAGAAAACATTAATGTTCATTTATGGCTAGTTCACCACTTGTTAGGTATCTTTTGCCTACACAGTTATTGAAAAAAATTTTCCTCCACAACACTTACTCCTCCTTTTCCTTTTGTGCTGTCATGATTCTGTGGTCACCATCATGGTCTGCTTGAGGCTTCATTTTTCTGGGCTAAACCAGCTAAGATCCTTGTGATCCATGCATCCTTGGTTATCCTAATAGTCTTTCTCTCTACCTGATTCATTTTTCCTGAACATGCGTGGTGATGAGTCTGCCTGGTGAAGTCTCCTGACCTCCAACAGGGCTGTTACTGCTACCTTACTGTTTTGGGGATTACTTTGCCTTACCTGCCACAGCAGATGCCTTTTTCTCAAGGCCAAGTCGTGTTAGTTACTTGCATTTGTCCTGTGATCAGCCAGTACTTCTCACCCACTGCCATTCCCAGACAATGAGCTCCCAGAGCACAGCAGCGATGCTGCTCTGACTCCTTACAGCTTGTGGCTGGGCACGTATGCTATTGAATCCCACCCACTTCTCTCACTCCAGTCATCCAGCTCTTCCAGTTCTCCTGCTCCAGAAATATCCCTCCTATGTACTCTTTTTCTCTACATTTGTTGTGTTGATCCAACCATCAAAACCATTATGAACGCGTGTTAAAAAAGAATATTTAGAGGCTTTTATGTCAAGTTTTTAAATGCAGAGGATTTGACTCATTTCATTCTGTGACAAACAAAACAATAGCAAAAAATGGAATTGCGTTCTCTTGCAAAATTATTTTGTGTTTCCATTTTGACCTGGAAAATATGGTGTGGATATTACTTTGAGAAAGGGCAGAGATTCCCCACGTGTGCCAGCCAAGTTGGGTGAAATCCTTTTATCTGGAGTCCAAGACACCACTGAGATGTGCACTGCCCCAAAACTTCATGTGGAGCTGTATCCAGTAGCCACAGTATTAAGTTCTGCTCCTTGCCCCAGTCAAGGGGGTGGTCACAGGACATGGTCACAGGAAATTTGGGTAGGTATAAGTTATGTTGTTATCTAAATAACACGGTTGATCTCTTTTGACTCAAGACTTTATCTATAAAGTTGAAGAAGCACAAAGATGTCTCCTCCTACTTGAGATATTTGTTAGAATTTGGGGATTTATAATTTTTTCTTGATCAGGTCTCAAAGCCAGGTAAAGGTACTCCTGCCTTCTTCCTTTCACATGTAAGATTGTCTTAGCTGCTCAGTGCTCTCAATTCCTTATTCAGTAGTGAGGGAGTCACTCCATCAACTATCTTGAGGGGCTTTTATGGCATTTAAGCACTGCTTCTGTTTATGTAAGCACTACATTCCCAGGCACGGCCATTAGGGCACATATAACCTTTTCAGCTGTAAACCAGGAGAATCCTGTTGAGGTGAAACTGGAAACCATCACACCCACATAGAAAACACCACCATAAAGTATCAACAGGAAAGAGAAGGTTGAGACTCTTGCTGTTCATTCTCATTTAGGAGACAGAGACATTGAGCACTGACTCACTGAAAACTTTACTACGGGAAAACTCATCAAGATAGATCTATTTTCAACCACAATACCCAAGTTGTTTTTCATTTTTTCAGTCAGGTTATTTCTGTAATGAGACTTTCGCACGAGACGTAGAGCGCAAGCCAATATACCATATTCATTGGGCCTGGGAAAACCAAAATGACTTTATTTTTGACCCTTGAAAGTTTCTGATATCTCCATTTGGTTTGGATTTTCTCAATCTTCAGCATGATGCTGTAGCTGAGTAGAGCATATGGTCCTAATAGATATTCAGTCCAGATGTTAGTTGTCTAATATGTATCCTGAACGGCTGTGCCGAGCAGCATATAAGAAAAGCTGGTGGAGCAGTTAAATAAGGAACATGCACATTCCAGTATTCTCACCAGTTTATGAAAGTTAAAAGTTCCAGATTGCAATACCTCCGGTTCTGTCACTTTGAATTTCTGGGAAATGTTAAGAGCATGAAGCTTGGTGTACACGCTAAGAGCAGGCGGGGAACAGCCCCACCTGAAAGTCGAGCAGAAATGTGGGGCTGGGAGCTGTGGTGCCTCCTGTCTTGTGCAGGCAGCGAGCGTGGATTGCCCTCTGCTCTACGCTGGGTGGGAGAAGTGCCCAGGTGTTTGTGGTCTCCTGGGGCAATTGAAGGTTGGATAGCAGCTTGCTGTCCAGACAGCCTCGGAAGGGGGGCTAGTCTGAGAGAAAACTTCACGCTTAATGAGGGAGGGGAAAATCATCTCCTGCACCTTTTGAACCCAGGGACTTGTCTCTGCTAAGCTTGAGCAGCATCTATGAATGGTAGAGGTTTTAACTCTGGCAACAAGATGAAACTGGTGATGGACAAAGAGCATTAATCCTGCTGCCAAGAGAAGGGCTGCTCCCAGAGTGGCAGCCTGAATGCCCCCCACCAGTGGGAAGAGCTTCAGTCAGAGCTTGCCTACTGCTCGGCACAAGAAAATCCCACCACAAATTACAAAGCCAAGGAAGCCTTCATGTTTTCCCTGCTGCTCGGAGAGCTATTTATATTTTAGTGTTCAACATAGCATGTAAGCTGAGAACAGACCTGCTTTCCTTCTCCCATACCATGTCTTCTTCTTGCTGAGGTGATGCTGGGACTTCTGGGGAGTCCCACGCTGCTAGTTCCTGGCGTAAGAGGAACTTGTGCGCAGAGCTTGTGCACAGCTGAATACAGCCAAACTGGTTCACAGCAACTTGAAGTAGTCTGAGACATCTGGCATGTCCTTCGTTCCCTTTTCTTTGGCTAGAGCTGAGGGAGAATAAATCTGTGTGATACGTAACTATTCTTTAGCTCTCTCAGTCAGATTTTAATTCAAGAATAGGGGCAGGACTAAATCCATTGGGTTCCTTTAAAAAAAGAATCAAAACCTCTCCTTTTCTCCTTGTCCTTTCAGTTCATGAGGAAGATTCACTCCCTGTAACAACCCTCCATAAACTGTGACCAGATGAGAATCCTGACCTTACTGCCTGGGTCCTCTCACCTCAAGCCTCATTCTGATTTTCATGGAAGTAAGACCCCCTGTCAGTTGATAAACCAAATTGTTTAATAGTTTTAACCTGTGAGCACAACTTACTCAGCAAGGAAATTAGCAGCTCCAAACACATGCACAGGTATATACAGACCCTCTTATTACTGAAGGAAACCTGAAAGTAGTTTCAGAGCTACAAGTTTATTGACTGGGAAGTCAATAAAAAAGATTAGCTTTTAAGATTAACAGTAAAACTTGATTGCTGCTTTCAGCAGCTAACCTAATAATTTCAGGAACAGAGAGTCTGTGAGCTGTAGATCACATACAAAAACTTAGTGAACATCTTTGAAAAGGAATGTTTTTTACACATGGATGGGAATAATTTAAGTCACATAAAGCAGCCTAGATATGCTCTACTATGTGTGGGTTTTGTCCTTGTCAAATAGAGAAGAGAAGACTTTGACCTTTTTAGGAACAAAAGGAGAGTTTTCTTTATGAGAAGTACTCTTTAGTAATTAAGAACAAGTCTCTCACAGTGTTAATTCACAGGGTCTATGCCTATTAATGTTCAATTGTTGATTAAAAGCATTGTCTGTGATTAATGCCTGTCACTGATGTTTGCATGTGATGATGATATTTCATCAGAAAATAATACTGTTAATAAGTTGCAGCCCTGAGAAATAAGCAGAAGGGTAAGTGCCACACAGAGGCCATCGATCACACATGGGCTGTTGGGTGCTAAGCTGGACTCCCAAATATCATCCCTGAGCTTGCTCACAAAGGCTTTGCCCGCTCTGCAGATAGGCAGGTTTCTGCTTTTGGATTAGCTCGGGGAAGTGATGGAAGAGATGCAAGGGGGAATGGGAAAATAAATCTGACTGCGTCCCAATAGCGGTCCTCTGGTGGTAGGACTTCTGGGGTGAACACCATGGTTACCTGAGCTGAAAAACACGTGAGCAGGTCTGAATTCCTTGTCAGTGGCCTTTAGGAGAATGTATTTGACTTTACCCCAAGGTTTTCGCAATTCTGCCTCAACACCTTTGAAAGACTTTTTAAGATATGTGATAGTTTGAGGCAGTGCTGTCCCTGAGCATGCTCGTGTTTCAGCCTGTAGTGTAGCTGTGCCTCTTTCCTGTATTGTATTAACAGCTTGACTGTGGGGCCCTGAATGCTGAAGGAAATTTGTACTTCTCAGCTCCCTCAGCCTCAAGCGAAATCATGGGTTTGAGGTGAAGTTCTCCAAAAACCTCCCATAAGAATAGTGCAAAAGACAGCTGGAATTCTCTTGTCTGAGGTGGCTTCTGCTTGGCTGGATGAGAGGCAAAAAATGTCTACTTTACCAACTGTCAGAGGAGTTAAAGGCATGAAGTGCATACTCAGCAAAACAGAATTGTCTTCAACAATAGGGTTGTCTTCGTATCTAGAATTGTCTTCAACAAGTCAACAAGTTATTGCAGGAAAGGTGTTTAAAAGAAAAAAAAAGGCAAATAGGAAATTGTAACTGGGTAAAATGGTTCCAGTTGCTATAGCATAATAGCTCTATGTGTATGTATTGTATTTACTGTTAGGTCAGTACTCAGTGTTGTACCTGAAACAAATCCTGACTTCAACAGGGCAAAGTAATTTCAGTGACCTGGGTCTAGCTTCCAGGCTTAAGTTTGTGCCAGGACTAATCCCTGGCAGTTCAGAGAGGGTCAGAGTTGCTCCCTTTTAAGGCTAAAAGCAAGTACTGGTCCTATGTGGAGTACAAAGCTGACCAGAAACTTGTAAAAGTCATGTATTCTTCCCAAAGGAGGTTTGAACCCCACAGAGCATTTATAGGAAGAAGCAGATCCCTCCTGTTAACTCTGGAATCTGCTTTTATGCATCTTCTTAAGTTTTGCAGAGAAATAATTTTGCAAGAGGATCCCCCATAACAACTGAAAGCCCAAGGGGAACTAAGGGGGTGAGCGAACAGGAGATAAGTATGATGGGAGAGGGAGCGTTTCTTGCATTTTATGAAGCCCAGCTCTACTGGGAATTTCAGGTGGCCTTGCACAGGGAGCTGTTGAAAGGGCCGAAAGCAGAGTGAGCAGTGTCAGTGGAACAGGACCTCTGTTCCTTTGAAGAACCTTCTCACCCACCTGCACAGATGCTCTGTGGAATTCCATTTACAACACTAGGAATCAGTCCTTTCTGAGGGCAGTTTAGTATTCAAAGTTCTTGTCTACTTAAAAATACATGAAAAAAGTGGAAAAGGATCCTTAGAAAACAATACTGAAAGTGTGGCACTTTTTCAGACAGTCCCCAGTCCGGGTTCCCCAGCCAAGGCACTCTCACATCTCTGGCTCAGATTTGTCCAACAACAGATTACTATATAAGCTCCAGGATTTGAGTGTTTAGATAGTCTTCAAATATTGCAAGTTCTCCGAAATCAAGCTGTTCATTCCAGGATTAAATACCTATGGGAAGTGTGATGCCATGTTTCCACCCAGGAAAATAAATCTTTTTCACCTCCTGACAATCAAGTTTCTGATGTAGCACCCTGCGGACTAAGCTGTGGCCAGCTCTGAGCCATCACAGATGGACTCCACTAAAGTTTTTTGCCTTCAGTTTTAAAGGTTTGTTGGAGGAAGAAAGAAAATAGGTTCAATTAACTTTCACTTTTGCTTTTCCAGAACTTACCACTGAAATTCCAATGGAAGGTACTTTTGTGAGTTCTTAAGTATTAAACATTTGCTTCTCACTGGGTGACAAGTGGAGGTTTCCATCCTCACATTGACAGATCATTCTCAATACAAAGAGAGCCCTCCTTTTCTGGGCAGCCTGCATCAAAAGAAGCAGGACACAATCAGCCTCATGTCAGTAGAAGTCTTGCCCTGTTTAGAAATTCTCACTGTGCTACGCTTTGCTTTGCGTTCACCCTTTCAGTGTCTCTTGTTTTCTTTGATTTGACCCGCCTCATTTATGGTGTTCCAGATTCAGTCAGATCTCAATTTTATTGACAAGAAGGTGCTCCTTGGAGGCTTCATCTGCAGCTCAGTTCAGTCAGTAAAAGAGCCCTTGTTGACTGCAGCAGATGCTGGATGAGATCTTGAGCGTCTTTTGCTCCATTATCTTTGGCGTCTACTGCATAGGGTGCACAGCTTGCAAGCATTCCAGAGCTTCTGAATTTGCCCAGCATCTGCATTCCAGATAACCAAGTGCATACTTCTTAAAAAAAATAAAATAAAAATGGTGCCTATAAACTGTCCTGGAAGTTTACATTACATCAAAGTTCAGATGAATGTGTAACCACTTCATTCTGCTTCCAATCTTTCATGCACAGTTCTAGGTTATCCTTTCTGCTTTAGGAAAACCTTTAAATATGGTTTGGGGTGTCATAAAACAACATAGCTGACTGTGACAGAGATGGTGTGCCCTTTCTGAAAAAATCTTTGTGTCTATTTAGATATTAGGCTTCAGCTTGTTAGTCAAAAATGTGTCACACAGCACTTTTTTGTGTGTGTGTGTGGGAAAATACAATACAGATTTTGAAGTTTAAAAAAGTCTGGCAAATTACAAATTAGGATAATAATTCATGGGAGTAATAAAATATCAGACTTTTATTGCACTATTGAGAAGGGCATTAAAAAGCATCTGGGAACTTGAGGTTTGGAAAGATGGGCTTTGAAAGACTTGGTGGGTTAAATATTAATGTAGAAAATATGGCATCTGTAAATGCCTGGAAATATGCTAATAGGGCTTGATTCAGTGAAGGATTGAGCATTCCTTTGGGGTGCTGAGTGCCTCCAGGAGCTCCTGCTGACAAAGGGAGCTGAGGGACCTCAATATGTCCTAAAAGCTTGTGGTGCCTGAGAGAGCTGTGCTTATAGGGAGCATGCCGAGGGCTTTTGGTGTTAGCTAGGCCAGCCAAGGGGGGCATGGCAAAGTGGCAAAGTGAGAGTCATCCATGCAGTAGAGATGCCCCAGCACAGCATTTTCTCAGGCCAGCCTGGGCCCCAGGGTGCCAGGAGCAAGCAGCAGACCACCCTACACAGCACTGACTGGCATGGAGCTGTGGGACATGGGAAGCTGGGAGTGAGGGAGGAAACAAAGGCTGTGTGTCTCCCAGCACCTGTAGTTCAATACCTCTGGCTGCCAGGCCAGTGGCAATTCCCTGCCAGTTATCTGTGGTAAGCTGCAGGAACACTGGCCAGAAATGCTGCTGTGCCCCAGTGTGGTGGGAATGGGAGATGTCTTCGTCTGGGGCCAGCAGGGCTGGAGAAAGAGATCCTCACATTTTTCCCATTTCTTCTAACTCTGGGTAGCAGCTGTGGTTATCCTTCCATAAAGTCTTCTTCTCTTTTCACCTTAATTTTAGTTTTATTTTTCAGTCTGTTCTTTGTTTAGATGCAATGGTCTCAGGAGAACTGAAGTCCTCACTCATCAGCCTTTTATTGTTTGTGCTGAGGAAACCAGCCCTTGTTAGCAGTGGAAACCTCCAGAGGCGTGTGCTTTTCGTGCTGTTTTTCAACACAGAGAACCAGTCTGTGTGACTTACTGTCCTTTTGAAGACACTGTCAGTGTGAGGGAGACTGGTGAACTGGGACAAGCCACTTCTCTGCTCCAGACACCACGTCCTACATGCAGTGGGCTGCCACGGCTTTCCACCTTGCTCCAGCAGGGGCAGGTTGCTCACCACTGGGTGAGGACTGCACTCTGCTCTTGAAACATCTTCATTTTATTTGCATTACTATTTTTAATACCCTTCTCTCTCTCTCTCTCCCCCTCCCCCCGCCCCCCCCATCTACATGTTTTTAGGTTGCTGTAGGAGTTACTGTGCCATGTGCTGCCCATTGTCTACATGCAGCAGCAGAGCTGTGGTGGTGCTCAGGGGTGGTGGATCCTCAGGCTCCACTGGTCACCAAGGAGCTGGGAAAGCAGTGCTGTCCCTCTCTCAGCCATCCAGGGGTGCCAGCACTGTTGGTGCAAGGTGCTGGGAGAGCCTTGGTGGTGCCATGGACCTTTGTTAGCACTTGTCACAGAGCAGAGCTGTGAGGGGTCTGTGCATTGCCTTTCCTGAGACAGAACAAATACATCTCAGCTTTCTGGCATTGATTTTTGACAAAGGATTCAAGAAGCTGCAGCTGTGCTGGCTTTCTTGTTCCCTCCCCCACTTTATTACAATGCATGTTGTTCTGAAATACTCAATTCAGCTATAAACAATCTACTCTATCAACAACATGCTTTTGCACTTTTTGAAATGGTGCTTTGAGGCAGATAAATGAAAGTAAGTATGGCAGCTTGCCAGTAAAAATCCTGCAAACTGTATCATCACAGGGGCACTGACTAAGACAGCACATTATTTTATTTACTGTGGAAACTGAAAATCCATTTCTGCCCATACAATAGCTGTTTATTTCATCTTTGCTTCATGTTTGTTCTAATCTTTCTTGACACTTCTAGATAGTAATGGTTCACAAGCTGTTCAGATCAGTGCTTGCAGGGCTCCATCAGCTAGCACTTCCTTCTGGTTTTAGAAGTCCAGCACGCTCCTTGCTGGTGTGTGCCCTCTGGCCAACAGCAAGGGAACCTGCCCAAGCCCTGGACACAGGCAAAGTACTGGGGAGGTCCTACAACTCCCTGAATCCATCCCCTGGCCTAAACTCATCTCTACCAGCCAAGGTGTACAGGGAAGCTTGTACTGTGAAGGCATTCCAGTGGGCTGACCTGGACAAAGGATATCCTCAGGATTTGAGTTTTTCTTTCTGAACATTCAGTCTGTCAGATGTTTACATTGCCAGCTGTCTGAATGACGTCATGCATCCCATACTAGAAAAAATGATTCTGAGATGCAGAAAGATGAGGTGACAGAGTGGCCAGAGCATTCCTGCTAAGACCTGCTGGATTCAGATTAGCCTTGGTGATTTCTTAATCTGGGCAGTGTGTCCTCTGGCAGCACGATGGCCTGTTCCCCAGCTCTTGCTCGGGTAGAGCAGCTCCTCCGGCACCACTCATCACAATGGCTTGGAGACGGGAGAAAACCAGGCTGGGGAAGAATGTTGAAACCATTTCAAAAACCTCTGGAGAGAAAATGAGTAATATTTTGTTTTCCTGAATGGTTTCACTGAAATTTAGGGAAAATAATTGCAGTTGAAAGATCTCAGTTTTTGTTGTTCTGTTCTTTCTTTTCTATTTGTTTTCACACGCTTCCTGTTGAATGTCCTTCCTCCTTTTCATCTCCAGCCTCTCCTTCGTTAACCTTTATCCCATACCCCACCACAGAAACCTGCAGAGACAGCAGAAGGGAAGGAACAAATATAATAAAGAAAAGATAAAAAGCATTTCAAATTTCCTTTTCCAGATCCAGAGAAAACAGGGTTTTATTAACTTTCAGATCTTAATGATGGCATTCTGTCACCAAAAATCAGCTGAAAAATATTCTAAGGAACTCTGATTTAACTTATACTTGGTTACCAAGCTACTTCTGGGGAATTCCATTTCATCCTTTTACATAGCCAGAGGATCTACCAAATTCATTTTGCTCTGGGGATTTCTCCCCTCTGCATATCCACTATAGCCCATCATGCTGAATGATCAGGAAACTCATGAAGAGCCTTTTGATGTTGTGTGGTTGGCCATCTTTCATATGCTTATCCAGCGTACAGTCTCTTCCTACGTCTTCTTCTTGTCTTTGAGGGTGTTTGTTAAAAGTGTGATGGAGCTTCATGCATGACTATGTTCTTCTCACTGATTCTGTATATTCTACAGTCCTGGTTACTTCAGAAAAAGCACTTGTATGGAAAGAGATGCATAAGAGGGCAAATAGCAGCCAAAGCATCTCTGTATCCTGAAGCAGGGGAAACACAGAACTTTGTGATACCTGGAGATTCTACTGAATAAACAAAACAAACTGCTTTTAAAGCTACTGTCTGCAGCCCAGAGACACTTAGGGTAGAGCTGAGAATCACAAGCAGAGAGGCTGGTAAGAGTCCTGTTGTGCCCCTGGGGCAGTGCTAATGAGCATTTGGCTGTGGGAAGGTAAAAAAGCTGTGTATGGCATGAGATGAAGTTGCTGGGCTGGAGGCAGGACAGCCTCTAGCAGAAGAGGGATGGCTGAGGATGAATTAATAAGAATTACAGTTTGGAGACAGGTGTCCCTTTAAAACTGTGGATTTGGCCCTGCCTTTACATGTTTCTTCTAAGTTCCAAGCAAAAAAGGCTAACACAATTTTCTGTTTGAAAAACAGCTGCAAGCTGAACATGCAGGATTCATGAGCATTTTCAAATGGTTCCAGGCAGGTAGGTAGGTGTTTTTCTTCATTCTGCCAAATTCAGAATATACCCGGGTGCCTGCATTTCTGTCTGGTTCATTTTACCTTGAATCTATTCCAAATAAACTAGAACTGACAATTACACACATGCACTGTACACTTGAGACCCACAGATGTACCTGCAAATCAGCCTATGGGACTGAAATACATGTTTTTGATTAATTTTAGCAGTAAAATGTCCAAATCCCTTACTCAGCCTTGCAGAGCTCACCTGTAAGTATCAGCCATACCCCATATTGATGGCCCTTCATATTTTTATCTGCAGATAAACATAGCCCTTGGAAATCTGTGCTGCTTAAACCCTGGGGCAGACAGAATTGTTAATGTAAGGCTTGCCCTAATAGCCCCGGGCCTAGTCATTACGTGAGTTTATGTCTCAAATGGCTGGTAATGTTTGACCACTGCAGAGCTGGGGTGAAGCTGTTGTGTGCACACAACTGTTGTGACAGCAAATGGAAAATAATGACATGAAAGTGTCTCGGTGAGTACAGCTTGTTTCACTCCAGGGCACTTAGTGCCATGGTCTAGCTGGCATGGTGGTGTTTCATCAAGGATTGGACTCAATGATCTTGGAGGTCTTTTCCAACCTTAGTGATTCTATGATTTTATGCCAGGCAAAGAGCAGCTTGCAAGAAGTCATCATCTTTGGAGCAGTTCCTGTCTAGACGAAGTTCATGTTGCTCTGGCATGGGAACGATTGTTTGCCACCTGTGTGATGCACAAATGTGTTCAGAGCTGGAAGGAAGCAGGCAGAAGGGGCTAGGAAAAAAGCTTTAAGGAAATCCCACCAAAAATGCCCCGGGCCAGGAATGCCTTTGCTTGGTTTCTTACTGAAAAGCAAATGTTTTAGAAGATGTTTCTTCTGGCCTCATATATTGAACATGACCACATTTTATCCTCTCAAGTACTGACAGGATTTCCAGCTCTTTACAGCGGCTCAGAGAACTTCCACAGCAATGTGATCCTTAAAGAGACAAAAAAAAAAAATAGCAAAAGAGCTGTGGACATTGTAAGATGTCAGTGTGAGCAGCAAATCAATGTCACCTCTGCCCTTGCAGAGTATTCTATGTCCCCTTGGATCAGAGCTGGTGAACGGCTACTGCCCTCTTTCTGTATTTAAATATGCAGCAAACCACTGTGAGATATTCCTATAATGAAATGTCTGTTTGAGTCTTTTGTTTGCTTTCCATTTTCCTATTGCTTGTTTCATGTCTGGAATGTCCCATGCCTTATTAAGAAGAATTAGCTCTGCCAAACTATGTATCCTCTGTCTCTCAGTTCCTGCACACTGTGGCAAGTGGTGTTGCATAGCATTTGGTGGTGTGGGAATCCCAATGCAGGTGGAGGGCCCCTCTCAGAGCTCCCTTCAACCCTTTGCTCCTCAGGAGGGATTCAAGCCCTCACTGGTGCCAGTTCTGCCCTGAAACCTGTCAGTGCTGATTACTGAGGGTAGTGAGGCCTCGGTGTGGGCAGGGAGGAGAGGCAGAGCAGTCCTACGCACTGTGTGCTCCATGGAAACCTCCCTCTGCTCACCAGCCCAGGAGAAGTCCAGAGGGCACTCCTGGCCTGCCCTGAGCTCACAGCTCTCCCCTTCAGCACCGCCACCTGCACATGTCCTGGGGGAAGTGCTCATGCTCCTGAGCAGTCCCTGTCAGCCAGGAGGTGCCTGCTCGCTCCGCCTGCTTGTACGGTGAGACCTTACCCCTGTAAAAGAGGCCCTTGGCCTTACAGGTGTGTCCAAGGCTTGGGACCACAGCTGCAGGTTTACCACATAGACAGGCTCTCAGGAGAGGTATCACCCACAAATGGGGTGACGGAAGGGGTGTGCTCTGGGTGCCCTTGGACCCAAAAGAGGCCATCTGATGTCCCCTCAAGGGAATAATGGTTCTAGTTAATACAGATCAGAGATGCAGAAAGAAGTTTTCTTGGGAAAGCAAAGTCAGTTTAACCCAGCTGGCCCCTATTCTTCCGAAGAGTGATTGCTCCCTCATCCTGCAGTGGGAATTTGCTTCTCAACAAAAAAAATTGTTGGATTTTCCATGCAACAGATTCCAAATGTAACTGCTGGGGGAGAAAGCAGGTGGAGAGATTAGACATGCCTGGTGCTGACAGATAGCATGTTTGTGCCTAATACGTTGGAGAAATGGTTCAGGAACAATTCAGCCATGTGAAATGCGTCCCTTGTAATATTGCCAAGGTCAGAAAAACCTAAGGAGATCCGCTGAGTAAGTGCTGGTCCTGCAAGGAAAAACCATCTAGAGGCAGTGTGGTCACGTTGCCGAGGCAATTTTCCATCAGGGTCCCATAGGGGTAGAGAGAGGAGCTCCTGTTGCTTTTCTCTGTTCTTTCTGCTCACGATGAAAAGTC
The DNA here is from genome assembly GCA_013397115.1 of Edolisoma coerulescens. Taxonomy (NCBI): domain Eukaryota; kingdom Metazoa; phylum Chordata; class Aves; order Passeriformes; family Campephagidae; genus Edolisoma; species Edolisoma coerulescens. The sequence continues at coordinate 409,155 of VWZW01005586.1, forward strand.
CTGTATCAAGGTCCAAACCTGTTCAAGCCCACTTGGCTGTTGGCTCTTTAATCACTTTCAGTTGAATCTAAAAAACCATACTGATCCAGAGAGGCTCATGAAGCCTGTGGGAGGGAGTTGAGTCTCCTGTGGGTCCTCTTTCCATGCTGTCTTCTTTTCCTTTTGCTCTGTTCTGAAATTAATGAGGTTTAATAGCCTATTTCCTTGTTTCTCATCCAGTCCAGCTTGGGGAAGAGTGGGAATGTGGCTCTTCCTACCTGTGAACGTGTCCCTGCCTGGAAGGTCCCTCTGCAAAGACATAAGAGGTGCATGAGCCTTTTGGGGCAATCCTGGGGTGTACCAGGTGCAGAGGAAACAGCAGATGCTTTTATAGAAAAATGACAGACAGGCAGGAATATATCTCCTCTGGAGCCCTCTCTTTCACAGCCCTAGAGATCTAATGTAAAAGACCAGTCCTATATCTGCTCAGAGATTTAGGCTGAAGGGAAGTAATAGCCAGATGCTCTTTCCAGGAAACTAAGAAATGCCATGGGTTAGATCTCTGTCATGCCCTGGCCAAGTGAGCTGTGCAGAACCAGCCAGCAGGCCTTAGGTCTGTAAGCAGGGAGGAATGGAAGAGGCAAATAGTTTTGGGTTGGTGCAGACAATTTTTGCAGTGCCAGCTCGGCACTCCATCACTCTCTTGGTAGCATCCGAGGAGATGTTTGCAGGGAAGGCAGCTCTGGAGATTGTCTGGGGCTATGTGAAAGAGGGGAAAAAAAGATGAACTAGCAAAAAGTTAATTAAAACTCTTTTGATTATGAGGTGGAATTTAATACTTTAAAAAATGCAGTGTGACACAGTGCAGCACTGCAGCTGAATTAATCATGAATGAGGATAGTAATTTTTAATTTTTGTGTGCATGAGAAAAACACTCAACAGATTTGACAATTAGAGCAGGGTAACAGCATTGCATGGCACAATGTGAAGTAGTTTTTCCCAGTGGTTTTTGAGAGGGAGCTAAACAGATGTGCTCAAATATTTACAAGTGCACAATATTCACATGCTCTTCAAATGCTGACCCTGCTGATTCGCAGAAGTGTGCTTCAATCTGGAGACCAGCTACTGCGGTGACACGGGCTATTTATCATAGGTAACACAGCAGCACTACCGCCAGCTCCCCGTGTACCTGCGCGCACAGTTATCTCCTGCTCTTCTGACACTGATACACCACCTCCACAACTCACCTGCAGCACCAATTTGTCCCAACACAGTCCTGGCAGCCAGCTGGGCCCTGCTGGCTCAGCCCTGGTTTGTGGGGTAGGAGGGATTCCTGTGCCACACCACGCCGAAGAGAAACAGGTTTGATTCCAGCCACAGCCATAAAAGTCAGGGTAGTTCAGTTGAGGTGTCATGAGGCCAAGCACTCCTGTAAGAGTCTAATATTACATGTTTACTCTGTGTAATTCAACAGGGTTAGCCATCAATTATCTGCATCAAAGTGACCACCCAGAGGCCCAGTGTATTTGGCCTCATCTGTCACTTAGCTGTCCCCTGTCATGCTTCAGTTAAGATCTGAGAATGCCAGCTAACATTGTCCATATCCACCTACAGTGCAGGGTGTTTCATTGCCTTGTTTTCTTCAAAAGGAGCCCAAAGAAAAGTCAGGTTTGCTCAGCACAAGCTGTAGCTGGGGAGGATTCAGGTAAGCCAGATGGCAGTGTCAGTGATGAATGGCACAGATACTGTAGGGCTATGCGTGGGTATCCTGACTGGGAAAGCTGAGCTGCACTGTACCTCACTGAAATATTGACTATTGCAGCAGTTGCTTTACACTGTTCAATTGGCTGTGTAATTACTTTCACAAATTGAACAAAAACAATGGTGAAAATACGTAAAATGTCACCTGGACTGAATTGTGGTTCAGATCCCCAGTGAAAATGAGTTTGGCAGCCTCCCCTCACTTCTAATCTGCTCGATTTCAGCCTGAACGTCTCTCTGCTCTCAAGCGCAGGTTGATCTTGTAGGTCAGGCTTTAGATGTGGTGTGGGTGCTGCTGTGTGAGAAGCCCTGCTTATCTGGCTCAAACCAGGATAATTAGTGCCCCATTTTTTTCAAGCCATCCCACTCGATCCATGCTTTGTATACTTTTTGGGTTGTTGTGCCTGCTCTCCTGGGTTTCTTCACTTTGAAAGGCAAACATGCAGTGATGCACTTCTCCCTTTAGCTCACATTTCTTTTCCTTTAGCATTTAGCCCTGCAAATGTGATAACCACTCGATTAAGTGAAGACAGACAAGGGAATGAGAATGGGACAGATCACCCACTTGCAGGGTTACAAGTCAACAGGTCCCATCCACGCTGACTTCTCTTCAATAAGCTCAGTGTCACAGCAGGAAGTCAGACAAGCTGAGCAACCTGCCCATCTCTTTCCCCTCCCTCTGTGGTCCCCCACACTCCTCAGACAGCAGTTAGGGGAGATTAGCCACCTGGGGCTCTCCTCATTCCAAGGGGTCTCAGGCAATCTGGCACACCCACCTTTCTTTTCACTGCACTCTTGGTGGGGCTGCACTTTGCTCTAATTTCCTTCTCTCCTTTTCCTGTCTGAATGGGTTACTGATGCAACAGCCTATGTTTAGCTGCTGCACTTAAAGAAATGCACCAAGAGACACTGCCATGGACCTGCAGACAGGAACTGCAGCTTCTGTGATGCACCTCATGGGCTTTCAGGAACAGAGGTTAATTCACCCACTCTTGAGTGGGGACACTGGTAAACTCCATGCTCCTGAGTCCCTGTGGAAATTACAGTTATTCTCACATTGCCTTCACCAGTGGGTGTGAAGAGCTGTACCCAGTGTTAGCTACTGCCTGGTCCTAGAGCCACTGAAAGGCTTGGTTTTCTCTTCTTCTAGCAATTTAGATTGGAGAGTTTTTATAAAGTACCAAATGAAAGACAGCTCTGTTTCAGCCACACTCTTGAAAGCCAATATACCTTAAATGCCAGTTACTGTGTATCCTGAAAAGAATGGGCAGTTGTGAGTTAGCTGTCTTGGTTTTGGTTGACAGTGCTTCATGTAGAAAATGAGATCTCTGCATTCATCCTAAGGAGCAGACTAACCCAGATACCTATAGTACAAAATTCATTCTCGGTGAAACGGGGAAGTTTGTGTCCCAGTGAGAATCTGGATTGCCACAGCTGCATTCACCATCAGGCAGTCACAGAGAAACAGTGTGTTCTGTCAGGCAGGCTGGAGGAGCCCATGCTTCTCATCAGATAGATGTAGTAGTGCCTTTTAATACTTTTTAATAGTTTACAAAATTATGATAAGCTCTGCAAGGCCATTTAAAATGGATAATCTTCAAGTGGTATTAAGGATTAAAATGGGTCTGCCTTGTATGCCTTAATGGGCCCCTCACAGACTGTTCAACATTATCAAAAGGTGATTTTAAGAGTTTATAATAAATATGTTCCTTTGGGGAAGATTAGGAAACAGGGTGGGATTTGCCATCCTTCTGCTACTTCCAAATTGCTGTGCTTTAACTGAATTAATTACAGTGGGTCTGCCTTGAACTCCAGAGTGCCAGTTCACTTCTGATCTATTGCTCAGTAAAGAGGTTTGTCCTTAGGGGAAAATGTTTGCTCCAAGAGCCAGGGCTATTTAGTATTTGATTATCAGCCTAGGAGAAATTAGTCAAATAAGGCTCCGGCTTTGTGAACACTTACGCGCATGTTTAACCTTCCATTCCTGAGGAGTCCTTTAGATTTCAAAGTGCAATAAAATAAAGTGTGTCTGCAGAAATCTTATGGGGTCCAGGGACTATGAGAGTTATTTATTCACAAACCAGAAGTGAATGACTTCATTCAGAAAGTTTTCCTTGTGCAAGCTGTGCTTATCCTCTTCTAGTGTCCAACCTTGTCTTTGTTGCAAACCCAGACTTCGTCCACACCACTTTCAAGGGCTGGGCCTGAAATTGCAGGGAGATTTGGGTGTATGAATGAAACTGGATAGAATTACAGACATTACCCTCCCTAAGTGTTATTTTGTCATTTCACACTTTTCTGTATTGACAAAGTTCATGTCCTTCAGCAACCAAGTTGTCAGAGTGGTACAAAACCCACAATAATAATACTTCTCTGTCAACCTTCTGGGGTTTCTCTTCATATATCAATTCCATTGTAAATCAGTTAAAGGATTTAAAGTACGATTATGAAACTTGCCTATTTCATAAAATGTTGAAGGTTGAACAATTTCTTGTGGAGCCCACCAGAAAACTTCTCATAACACCTACTCTCAGTGTCTTGCCAGCAATGTGCTTCCTGCTATTTTTGTCTGCCTAAAATGAAAACACTGCAACTTATCGATTTGTTGAAATCAATAAATTTAGGAGGTTTAGGAGGACAAAGTGGTTTCTTATGGTTTTACCAAGTCTATTTGATGTTTGCTGGTTTTTCAGCAGGCTTTTACTCTCTTGGCTCCGCAGCCCCCTAAGCTTTGTGCTTTGAAGTCAGCATTCCCAGAGCTTTCATACTGACTGACTTCCCATTATTCTTCTTGCTGAGATACTGAGAACCCATTAAAACTGAGATGGTCCATATTTTCATGGACCTTGAGTGTGATTTAGAGGCCTCAGTTCAGGCAGAGAGCTTTCAAGATCACTCTTTGTATATCACCAAAGGGTTCTGTATGAATGCGAGCTTCCCACAGTGATGTGTGTGCACCCAGAGAACTCCATACTTGGCTCCAACCATCTTCCTTGACTGACAAGTTATTTAAGTTATTGTCACCCAAACAGATCTTGTGCACAGGATATTAGTTTTCTTAATTTGCTTAATCATATGATTGCAAAATATCAACATGTAATACAAGGGTAAAAAAGCATTAATACAGTAATTTGTATTAACACCACAATATGATATGAGAAATTGTCATCTGTGTATCTAACTCACACTGAATTCAACCAAAATACATTGTAAATAAAGGTTAGGGGCTTGAAAATGTATTGAATTGGTCTGGTGATGGTTAATTTCAAGGAATAACTGAGGGGAGGGCAAAGCCAGGGGTTCCTGGGGCTGGAAACCTGCTAACTCTGCGCCGTGGTCGGTTGGCGTTGCCCGTTCACGTGACAAGAGGAGCACATAAGCAGGCTGGGCAACACCCCTGTTCTAAGTGCGGCTGCATTTGCTCTTTCTGTTGTGACTGCCTCCAAGTATGTAGTTCCAGTTTAACTCAGCCTAACAATACGCACTTCCCAAATTTCAGATTGTAGATTTTGAGTTGATGATTAGTACTTAAACTCTGATTCTGGGGTTAAACTCTGACTCAAGAAATTGAAGTGGGCAAGTGCTCCTATTACCTTCTGCATTTCACACCCTTAATCCTATTTTTAGGCATCCTGGTGAATCAGACCTACCAAGAAAAATGCTAAAGCAGATATTTCCCTTGGAGCACACAAAAAATCCTACACCAACATTTGAAGGCCGGGACTTTTTAGACCTGAGGATTTGCTGGAAACCTCCAATGAGGTATGTACTGCTTTTACTTTACCCTGCAGGGCAGTGGTATTCACATATTTTTGCCTGAAAGACCATGCTGGGTGACTGAAAGCATGTGTGGAATCTGGAACATTTATGGTGCAAACATCATTTCAGCATTCTCCTACGCAAGAAATGATGAAACTTCCCAAGATGAGAGCCTATGTAAATATGTGTTATCCATCAGCTAGGCAAGCAGATGAGGGGCTGCTGTTTTTAGAAGCTCCAGATGATGGCCATGATCCTGTAATGTGATTATTGTGAGCAAAGACCTACATCTGCAATCCAACTCTTGCTCTGCAGATCCACTGAATATAAAAAAGAATATCCAGAATGTAAAAAAGACTACCCTGCATAAATTCCAGTGTCATCTTCTCTATTCTTATTAATGCTTAATTTAAGTCTTGACATCTAACTCTTCTTCAGCATTCCTGATTAGAGAATTTAATTTACATTTTGTTCTGAAAGCATATCAGCAAATGGGCATCAATGCAGATAGCCATTTATTGCTCCAGCAGTGAGGTTAAACAGCTTGTGCTTTTAACTGCATGGTACAAAATATATAAAGCTATTTTCTTGAGTTATTAATCTGGGATGACCTGATACAATGTGATAGTAAAAGCTCTTTTCCCAAAGAAGAAAAATACATGCTCTGCTCAGTACCTCCTGCTGACTCCCTGCTCCAAGTGAATAAGCATACAGCTGAATTCTCCCAGCCAGGTGCGATCCAGGAACAAACTGGCAGCACATCTTTGTGTCTGCTAATGTAAATTTTAACTCACAGAAGTGGCCCGCCATTAGTTCTGCAGTCAAAAGGCTTGCTCAATCTTGTCAAGAATCATGTTCCACAGAACATGCCACAAGCCCAGAAAAATCACCTGGTTTAAATCTCTAAAGAATGAAGCACATGGTTTGCACTGATGTACGGAAGTATCACATGCAAGACTGGTGTTTCAGGACTCAGCCACTATAGATGAAATGGAAGCAAAAAAGGGAAATCTTGTATGAATTAGACAATAAATATTCTTAAAGACAACTTACAAAGACTAATGTCTACAGAAGTCATCTGAATTAGAAGAATTTAGCTCATCTGATATAATCTGCTCCTCAGAACATGGGGACACATTCCCTTAGCCTGCAGCTGCTAAACTGTCCAGCAGGTCACCCTAGGAAAATTGCATACTGAATTTGAATGCTTGTCCTGTTCTTCTGTGACCTAAGTATAGCTCTCTGTCTTTTTCTCTACTCAGAAAGACCATAAAGCACAGTTAAACTTATCTCAACAGCTCAATTTATGCTGCATATAGAGAACATTGGCTCTTGACTGTAAAATGCACACTTGGATTTGAATAAGTCAGCTTTGTCTTGGTATGATAATAAGGAAAAAGAGGGTTAAGAAAAGATGCAGTCATATACCTAAAGCTAAGAGAAGTTGGGTAATAGGTATCAATGTATGAAAAGTCTTTCACAGGCCTCAACTTGAACAGAACAGTGTAAAAATCAAGGAACCTCATGGTTAATCATTGTAATGGAACACTGATAGTTGCCATTGGCTGAGAAAGAATTCAGACATTTCAGAGCCCTTGATGCACTTTGATCCTTTGGATGTTAAGCTCTGAGACAGTGCCAAGTCTGGCAAATTGATGACAAAAACCCATTCTTATTCGAATGCTACTTTAGCTACTAGCTTTTCATTCAAGAAAGGGTTTTGTTGACAGCAAAATTATTTTCTTAGAAAAACACTAAACAAGAAGATGACAAATGCTGTTGTGAATGTTTGCACAACTCCAGGAGCAATCAACCACGATTATTCAGACAGGGCTCCTGCAGGAATGGATAGAGCTAAAATCTTGAAATTTGGCAAGAATAAAGTCCTTGATAAGGAGCAGCACTTACAGTTGCTCTGGAGAAAATCTAGTTTCATCAGCGGGATTCATGCTCATTTGGAATTGACCATGTGCAGTAGAACATCTTGTCTGTGTGTGTGCAATTAAGAGATGCACAGTGAATAGTTGCCATGCAGTTAGTGTAACATATGCTCCACTACTTCCAGACGTGACTACTGAAGTTGGTAGCAAAATCCTGATGTCTTCAACAAGGCCGCAATTTTAGACAGATAAAAACTGCTACGTGTGAAAGCAGCTGGGGATCTTTCTCTCTTCACTGAAAAAAATGTGAGAAAGAGGAATCCATACTGAGGAACTGACTGAAAGGCTGGAGACGCTACAAGCACTGGCTTGTAGCATTCAGGAGATAGAATGATATTGCTACCCAGTCTGTGACCCGCTGTTTGCCTTCTGGCAGATGCTTTTCTATTTCTTGCACTTTGCCTGACGCATCTCAATAAGAAATCCTCAGCCTGACCCCTACTTAAAGGCGTCAGGGCATTCCTGCTTAGTCTCCATAAGCATTGAAGTAATGTTCTTCACATTTAAATCCCAGGGCCATATGTACTATACTCTTTGGAAGAAGAAAGGCTGGATTACTGCACCGGACTGCTGTTACAACATCTTGGTCTCAAGGACTGAAGCTCACTTGTGACCTATGTGACATAGGACAGTAAGAGGCTGCACACCAGAGAGATCACCAGTGATCTGAGGAGGAGCGGTCTTAGTCCTAACACCAGTTGTGGATCTGAAGCCTCCTCCAGTCTATTGTGCCGAAATCCAGGGCTGAACTCTGCAAATCACATATATTTCCCCAGTGACCTACCCTGAATCCTGGCTCCAAGCAACCCCCACTGGAACTGTGTGTGGTTCCCCACTTGAACTGGCTGATGTGAGCCCATCTCTCATCATGACAAGCCCAGCAGGTGATGCGCAGGTTCATCTGGTGCTCCAGTTTGTCACCAACTCTCCGGCTCCGCAGACAGCAGGACTGTGCTGAAGCTTTGGACGAGGCAAACAATTTCAGGCAAGATAAGAACAGACTAGGTTTTTACCCAACCAGAATTTATTTATGTGAGGCTTCTAAAAGTTCAGTAGTTTTAACTCCACTGCTGCTTGCTTCACTGCTGTTTTCTGGAATCAGGAGAGGAAGTAACAAATTAGCGCGAGGGAAAGCATTCCTGCAGCAACATCATGGTGGGAAAAAATGTCATGAACTGCTGGAAATCCACCCAAAAATGTTCCTCTGATCTTCCAGGATTTTTTAATCTGTTCCAGATCCCAGAAATCTATAATACAATAAGTTTTGGATAGGTCTGCCCAACTCTGATGCCAATTTTGAATTGGGATTTTTGATGCTCTCTCCTGGCTAGTTTCCATTTTCCAAGTCAGGGGGTTGGAACATTTTCCTTCTCACTTTGAACTCGGGGTCTCCTGCTTATAGCAAAACCTGATGAGCTCGGGCCATAGGCTGGACACCAGCTGGACACCGTACTCAGAAAAGCCACCTGCTGTGGCCAGGATCTCTGTGAACCTCAGAGGGTGCCGCCCCGCTGGCTCCACAGCTCCTTCCTTTTCCTCCGTAAATGCCATCCAAGAAAGTGGGTCTGTGTGCCAGCTCTTTAACTCCATCTTTAACTCCAGGACCAAATTGCCTGCCCTGGAGCTGGATTCTGCAGAACTAATCTGAACATCTGCATTTGAAAGTCCGAAGTTAACATTGTTTAAAAGCCAGTCAGATTATGCTAAACCACAACAGCCAGCAGGTAATTTAAGTGTGAATCCTCAGTCTAGGCCACGGATTTGTCTGTGTCATGAAAGTCAATGTAAACACACCACACACACCCCCACTCCAAGGAAGGTTCTGGGGAACAGTGGCTGGCTTCTTCTCCACACAGCAGAGAAACATCCCTACAAGGTCATGGACAGCATTCCAGCTCATCAAGGCTGCAGATAAACACACTTTCTTCCCAAAGAGCGTATGAAAACAGCTGTTCAGCATTGCAGTGTATTGCAAATGATTTCTTGTCTCATCAAAGGCAGTTGTTCTTGGATAATGCAGAGGTAGTGGTCTGAGAAGCCCTCGGCACCTGCACTGAGCTATGCTGCTTGGAGAGGAAGCTGGAGCGGAGGAAAGGCAGTGATTTGCCAGATTCATTGGTTTGCATCTGACATTTATTAAGATGCTTTTGTGAATTAAGTGGAGGGGAAAAAGTCAGGTGTTTAATGACCAGACTTCTGAGGCAGGCCACATGTCAGATATTTCTCCAATGGTCTTACAGTAACTTGTTTCACTTTCCTCACTTCAAAAATATTGGCAGGGCTCAACCTCATGAGGTTTGGTGCAATGTGGACCTGTGCAGGAAGGCACAGCCACAGGCTGGGGTGCAGGAAGGGTCTGTGGGGAGCACATCAACAAGAAGGGCAGAGATAAGGAGCATCTCATGAGGGGGAAATGACACAGGGGCTGCAACACCATGGAAAACCAGAGCTGCCAGCATGAGGAAGGAGAACAGGATAGAACCGAGGACCTGGCCTGGGCAGGTACAGAGGAGGGGTCAGCCAGGGCCCTGACTGGAGGACCAGAGGTGGACTGGGACATGTGGGTCCTCCACTTGCTCTGCAGTAAGCTGTGAAGCAGACAGCTCCACATTTCTCCTGTCTCATGGTCAAAAGCACACAGACAAGGCAACCCACACGGCGCACACCTGCTGAGGAAGCAGCACACCAGGCCCTGCGGGGCCTCCTGGCAGGAGGCAGGAAAACATGCAGAAAAAACTCTGTTCTAGTACTGTCCTTGTCCTTCCTTTAGTTGTAAAGCTACCCAGGATAGTGTTTGTTTATCATCCTAGGCTTGCATGTGTGAATTGAGTGCTGACTCGCTGTTTAAAAGCCCCCACAGTGGGCAATCTTTCAAAGGCCACATTGAAACCATTATTTGCTGTATTGGGACAACTGACAATTGATGAAAATGCTTTAGAACAGACAGAACCCGCAGAAATACATAACTCAGTTCCTCCAAACTGAAGGCATCCATCCACCCCTCCCTAAAACGTTTCTGTTAAGATACTGTTTACACAGATTTAATCAGTTGTGTCACTGGGGCACAGCAAAACCAGCAATGTGACCTGCTGAGATTTAGCACCAGATTGCGATTTACAATCAAGGCACCAAGAGTCACTGGAGTGCATAGCTCCTGCCCCAATTACTAATTAATCAGACCCAAAGAAGTCTCCATAAAAGGCATAGCAGTCAGCTGCGAGCCTTATAAATTCAGAGGGCTTCTCTATCCTTTATGTAGGAAAGGTGACCTGTGAAGCTTTGTATCCTGCAGTTAGGTGCTGGTCACAGAAAAAAAGCAAACTTCTAATTTGGTTTTGTTGGGTTTTTTCTCTCCCTCCCTAGTAAGAATGCAACCAGCTTGATTGCAGTAAAGCATCGTTAAAAAGGCAGTGTGAGATGCTGGGATGAAATTAGTTGACTAACTTGCTTTCTCAAAAGTGAATATTCAGATGTTTCTGTTTGGTTTGGTTATTTGTTTGTTTGGGTATTTGTTGGGGTTTTTTTAAATTTGCTTAAAAGTGATTAGCAAAGTGGCAATAGCTGCATTGGTCCCTAGTGGTGGGGTGGTGGCACAATGGCTCAGAGAGGGCACATGGCCACAAGCTGCAGTGAGCCAGACCCTGCAGGTCCCGCTTGCGCGTGGGGCTCCTTCCTCATCGGGGAGCTTGTCCTGCTGGAAGGTGCCGTGTGAAGGGGCAGCAGCAGGGACCTGCTGGCGATGCAGGGAGCACTTCCCAGCAGGCAGGGAGCCCCGGGCTCTCAGCTGCCTTGGGCATGCAAGGAGAGGATCTTGCTGCTGGCATGGGGGCATGGAGTCAGGGCTTCAGGGGCGCTGCCAGGGCACAGTCGGAGGGGGATTTAGGTGGGGTGAACCCCTGGGCTGAAGGACCTGCTGAGCCCATCGTTTGGGTGCGGAGGGCACTTAGTCTCCAGCCTGGCACTGACCTTGCTCGTGGCTGACCTGGCCATGATGTGTGTCGGGCTAAGTTTTTTTCTGAGCCCTTCAGAGTGCTGCTGCCGTTGTGTGGGTCACGGGGGCTTTGCCAGTGGCCGTGGCATCTTGGCTTGGGGCTGTGCAAGGCCTGTCACCTGTGGAGGAGAATTGAGGGGAGCGAGGCAAGGGCTTGGCAGGATTTGTTGGACTCTCGCTGGGTTTCCAGAATTTGAGGCTTTAAAAGCTGCACTGTGGGTATCCAGCTGGGCTGGAGGTGAGCAGTGCTGCTCCCCGGGGAGCCCCTGCACACATTTCCCAGCAATCCCCAGCTTCTTTCCAGGGGTTAGAGAGTTTTCTGATGCTATTGGCTCTGCTAGGGTGGTGTGTGTTGGGCTCAATGGGCTCTGAAAAACATCTCAAAGAGTACCTCAATCATTCTTCAATGTATCTTTCAAGGTAAAAGAGGTAATTCTGACACTATAAAAAAAAATACAGAAGGAAATATAAAGGTATGAGCTAGATACTCCCATTTGATGTTTTTACTCACTTTATTGCATTTCATCTCATTGCTTTTATGGGGAGACCAAACCTTCCTGATGTTGATAGTCCAAAATAGAAACCCACAATTTTTAATACATGCTTTTAGATGAAACCGCAAGATATTGTGAAAACAGACAGTGCAGTGTGTCATTAAAGTGAGTTATTTAAGTATAAGTAGTCTATTTTCTATTTTTTAAGAGTTCTGTCTATATTTTAGGAGATGATATAGATTTATTTTCTGAGGGCTAGAAGTAACAGGGTAAAATCTTGCTGGTGGTATTTTTCTAGTCACTTTGTCAAATGCACGACTGCACGCATTACATAGGGGAGAGAAAAAGCCTTCCCTCTTCTCACCCCTCGGCTACATAACAGGGAACAGAACTGCACATCTGTAAATAAATGCATCATTAGATTCTCATCAATTTGTAAGCTTCACTTGATGTATGGCTAAAATAATCCCACAAGGATAACTAAGGAAGTGTTTGCTTTCAGGCACACAGAACGCAGACCAGCAGAAACACTATTTCACTTGAACTCAGTATGCAGGGATTTTTGGTTGTTGGCTATTTTTTTTTCTTTTTTTTTTTTACAACAGTCCACATTGAAGAATTATTTTAGATGCATTGCTACCAATATATTCATTAGCAGAGGATCTCTGGACATATTAAAAGAACACAGTAAAACAACTAATGATGCACTTGAGCAGTAACAGGTTGTCATTAGAGCAGCATCTGCTCTCATCAGAGTTAATTATTCAGTTGCTTTGTTTTCCAAGTAGGTGTCTGGTAGAATTTAGCAGAATCTTAATTAAAACACATTTTCAAACTCCATGGATGCTCATCTCATCTAAAGAAATCAAGACAATTTCCACCATAAACATCAAGCTTCAGTTGAGCCATCAAACAGCAGAAGGATCTCAGCCAAGGCAAGTTTTAGGCATTAACCATTACAGTGCCAGTGGGATGCAGGTTGCTGTGGAACAGTGCCCTGATGAACTCCCCTGATAAACTGTCCTGTGCACATACCAACAGCCAACACAGGCACACCGTAAGTAGTGACAATACTCACGCTGTGTAACTGCAATTGTAATTGTTCTGTTTTCACTGTGTAAACCCTTCAGATGCTGCTTGTTAATTCTGAGCTGCAGAGCGGCAGCAGGTGCTCCCAGGAAACAGGAGTCACTCCATGTTCAGGCACAGACCTGCCCTTCTGCCCACTTCTGCTGTTCTGAACAGCACTGCCCTGTGCAGGCCCCCTGAGCTGACCTAGCAGCAGATGCTGGTGTTTTTGAAACTCTCCCTGCTCTCTTCCACAGTGCTGGAGAAAGATGTCTTTCCTCTTATAAAAACTTCTCTCTTGGAAAGCCAATGGAAGTGTTCTGTCTTTGGATGTAAAAAGATTAGGAGATTATTACGAGGCTGCACTGACTGTCAGAAACGTGCTGCTAATATAGTAGCCACAGTCATGCCAGAGAACCCTTCCCATCTGATGTGGTAAACCCAGCATGCTCCCAGGATGCTTTCAGGGAAGGAGTAGGGAACTGGACAAATCCTTTGTTGTGTGTTTCCACTCAGCTAAAAGCTCTCTGTAAAGAAAACACTCTGAGGTAAATAAGCTTAGGTTCAACCTGCTTCACTTGAATGCCAATATCTATGGTTTCTTTCCAGAGTCTCCTCTTTATTAGATTTCAGCAAGTGCATACCAAAAAAATTCAGTCTATGAGCAAAACCTTTATTTCCCAATGGCCAGCACAGAATATGAGAACTTGAATCCTAAGCTTGGAGTTCTTGCTGCAGTGTATTGACTTACACTTGAAGCTAGTTGGGAAATTTCTATGATAAAAATGCTGTTTCATCAAAAGAAAATATTTCATGAAAATAGAGTATTCCAAGCAGGCTGAAACACCTGCATTCATACCTGTAGATGAGAATATTCTGATTTTTCACATTAAAACTGGTTTTATAAAAAACATTTTTATTTGTAATGTTATAAACAGTTTTTTGAAAACTACAGATGAAAGAAAAAAAATCAAAATTGTCATGACACATTTCAGGTTTACCACAATGCAGTATCTATTTCAATCCTATTTTATAGAACATTTCAAAGCTTTTTGGACTGGTGATGTTTGGAAATGGAGCTGAATCTGGAGAAGTTTACTTTTGTCTTTGCTTTTCTGACCTCTTTTAAAATAAAAGCCGTTCTGGTAGAGACTACCTGTCTGTCGTGAAAGGGAAAAATGGAAATCCATAGCTCAGTGACTGTATTTTAATGACTTGTACAATTATTTTAAGATCATTTTGAGGAGCTGAGCAAGCAAACCCTCCACAGGGCAGGGGTAATTCCAGGCTGTGCAGTGTTGCAGGACTTGGGACTTGTTTGGTGGAAATACCTTCTGGTTTGGGTTCCTTAAGGGAAAACAAGCTTCTGAAGTACACCAAGGTATTTCCTTACATGTATTCTCTTCCTCCTCCATGCTGCTGTTTCTCACCTCACAGCAGCTGTAAGGAATGTTTCCCCATCACCCTCTTCCCACCACAAGTGACTCAGGATGAAGCCGCCAGCTTTTCTCTCCTGCCTGGATGACTTTTCCGATCTCACATCTGACTAACAGCGCACTGCAGGAGCACAGCAATCCTGGGGAGAGGAGACGGACGTCTCAGGGCGTCCTGAGGGGTTCAAAAGGACACACCTTCATTTTTCATGCCAGGCCCGAGTAGCTGGACTCGCTTTCTGGCACACTGGCTCCTTGGGCAACAGGGCTCAAAGCAAGAATGACCTGATAACCAAGTGCTACCACCACCTCTGAAACTACAAGCTTTTCTCTGGAATACTCAGTTTTACATGAGAACTATTCTGAAAACTGGCTTGCACTGAACAGCTGATGGTCCACAGGGGAGCACATGCAGAACCTGACCTGAATAACTCGCCCAGAGTTTTATCCCTCAGAACAGTCCGGGCTCCCCAGACTGACACTGTTAGGAGCCACACCACGGCTGTTTGTACTCTCCTTCACTGACTAACAACCAAAGCAGGCAGGCAGATCAACAAAGCCGTGGGCATTTTCATGCCACAGCACTGGTGGATGACACAGAGCGCTGCCACGTTCGAGCTGTGGCTCCTGCTTCGGCAGGCGCCGAGCAGCCGCGGCTGCAGCTGCCGCGGTGACAGCCTGTGTCTGGGGAGCTTTGCTGCTGTGCTCCCTTTTCAAGGCTCATTTTTGCCTAGAAAAAAACCTATAGGGACCCCCCCAGCATTGGAGGCTGCTTGTACATGACCACTTTGGGTGTTCAAGCCTCTCAGAAAAGTTGCCAGGATTTGCTGCTTGGAGGGGAAAACACCTGGGCTGCAGTGGTGCCCTGTCCGGAGGAAAGGCGGCATTTTGGAGGGAAAGAGGACTTTTTGGTTGTCTGCTCCTGTCATCAGAGCATTTGTTGTGCACAGGGAAAATAAATAAATGAGAGCAATACTTTGGTCTTCACAAAAGCAGCTGTTATTCACTGCTGAGTGGGGTTTCTTTCGAAGAGTGGCTGCTTTCCAGCGGAGGTGGGCACTGGAGCCTGTGAGCAGCACGTGTGTGTGAGCTCCACGTGACATCTTCTGATGGAAGACAACCATGACAAGCTGGCAGCACCTCTCTGTGCCAGGGCAGTGGAGAGGGCCACTGTTGCTGTTCCTGTGGCTGTCATGTAGCCATGGCGACTCAGCCAAGCTGGACCTTGCACATGACCCTCACTTTTGAGAGAGAGAAACACGTATTTATCACTGCCATGTGCCTACAGGAGAAAGAGCTGCCTTATGCCCTCCTGTCTAATTGGAGCTTGGGTCAAACAGCTGCTCAGCCAAATTTTGTGCACACACCTTTGCAAGCAAATGTATCTGCTCGTGTGTTTACCCTTAAGCACACAACTTGCAGCTGGCATCTGCGTCGTGTGGAGCTCAGCACGCCGGGGCTCTGCCTCTGAGCAGTGTGGGCTGAGCTGGGGCTCTGCAAGGACCAGAAGGGGCAAGACAGGACACCCAGTGGGACACCCAGCCTGCCCCATTTGAGCTGTGGACGAGAACTCTGCCTTTTTGCTGTGAAGATTTCTGTGCCTGCAGAAGTGTGTTTTTCCACCCAAAGTGAGATCAGATGGGTTGTAATAGCAGAGTAGGCAGAGAGGGGGGCATGTAGCAAGCCCAAAACTGTAAGTGGGGAGCTACAGTGATGCAAATAGCTCATTCCCAGAACTCACACTTTCAGCTCAGTGATATGATCTGATCAAATTTGTCAAATTCTTTGACAGTTAAAAAAAAAAAAAAGGAAAATGAGGACTCTATTTGGGTAAATGGATTTTTATTAAAATCTTTATAGCATATTTTGTTTCACTCAGAACTTAACTCGAATCAAGTGCCAAAGATTGAGTTTGTAGTGAAACTCTCTTTCCTCTTCCTTTTGCCTGGGCCTGATTGCAGGATTAGCACCCACACTGCCCTGACTGATGTGCACAGCATTGTCAGTGTGGCAGAGGAGCCAAGCCCCCAAGGATCTTCATCTGCACAGAGCAGACTTGGGGTGCCTGCCACTGCAGGGGCCAGGGTCCTGTCAGAACACCCCAGGGCAGCACAGGTCTTGCTGGATCAGGGGCAGCTGTGAGGACTGAGCTTAGCCCTCCTAGGTGCCGCTGGGCAGAACCGTAACAGGGCCTGGGCACCAGGTGCTCCAAGTTAACCTCTGGTTGAGCTAATTTTTTGCATTGATTTCAGCTGAAGCTCAGAGGAAGGAAGCTGAGGCTGACCTGCAGAGGAGATGCAGCAGTGAGAAGGGCTGAGCTGCACCAACCAGCCCCAATAGGGACATGTGCACTAAAGGCTCCCTGGCTGCTTCCCAGGTTCCCTGCTGCCCACCTGCCACTGCTGCAGCAGGAGTAGAAATGCTGCATGAAGACCAGCAAGTGGTTTGGACTCTGCCAGGTAAGACAGTGTGAGCATGGATTTGTGGCCAGGTGGTTTGTTTTGTGGTGCTCTGGTGGGCTGTTACGCTTGGCTTCCTGGTAGCGATACTACTTACTGCCTTTTGTACTGTTTGAGCTCAGCTGTGGTGGTTTTGCTGTGATAGTGCCTGAGTGAAGTATTGCAGAGACTGCTTCTTGATGGCCTTGTGAAAACAGAGATGAGAGCAAGTGATGTTAATGAGGGGGAGAGGGGAAAGCTATGCGCTTGGGTGTAAAATCTGTTTTTAAAACCAAGATGCTCGCTGTGCTCTGAAGTGCATTGTTGCTGCCAGGGTTTGACCCAGTTCTCGGTTCAGCCAGGCTAGCTGGTTCTGGGAAACTCCTCTTCCTTTCACTGCAAATACAACATCAGCTCAATTAATCAGGCTCCATGCAGTGAAGTGAAAACCAAAAAGTCCCCTCTGACATTTATCTCTGTCTTCATTCCTGGGGGAAAAAACACAGGCACACAAACCCCTCCCAATGAAAATCAGACAGTGTGAGCAAGTGGCTCTGAAGCAAAGTTTTTCTGCTCCTAAACTGTACTTCAAGTCATTACAAGCTTTGCTTGCCAACCTTACAGTAGCTGAAGCAGTATGTACAGCCTGTGATACGCAGACTGGAGTAAAACCTTCTTCATGACATTTTGTTGTATGGGAAAGCTTGAGTTTTTGGAAGACACTCCGATAACACAATATGGAAAGCATGCTATCTTAGCATTTCCTACGCCGACTTGGAATGCCTTCTGTTTGGAGAAGATCCACTGGCAAGTGAGGGAAGGTCTGAACAGTCAATTTAGATTTTCTTTTAAATGTATTCTGTATGCATATATTGTGGTTATTTTGAGATTTTTGCCTTCTGGAATGATTACTGTCTGATACCAGATAGAAAAGTCATTATGCATAAAACATAGGTGTACAATGAGTTCAATAGCTATGGGGAGCTGTGGATGGAACCAATTAAGTTTCATTAAGGGATGCAGTCCTTATTTGTCTTTAAAACCCTATTCCACACCTGTGGAGCTGTTACCATTAAATTAAAATCAGTTGTCGAGGCTGCTTTCTTTTTCTGAAGCTTGCTTTTGCTGAGGACACCCTGAAAATGGAGCAACATGTAATTGCTGACCCTGGATCAAATGCATGCTCTGTGTTTTACACCCTTCTGCAGTTATGTCCTTCCACGCCCAGCTCAGATAGGCTTTGGAAGGAAGCTGGGAGTCCCAACCTCTTTGACCAGCGTCGGTCCCCTCTGGGCTGTACCCTGAAAGTCTGGCAGCACAACTTGCCCAGAAGGGCAGCCTTCCATCCCTGTCTGAGCATGCAGGGCTACTCCTGCCCTGTGGTACAACTGTGTTGTGCAATGGGAGCATCTGTGTGTCTCTTTCAAAGAGCTTACAACTCGCAGGAGAATGTGAGTGGGATGTTATCAGAATATGTAAAAGTGTTTTGTGCATTATATCTATATTAAATGCCTTCGAGATGACTGTGAGTGGCAGGAGGATTGATGTGGTTGACTGGAACGGTTGGCTGGCCAGTCTGTGTTGGTGGAGAAGAGGAAAGGCTATGCAGGAGGAATGGCAGCACTTGTATTGTTCAGAGTGGCACAACAGAAAGGACACAGATGGCTGTAAGGAAGGTGCCAAAGTGACTGGATAACCCCACTCATCTACAGCGTTAAAGGAAACAGCCTTGGGGCAGGAAAGTGGAAGCTCAGCTTAAGCATATCTCATTGCACCTTGTACTGCCTGTATAGGGCAAAGACAAAATAACAATACTTCTTTCTTGTTCCTCTCTGGAGGAAAACAACAGGGAGGGCATAGTTACTAAACTTGGCAGACAGCCCTGTGTACCCACAGCCTCTGCTTGTTGCCATTGCTGCCC
The DNA here is from genome assembly GCA_013397115.1 of Edolisoma coerulescens. Classification (NCBI taxonomy): domain Eukaryota; kingdom Metazoa; phylum Chordata; class Aves; order Passeriformes; family Campephagidae; genus Edolisoma; species Edolisoma coerulescens. The sequence continues at coordinate 427,939 of VWZW01005586.1, forward strand.
TGCTCAGAGCATGGCACAGCTTCAGGATGGAGCATGACCTGCTGCTGGGGAAGGCAGGGAGCTCCTCTGGCTCCTCGCCTCCTTCCTGCTCTAAATGGAGCTTGGGTGATGTGTCTGGGTCCAGCAGGGCCAGCATGTGGCCTTATTCAAAACCTGGCCCAGTAAGCTCTGAAGCCGCTGAGCTGTAGCTCCAGCAGCCTGATCCAGCTCTCTGCGCATCTGGGCAGCGAGTCAAGAATGTGGGATGCTCAGCTCTGCCATGGCTTTGTGGAGCCCTTAGCCTGCATGGGAAGGGGAGGCAGTGAGCTGCTGGTGCAGCCTCCTTTCCTGCTTTCAGGAAGCCCAGCATTGGCCTTTGGTTGCTGTTGTGCGGTGACTGCTCCTCATCTCTAGCCAAAAGCCATTCGCTTACCACGCTGCTAATACCTCTGTGGAGTTGTGCACACTGCCCCCTCTGTGCTGGGGAGCGCCTGTCACAGATAGGGAGGGTGTCAGGGCCCCTTGCTGATCTCTCAGTTCACACCTGCCTGTTCATAAGCAGCATTAACTAAAATTTGAGGCTACGGGCTAGCATGGACAGCAGCTTTTTCCTCCTTTCCCCTCCCTCTTGGAGCATGCAGCTGTGCAGTTGCCTAAGTCACAGCTGAAGCCTTCTTAGCCCCAGGCTCTCAGGGATGCTGTGCAGTATTAAAGCCAGTAACCTCTGTGCTGTGTGTAAGTAGCTAGGGAAAGGCAATGCAAAAAGAGCACGAACAGAAGGCTGGAAAAAGACCCTCTTGATTATTCCGTTTTTAAGAGGGGAAAATGCTGCAAGAGCAGCAGAACTTAGGAATCCTGTTTTCTCACTGATGCTCTCTCCCATGGCTTGCTTATCTTGTGCTCATCCTGATTAAAGCTTTTCTGGTGGCTGGAGTATAGCATTGCTTTCCCATGCAGGATTTGCAATATCTAATAGCATGGGTAATTTTATATTGCAGTCTTATCCTTCAGAGCAGACAGCAGTTCAAGTCTCTCTACATATTTTCTTGAGACTCCTAGGAATTTGGTACATCTGAGATTCCTCAGTGGCATTAACTTTGACTGAAATCAGCCATCAGAGCATAGTAGGACCAGAATGGACTGGAAAGGAAATAGTATAGTTGCATAAATCTTGCCTCCTTAACAAATCATACCATGAAAAAATCTAAATATTTTAACAACATGCTATTGAATACCAAGGTCATTTCTTCTCCCACATCCCCGGCTGAAGGTTCACATAGTGCTTTCAGCACACCTGTTCTCTTATTAGGCTCTGATATTGCAAACACTTAGGGTTTTTTGCCTCAACAAGTGCCCTGGAAGCTGCAGAGCTCTTGCGGGACTGAAATGAGGCACACAGGTACTGCTGGGCAGCCAGGGTATTAGACAGGTTTGTGGTGGAGGGGAATAGCCTGCATTCCTGAATCTGGATGAGGCTTCCCAAAGTGCTGCTGCTGGTGTCTGAAAGTGTTTAAACACCCTTTCCATGGGTAGAGGGATCTGCTGGCCTAGCTCAGGCAAAGGGTGCAACGCAGGGTGCCCTGCTGTGAGGTGGCACTGTGTCACTGTCCCTCATGGGTGGCAAGGGCAGGATCCCATACTAAAGGGTGCTGGGCATGGTGCTGGTATTGGTGTCCCAGCTTTGGCACAAACACATGGAAGCTGTGCTCATGTCAGGAAGGAAAAGGTTTTTTCAGGACCTGTGGCCTTCAGTGTGAACTGACATAGAAAATGAAGTGCCCATGGCAGGCATTGAGTCCTAGCTTTGGGGAGGAAGGAACTCAAAGTTAAGCAAAACATTCCTAATCCCAGAAAAATGCTTTGCTTCAAAACTCACAGGAGGAGTGCTTTTGCCATGCTTTTAGTGCTGTCCCAGCTCAGTCTGCAGAATCCAACGTGAAGCCCGTTGCGGAGCCTCTGCCGATCGGCGCGGGCATGGCCAAGCGCTGCTGGCAGTCGCTCCGCTCAGCGCTCGGCACCGGCGCCAGCCAGAAACAAACAGGCAAAGTGCCGCGCCAAGGAGAAGGGAAACATCTTATTTAATCAATATCAACAGACATATTAACAATCGCATATCAACATGCACAATTGTTTGTAACCCACCCGTAAACACGCTCGCTAGGCCAAACTGGAGGTGCCCTGCAGAGGCAAGAAGGCAGGGGCATGTTTGGAAGTGCAGTGTTTCCTCGGGAGCTGCAGACGGGCTGGGTGCAGGGTGCTGTGGGCACAAAGCTGTGGAGGGGAGTGCTGGCACTCCAAGAGCATCACGGCTCCATCGGTGGCACACGTTCTTGGCCTGCTGCACTTGGGTGACAACGCACGAGGGCAAAGTCATCTCCTCTGCCAGAATGTGCCTGCAGCAACCCCCACGTCTGCTCTGGGCCCCACGTGTGTTTACTCCTGTGCAAGCTTTGTACAGAGGCCTCGAGCTTCCTCTTTGGTGGCTGCCTGTGGCTGGCAATGCTGCAGCTTCGTGTTGTGTGTGCTATGGGCTAGAAGAAAAAGTGGTGTCTAATAAGTACAAACCCAAGGTCTGGCCTACAGCAGAGTGATGGGGGCTTGGACTCTTCAGGCTCTGGCAGTGACAGGGCAGCTTGCAGCAGGCATGGTGTGAGTCAATGGTTCATAGCCTGCCATGCATGGGTGGGGACAGGGGAAGCACCACTCTTGGAGTGGTCCAGGGAGGACCTACAGGAAGGCTGATGATGATGGATGAGGCAGAGCACAGCAGGGACTTCAGGTTCTCTCTCATCTGTGCAGAAGGTGGGAGTAGCAGTGTGGTGCTGTTGCAATGGTATTGGTTTAAGAATAAACTAAGCCTCAGTCCTCCTTATCCATGTGGATGCAGGAGGCATCCAGTCTCAGGCTTCTCACTTCTTCCCTGGAACAAATGAAGTTTCATGAGTCCTACTGGCTGCAATGAGGGTATGTCCATAAAGAGAGGTAAAAATAGACCTCTGCTTTGATTTGAGGAATGTAAGTCTTTCTCTAGTGGGCAAAGCCCCCACTGCCCCCCAGGTGAATGTGCTATCAAATATGAGTGTGTGCAGACAGGGCTGCACAGGCCATTTGGGTGGTGGGTTGGTGGGGGAGATGCTACCTCCCCCCTCCTGGGGCAAAGGAGCAGTGTGGGGAACACACCAGAGCTCAGGTGTGGGCTGCTTTCCTGAGCCCCTGTCTGGATGTCAGCTCAAGGACCATCCACACCCTGCAATATTTACAAATATATCTGCCTCTGAAATCTGCCCAAGTTTATCAATGAGACAGGAATAACATTACAGAGCTGTGCACACACATGTTATGCATTCCCCCAGCAATAATTCCTTCCTCCAGTTATGCTATGTATTTAGTGCATTCCTCCAGTATGATAATCATCAACATGCTTTAAAAAAAAAAAGGCTAACAAGATCAAAACAAAACATAGAAGCTGGCCAGATAGTGGGAAGAGAGTGCTGCAGCCCCTGAGGCTGGGACTTCATTGTCCTGGCAGCCTCTGGCCTCTCTGAGGACAGCGGAGCCGCTGCCTGTTGTGAGAGCAGCAATGCTGTGGTAAGGGGGGTGACAGCAGCCAGCCCCACTCACTGCCTGCCGGGCAAATGGAGGGGGCTGGCAGGGGCAGAGGGGAAAGGAAGGCTAAAACATAACAGAAGTAATAGAAAGCAGCTTGAAAATCTTTTCTCTATTTATGTATCGACCCACAGAGGCGGGGGGAAGCCGTGTGGTGTGTTCAGCTGTTGTTAGCTGCCTCCCCTGTGCTGAGGGTGAGGGAGCTGCCATGAGACCACAGCCGGGCCCGTGAGCCAGCTCTGAGTCCCTTGAGCGAGAGGTGTGCTGTCCTTTCCCAAAGCAAATGCTTTGTTCTTGGGCTCAAAACCTGCTTTCCCACAGTTTGCACGTGGAGCAGTAAGTGGTGCAAGGCTGTTCGCTGTGTCACTGGGTTTGGTTTGTTTTTAAAATTGATTTGAGGGCTCCGTATCGGCTGATGTTCAGCTAATAATGAAATGTTCTTGGGTTTTCTGTGGCCAGTCTCTTCCCTTTGGCCTGCCCTCAGCGCAAAGCTGCTTCTCGAGCTGGCCCTAGCACAAAGCAATTCCTGTTCCTTTCCTTTCATTCCACTTGCTTGGGCACAAGCACCCTGTGGCCACTAACTGCTGTCAAGCCAGCCAGACTGCAGGTGACTGTCTGCACTCTCTCTCTTCCCCTTGCTATCATCAGATGGTGCCATGTTTGGCCCCAGATATTTCTTGTGGTCATTCCTGTGGTACCCTGACCACAGGGTACTGGCCCAGTGCTGCTAGGAATGCTTTGGGCAGCATCCTCCCAGGCTTTCCTTAGCCAGGACTGATGGGTAGTGTCTTTTGAGGGGGAGAAAGATGAAGAGGAGTTGCCTGTGTCTGTTTGCTCTCTTTGGGACACCCAGTGTTGTGAGCCATTAACCCAGCATGTCTGGGTAGGAATTAGCAGTTGGAGATGTACTTTTCCCCCCACATCCTGCTCCCTTGCTTTGTGGGAGCTGTTAGCTTTCCTGGTGAAGCACATGCTCAAGCATCTCAATGACAGCATGCTCTTTTCAGCCTGAACGTGTTACCTGCTTGCTAGTAAGCACAAGAAGTGGGGGAATGCATCAAAGACAGCCTTTACCACAAAGGCTTGCATGGATTCCCAGGTTCCCCAGCTTCCTTCCAGCTGCCCCATGCTCCCCATGGCCTCCCTGCAGAGGGGCACCTCACTCTGTCACTGTGACCGACGGAGCTGTGAGGCCTCGGGGTACTCAGGGATCACAAGAGGCAGCCACAGGTATCCAGGGGACCTGGTGGTGAGTGGTACCTGGAGAATCGGGGTGGCTGGGAATCCCCACCTGTGCCACCTCCCAGCTTGCCACCAAGCTGTGTCAGCTCCAGTGCCTGCAGCCTCGGCTCTGCTGACAGAGCCCACCCCACTGACAGAGGGAGGGCTGCTGGGTTTGGGAAAAATCCCAGCCCTTCCAGGATATACCAGTGCTGAATACTTCCTTAGACTTTTGTTTTCTCCCTGAAGGCAAGAGACACATGTTTGGGAAAGGCAAGCAACTTTTTGCTTCTAGCCCTTCCTAGTACAATTGCTTATTTTCCATTCCCCAGGAAAATTTAATCATAGCATTTCAGCCAGGCAGCCTGTGCGAGCCCTGCTTCCAGGGTCTGCCATGGCAAAGCAAACTTTCCTGATGTCTGAGGGGCAGAAGCACATGCAGTGGGGTCGCATGAAGGTCTGGGGAAGAGGAGGTGGTGGTGGCTTGAGTTTAGTGCCTGAAGTGCAAATAGTTGGTTGGGAGCACGTGTGGAAGCACTGCTGTGTGCAGCACTCTCTGTCTGCATTCGTCTTTCAGGCAACAAGCGGCAGCACGTTATCGGGTGTGTGAATACATATTTACTACGGTAGGCCCAGAAGGGCTTTTCAACAACTTTCCCTGCATGTGTTGCTAACAAGTCACTCTACAGATTTACCGAGTGAGCAGAATCGCAAATGTTTCTCTTTACAATGAGAAGTAATCAGAGGAGGTCTAAATGGCAAACAGCGATCCAATATATACATTTGTCACAGATATAATGTGAAGTCAGCTCAGCCTCTTTGATGTCACATAAACATGTCATTTTGAAGCGACTCAGTTTCGCTGGCATTTCATCAGCCAGTGCACAACAAACAGCGCCAATTACGCTCCTTCGCTGTTTATCATTTGCCTCCTTTAAAATGCCCATCCATTACCAGCAGAGTGGTTTGCAGTGTTTAGTCTCTGGTGGGGATGGTATTCCACAGCCCTCAGCCCTGAGGCAGATTCTCTCTTTTGCTGCTTAACCCACTGGTTTAATTACTGTGTGGGTTCGAAAAAAAAACCCCAAAACCTACCCTAAAATGTCCTGTATGCCAAACCTTTGTAATGTTTAGCTTCTGAAAAAAGAGATGCTATGGAGAGATGCATGGGGAGTAGGATTTCTGTTTGAGGAGAAAGGGAAGGACACATCTCCTTAAGCATCCCTGCTATTTGTCTGGTTTCCTTTTCCCAAGGGGGAAGTCAGGAATGGGTCTCATGGCTGGGCCCAGGGAACTGCCGTCACGGCACAGGCACAGTGACCAAAGCGTGTCCCACGGGCTCAGCTACATTTGGTCCCACTGTAACCAGGACAGTGTGTGGAGAACCAGTCTGAATTCCCAGTGAAGTGACAGAATCCCAGCACTTGTGCTCTAACGTGCGTTGCCAGTTGATGGGAGGAGGATGCAATCCCTTGTGTGCAGGCAAATGCATCACTTGTAATGTACGTCAGCCCCCACGCGTACACGTGTGCATGACGTAGCCATCAGATCCTGCGCTGACGTTCTTTCAAAGAGTTTGGGAGATGGGGTATTACAAATGTGGTGTTTGAAATGCTAATGCTACCAGCTGCTGAACTCACCGAAAGAATACAGTTCTTCTGTTTGCTTCCCTGCTAGTAGTTAAAAAGTAATGAATCCTTTTATGCTTTCTTTACATAATAGGCTCCAGCCAGAAAACTGGATGTTTCCTCGTCAATAAAATAAAAAAGAAATTCCCAATATTAAAGGGACAAAGATGAAATTGAGCAAGTCTTATGTTATTGTGGTTAACAGTCAATAAGGAAAACCAGAGTTTTGTTCTGCTGACTTAAAAAAGCATTAAGCTGTAAATATCTTACTATGTTCTATTTTAGTGTTGGGGTTTCTTTCATTTAAATTTAATTCATGACAAAATTCCCTCCCAAAGTTTTGGTGTTAGTTTTCTTCCCCCTCTTCTTTCCTCAAAACACCAACCAGTTTACATATAAGGGCCTTTTCTTCCTAAAATCTACAAAGTTTAATGGAAGCAATAATTATTCATGTGCAAAAGTAATTCTGGGACTGCTGCATAGTTAAACTGGGATTTCACCACTCATGGAACCCAGTCAAAGAATAGGAGCACAATGTCTGAGGTTTGTGCTTGTGTGGGCAGAGCACGGAGTGGGGTGGCTGCAGGAGCGATGATGTGGCTGCAGCTTTCCTGGGCAGCCCGAGGTTCAGCCACTGGTGATGGGACAAATACCTCTGAGAGTGACTGAGATACCTCAGCCAGCATTAAATGTGGACACCCTCTGCTGACTCATTATCAGAATGTTTTTGATGAGGTTTCTGTACATGTCTGAAGATATTCTGTGACAAATGCTTGTCTTGGGTGGGAAAGCCCAGCAACCCTTGCCTGACACACAGGAACCCAGCTCCCAGACAATTTTACTTCTAGGGGGGATAGGTCCAGGCACACAAGCGGGAGTCAAGGGCTGCAAATCCCACATGGCAGGGATAACATGTTGGAAGAATAACATACCTGAATAAATCTGAGCAGTTTATAGATGAGCAAAGTCGGACCCGCACATGAACTTGAGTTAGCAGGCAGATCACATTGGTCATAAATATAGCTGTGCTGTAAAGTATGTGCACACAAATCCACTCTATATATTTTTAAGTGCACTGACAAAGACTTTGCTTGCAGTATTTAGAGGAGAAAACTGTTTTCTTTCCCCTCAGCCCAAACTGTTCCCAATGAATAATTTGTCCAGTTCTAATGTATAATTAACATCCGAAGGTGGAGGCTGCTGTCGCCTATAAACATTACCATATTTCCATATTCCTTCTCTGCAAGTTATCAGTTTTAAAAAGGAAACCGCACATGGATGCGCACAGGAGCGAAGCTGGCCCTGTGACCTGGCAGCAGCAAGTACCACTGGTGGCAGTGTGGTCACCAGAGCCCCTTGCCCCATGTCCCTTCACGTTCCTCAGCCTGCCCTTTACCCCCAACAACCCCCTTCACAGCCTTTGCCTGCCTTCCTTGAAGGCTTATTTAAAGGCTTGTACCAAGTCGTAGGTGGCCACAGTGGGACTGACACGAAAGCAGATGCTGATCCCTTCCTGCCTGTGAATGGGGGCTGATTGCTGCCTGCTGAAAACTTCTCAAGGATCCATCCACAGAAACTATGGACGGGTTTTGGATCATCTGCAGAAACTTGATTTATTTGGAGTTTATTTGTCAGTTTAGCTCTCTTTAATCTACTTCACTGAACAGATCCTAGGAACTTTTTTCCTGGCTTTTTGGGCTTTTACCATCTGCTAGCAATAATTACTCAATGCCAAACGATGCCTATCATTCAGGAATAAGCACGTTGCAGAGGCCTCAGCCTTCTCTGGAGTGGGACCAGAGCTGGGGTGTGTAGTGCTGCTGGCAGGGCAGTCACGCAGCAGCTGCCCGCTGACATGGCTGTAGTGATCCCTACAGTTGGTAACTGGAAGGGAGATGGGAATCAGTGCTCTTGAGAGCAGAGCCCTGTGCTCCACACAGCTTCGTGCAGCACTGTTCTGAGCCAGGGGAGTAAATTAATAGCCCAGCACTGGTGGTCGAGCCATCCCAGCACAACCAGCAGATGGGTTGTTATGAAGGAATTCACCTGTATCACCCTGGGGCCCCTGTGCTGCTATCAGAGAAGAGCCTTTTTATTGCCTTTTATCTTCTGAGTTGGTTGAAGGAGGCAAGCGCCACATCCTCCCCAGCAAGCCCAAAGCCCTCACACACCTCTGCACGTGTGTGGGATGGAGGGGCCCACCAGTGGCTCCAGTCTGTGTGTGCCCAGACTGTGCCTCGCCTCCACCCTGGAGCTTTGCGGAGGCTCTCGCTCGGCACAGCCGGCGGCCGGGGCTGTGGGGTCTCTGTTGCAATAACTCTCTTTGCGGTGTGCAGCGCATGGGAGCATATGGCTCTGTCTGGTTTGTTTGTTTGTTTTAGGGTTTTTTTGTTTCTTTCTATTTTGGTTTACTGTCACAAATAATTTAATTATCCCATGACTTGCCATTTCAGTTATGCATTGTCTCTGTTCCTGTTTGACTTGGGGGCAGCTGTTGAGCTCTCCAGATTTAGGGCTCAAATCTGCTCATCATTATGTGTGAACACAACACAGCCCGTCTTGTAAAACTGGCAACTCTGCACAAGGTAGGCATGTGTGAGAGCTGATGTGCTGGGATGCAGCTCACATCCCGCACCAGGAACTGGGACCAGCCCTCGGCCCCCGGGAGTGCCCTGTGGGACCCAGAGAGGCCTGAGCACACAGTGGGTGTTTGTTAGCAGCTGGCAAATGGTGACCCACCTTAAGGTAGGTGGGTTGTGAAGTAGGCTAAAAATCAGCTCAGAAATACTTGTTGTTGCTGTCAACAAAATCAGCCACGAATCTTTCTTAATTTGCAGCTTTTTCTGTCCAGAGTCTCAAGTTTAGAGTCCCTCCTGTTCTCAAATTTTCTCCTTTTAGCTCTGATACCAAGTTTAAAACCAACCTCCCCTTATGCGACCTGTATAACTGTAGATGTCAATGGAAGAGAGACGGAGATCAAGGAATTCCCTGAATTCAGCAGGCTGGGAATTGAAGAAAAACACCTTTAAATAAAATGCTAAGAGATGGCTGTAATTAGTGTTGTGTTGATGACTGACAAATTAGGCGTGGCAGCCCTTGCTCAGAAAGTGGAATCAACTTGCATGTTGGTCCATCACTTTTTATCAAACTATTTGTATTCATATTTATATCTGTAAATCCCAAAACGTAGCTGTAAACTCTGTGCTGGAGATGGATGGATGACTTGTGCCTACAAGCATGTGCCCAGAGGGGAACATTTGTTTGGCTTTTACCTATGTTTTTCTCTCGTGCAGTGGATTTAGGATGCATGTCCTGTGGGAAGATAGGGAAGCAAACAATTCAGCAGTATCTCATTGGAGCTCTGCAGACATTTATAAGGCATACAGCTGTTTCTCTTTTTAATTTGGAGGAATACAGGCCTCACAAACAGGGTGGTTGGTTGTTCCTACAAATAAAAGCCCACAGCTTAAAGGCAAAATATTTTGAAGACAATGTACAATAAGAGTCTTTTTTTTAGCCATGTAAAAGCTGTTTTATGAAATTAAGCTGGAAATATCATAAGTGGGAAATGACCACAGAATAAATAGAACCTTTTAGAAAGACAGCAAACATGTGTTATTTATTTTCCTAGTAAATGGAAGTGGCAGATTCAATCAGCAAGAAACATCAGATAGTTATGACCATTTTAATCACATAAAAAAAAGTTCATAAGTTTTGTTTGTGGTACATTTAACATTTTCAGTTTAGTGAAAGGGGGCAAGCGAATAACTCATGTTTACCAGTAAACTAGAGATAAGATGAGACAGATTCTTCTTATATTGCCAGAAAGGGGACAAGAGGTAGAACAGTGAAGTGTCTGTGCCATTACCTTTTGCACTCCAAGTACTCATCTGGAAAGCATTATGACCCATTGCATCAGAAATATTTTAAAACTATCAAACAGTTCCAAAGCATGCACTGTACCCCATGAAGAGGGACGGCCTTCATGCCTGCCATTTCAGGAGGTTTGTCATCATGCCAAGGAAACCTGTTTTACATAGGTCTATCTCTGCTTATATTTGCTTGAAGGCTTTAAAGTCACGTTCAAAAATGTTAATGCTAGTTGTTAATTTTAGAGATGGGACAAAGCAAGGGTTATAAAATAGCCAGCTGAGATTAAATCCCTACATAATGACAAGATGCCGATATGCCATCAGTAGCTGCAAGAGGAAAGTGGAAGGAGGGACAAGGAAATGTGGCGTGTCTTGGCTCTGGGGTGTGTGTGTCAATGCTGACCAAAGCCAACACAGTGTTTGTTCATCTTTCCCTGTGTTTTGGAAGCCATGCATCTCAAGTTGAAACCTGCCTCATGGATTTGTGCATTATAAAGAAAATAGTCATAAACAGATGTGTTGAGAGCTTGATCTTCCAAGTGTTCTTGTAGTGAAGTGTGTCACTGTGTCAACCCCAGCACATTGTCCTCTTTCAGTGCGAGTTACAGAGGTTACAGAATATTCTGATTGGAAGGGACCCACGTGGATCATTGAGTCCAACTCTTAAATGAATGGCCCATACAGGGATTGAGCTGAATGTGTGGTCTAGAAGAGCTGTACAACTTCAACTGCTCAGTGAGAAAGGTTAATTTTCTTCTTGGCAAATGTTCTATTACAGCAAGGGGGAAAGGCTTGTATTTGAGGGACACAGAAGGAAAATGTACAAGCAATATAAATACAAGGAGGCATTAACTGTATGTGGAATGGACTGATTTATTAAAGGAGATTCTGCTTTTGTGGATATTACATGTGGTGTTTTCTTTAGAGACAGCAGCAGATATAAAGTTAGCTTATATCCTTGGGATATCAGCTCTATTGACTTCTACAGAGCAGTGAATCCAAAGAGGATAGAAGGCAAAAGCTCAAGGAAGTTCATCTGGGAGAAGAAAAAGGAGTTAGCAGTAGGACAGCAGAGAAGAAATAAACCCCCAGAAAACTTAGGTGGAAACAGGCTCAAAGTCAAGGAGCAGTGACGTTCCTTGAGCACTTTAAGTATTAGTGCAGGCAGGCAGCACAGCCATTGCCTCCCTGCTCTCCTCCATCTCATTTGCTTTCAACTGAAGAATAAAAACTTGTTAAATCTGGTCTGAGGGTCCAGGGATTGACCTACAATACGGGGCTTGATGATACCTGGAGTATAACTGCCTGGTGCCTAGGGTGCCCCACGATCCCACTTCACTGGGATTATCCTTGGTGGGAAAGCACAGACAGTTAAACGCAGGCATGGTCTCCTCTGGCCCTTCAGCATGTTCAGTGCTGGATATGTCAGAGATTTGGGGGTTTCTGGGCTCCCCAGAGGTTACTCTCTCTCATTGGCAAAAAAAAGCCTGATGCAATTCTTCTGTTGGAGGAAGCCTTGTGTCACCTGAGAAATGTGACAGGTGTGTTGCTGTGTTTGTACGGAGCAAATACAGGCAACAGCTAAGTGGCCTCCAGGGCTGGATAGCTTGGTTCTGCAGCAGCAGCAGCAGCAGAAACCTGGGAAAGCACAAACAGCTGGGAGAAACCAACTCTGCACAGGGTTTGGGGAGTAAGAGCACAGCATGTCACCGTGGGGCTCACCCCCAGACGCAAGTATGTTTCGTGGCCTTCAAAGCGCAAGGTGTGATGGGGGCAATAGCAGATGGCTCCCTTCCCAAAGGCTGGATTTGGGGTCAGCTTTTCTTGGAGGCTCATGACTGCCACTGCTTTGTCAGGGACCTAGAATCAACACCCCAGGATGGGATGGAGCGAGGGTAAAGCAAGATTTTGATATGTTAGGAAAAACATGTTTCCCCTTTGTTGAAACACTGAAATGGCAAAAGCACAGGCACACCTTGGCTGCTCCAGCAAGAGCAGCCACAGCATCAGGGCTTGGTATGGGGCCGCTGACTCTCCCAGGTCTCTGTCATGCACGTGCTCTGCCTCTACATGTACACATACATAGTTGGCTTAAAATAAACAATGCCACACAGCTGCTGAGTCAGAGCCTTGGCCCTGCCCAGGAGCCCACAGCTTGGCATCACCTCTGTTCCCTCGGAGGATTTCCAGCATAATATAGCCTTGAGCTTGATTAAGACCTTGGTTTGCAGCAGCCAAATAAAGGCTTATAATAATCTGGAAGATAAAAAGAAGTTATAATGCCATGTAGGAGAAAACCAGAGCCCAAGTGTCACGTGGCAGAAGGAACAGCCACTGTCGTGTAGCGATGCAGCCTCACATGTGGTGCTGTGGTGGATCCTGGGCACAATGCTGCTGCTGCTTCCAGTGCAACCAGCATATAACAACATATTCATGCAGCAGATGATGGCCCTTCTCTGACCCCTGATGTTTTCTAGAAAAAAGGAGCATCCATGAGACAACAAACATTAAATTACTTCAAGTTACACTGTGGAAACATAGCACCACACCAGTGAGCAACCTCAAGGCAGGTTCTGTTGCCTGCCAGCCATGTTGTGCCACCCCATATGGGGATTGAAGTCCCTCTGGCATGTGGAGACAGCCCTCAGAGGATGCTTTTTGTGCTGACTTTTGGTCAGGAAAATGGCAAGCTTAGCCTCTGGAGAGATGAAAAGCTGGCTGCTGCTGACCCACGCACAGGCAATATTGCTGCATCAAAGCATGAGTGACACTGCTGGGCTCGGACATGGTGGTCGAAAGGTGCAAGTGTGCACTCATGAACAGGGGAAGAGCCCCTCACTGCAGTTTGGTGACCAGCACTGGACTTGACAGTGCAGAGTAATATCTGTTCTGCATTCAGGATTCTCTCTCTCTGCCTCAAACACACACGACTGGGTAATTGAAGTCACCAAAATCTTCTAACACAGGAAGGTAGTCTGCATTTTGTCAGGAGAAAAAAACCAGCATTGGCTGCTATGCAATGCTGCGGACAATAGCTGGAAGAAGCCTAGCTCTTTTCTCCCTTGGAAACAGCTCTCCCTTGCTAAAATAGACTTTGGCTCTTGCACTCTTCCTATGGGGTTAAAGAGACAATTTTTAAAAAAGAAGTATTATAATCCAGGACATGATGCTAATTCATCTTTGCATCTTAGGGGTTGTTTATCCCTGTACCAGCAGCATCTTTGGGTTGGTGGCAGGACAGGAGCTGTGCCACAGGCTGTCCTTGTGGGAGCAAAGTGGGATGCTTCGCTGCCAGGCTGAGCTGGGACTGGGTATGGCATCCACGGCAGCAATGGTGCCTTGTAAAACAAGACCTAACCCTTGTACATGCACTGGGTGGCAGAGTCCGGCACAGGACTGGTTACCAGCTGTGGGGAGCAGGAGGGCTCATGGCAACTCTCTGCCATGTGGGAGTGATTAAAGAAAGAATTGTGCTGGATAGATCCCAGATGAGTTAACTTAATAAAGTTGTGGTCTAATTAAACCACATCCCTTGCATCTTATCTGTCTTCCTGCATGTCCAGAGCAGTGCCCAAAGACTGTGTTGCTACCAAGCATTCACCTTGTGCTGCAGCCCAACAATCACTACCTGCCCCCAGTCACTGGGCAGCACTAATGAAATTGGGGGGGGATATAATCTGATTTCAGGTTCTCGCTACCTGGAGTCATTGCACACTGGTCAAGTGCTTGAGGGTTATCCCTTTCTATAAAGAGGGAGGCGGATGCATGTAACTCTTTCAAACATGGCTATTTCTATTAAGTTTATCCAATTAACCTTGAGCAGTACAGACATCTGAGACCCAGGAACAAAACTCATCATGTAAAAGGCACATGAAGTCTTCAGTAATGAAGTAAAATGCCTGTGAGTTTAAAGGGTCTCTCCTGCTCACCCAGCACTTCAGGAGGTTTATTACTGCCCAGCCTCTCAGTGGCCAGGCTGGAGATGTCACCTGGAGGTGACAAATCTGTGTCTGGTGCCAGTTAAACAGAGGAGGCAGCGTTAGGGGGGACTCGGCAGGGTGGTTTTGCAAGTGAAGCCTCACATCTGCACCTGTGGGCAACTGCTCAGTAAATGCAGAAGCTGCCAGTGTGGTTTGCTGTGAGTAGATGTGAATTTTATTGCAGTTCTGTAAAAGCCAGAACCAGAGGGTGTCTGGGGTTGCAGAAGGAGCCCTGTGAGCTTTCCTCAGCCTCGCCAGAGCGGTAGAATGGGTCCAGGGCAGGAGCTGACAGGGACCTGGGGTGGCCGTGTCAGAAGCAGCATTCTTGGCATGTCCATTGATGCCTCCGTCTGCTGGCACTAGGAAGGGCTGCCCACAAGCTGCTCCTCAGCATGGAGCTGACACTAGACAGCTTGAGGGACTGCCACTACACTGATGTCAAAAAGAAAGGAAAAGAAAAAACCTTTAGCCCCCCTTTTATTTAGGGAAACTAACTAATGGTGACCTGTGAAATGCCATTGCTAACACATGTAGAAATCCTCTTGTGGGAATTTGTGACTGACTTGTAAGAAGATAAATAAAAGCTTCTCTTGAGTGGGAGTGTAGCGGGTGTCTGCAGCCAGGACCAGACAGGCTGGTTACTTCTCACTTGGCACCACGATCATGGCTGCATTTCTGACTCCGAGCTCACACAGCCAGAAAGCTGATCCCCAAAATTGTGTGCCATTGAATGACTTGGAAGGAAAAAAGCCATATGAGTTCTAATAGGAAGGTTTATATTCTGCATATCTGGTCTATGTCTTGCTGCAGAAATAAACAGCCCTTAACTGAGAAATCTCTGTGGACAGGAGTATAATAGATGAAGGAGAGATGGCTGTATCATTTTGCTCAGTTGGTCATTACATGGAATTATAACTATTATCAATAAGCCTCAATGTCATTATTTCGCTATACTTGCCAAATGCAGGCATGCCCTCAAATAAACATTCTCCATTAGAAATATTGCAGCCCATCAGCCAACCCGAGTGCCTGCAGCCCAGCTGCTCACCTGACCAGGGGGATACGCTGTTCTGCTCCCACAGCAGCACCAGGGCTCCCCACACCCCCTTCCCCACACCCGGAGGGCTCTGGGCAGGCTTCATCAGGATGTGGGCACCAGCAGCCCCCTTGTTGTAATGTTTTGCTGAGTCTGGAAGTCCTTCTTCAAAGGAAAAGAAATTTTAGTGCTTGTGCAGCCATATCAGCATCTGCAGTCTGTGCAGTAAATCTTGTTGCAAGTTTCAGGATATTTATTTTTAAAGAGAGAATTAATAATAATTGTTTCCTCCCTAATGAAGATAAGTGTCACAGGAGACTCAAGCTATCGTGTATTTCATGTATATGGTCTCAAATTCTTCTGTATCTCTCTCCAATTTATTTTCACTCAATTAATTTTATTTTATGATAAAGTAAATGGCCCACAGTGCTGATGGGCATTAGCTGTGGTGCTATCACATTATAATACAATCAGGTTAACTCCTAGCACTGTGAGTTAACACTCCCATCTGCCACACATGTCCAAAAAAATTATTATCTTTCTGGAAAAGCACATCTCTAAGTCTGCTGGTAACCTGCAGCTGGTTACTGTCACAGGCTGAAGGAGTGTGCACCCCACAGGGGGCTGCAGTGCAGGACCCGTGTTGCCTCTGAGAAGCACCAGAGTCAGTCAAATGTGTTTCATGTGTTTGTTATTATTTATAGGATTTTTTTTAAATTGTGCTGTTCTCAGTGTGTTAAACTTCTGTGGATTTTAAGCAGCAATAGGAAAAGTTGAGTTTCAAAATATTGCAGACTTTGAAATACAAAGTTGATATTTTCTGAAGTTGCATTGAAAAATTGTTATAAACATTTCTTGAAGGGTAATTTGCTGCATATGAGAGAGGACAACATAGGATAATTCTTTTGTCCTAAGTTCTGTGTAACATATCCGCAGGCAGTGGAAAACACATTTTTGTTCAGGAGGTCAGAGGTGCCAGCCTGCAGCCAGGATGCATTTCCCACTCTCTCCTGGTGCCTTTGTTACAGCAGTGCCTTGGGGCACTGCAGCTCAGCAAGGTGCAGTTGGATGTGTCTGCAGAGGCCTCCAGCATCCAGTGGAAATCGGGGATTTGGTCCTGCAGTGTTGATGCTGTCCTCTGGCTGTGCTCCTTGGGCTCAGGATGAGTCAAACCACAGCTGAGACCTGTCCCATCTTAGCCATCGTGCTGGTATTGCTTTAAGAAAGGCCATAATGTTCTTTGAGGGCTTCAGCTTGAAGTAAATGTGCTTTTGCTCAGAAAAAGGCTGAGTCCTTGGTTTAAAATGTTCAGAGGAAAGCTTCTTGCTAACTGGCAAGATTTGGGGGCATTTGTTTTCTCACCCCAAATGTACCTGAAGCCTTTCCTTGCAGTCAGTACAACTGGAAACTTTTTTTTAAACTTGACTCTACTGCCCCAGCTCTGGAGGTGGTGCTTGAGGGAATAACTCTTTACTGATGGTGATAAAAATGCTTTAGCCAATAATAACATACTCCCAGAGTCTGTGCCGCTGATTTTCCCTCCCAAAGGAAATCCTTGCAGCCTGGAGCAGTTTACTGTGTAGAGAATGTACAATCTACTGATTAAAAAGGAAAAATTAAAGATCTTCCCAAATTTTAAATGTTAAATCAACAGCAAAGTTTGTGTCTTTTTGGTTTGGCCTGCTCAGAACCTGACTTGAAGCAGCCCCTCTTGGTTTGCAGGCAGGGTGAGCCCGGGGCAGGCTTGTCCTGGCTGAGGCTGGTTTTAGCTCAAGGGAGAGATCTGCTTGAGCTGCAGTGCCAGGGCAGCATCCCACCTTCCCCCAGCATCCATGCCTGCAGCACTGGGACACCGTGGCTGCCCTGGAGAGACACAGGCCAGCAGGAACCCCAGGGGGCTTCAGGCAGTTTTATGGCTCAAGTGCAAACAACGAAAAGCGCTTTCTGAAAAAGCACCCAATAAAATTGTATTATTACATCCTGTGAACAGCTCCAAAATCCTTAACTTGGGGATATCAGGAGCTCCTCTGTGAAACTAAGCTAATAAACAAGTAGATAATTAACAAAGACAAACATGAATCTTGGTACCAGTGACTTCATATTAAGAAAACTTCTGGTTTTAATATTTGGCATGTATGCATGAAATAATTTATTGCTGTTTCAAAGCAATTTCAACTGTTAAACATTCATTGGTTTGCTGAAGGAAATAGTAAAAAAAATTCTTTCATGTGAACATTAGTTCTTAATTTTAACATTTCCTTATTTTCTATAATGGGATTTGATGTGGCAATAAGCTTTAGGAACAGATCTAAGTGGAAAAATATTGCTAGCAGGTGAGGGTTTTCTTACCAGATCCCTGGACTGTCTGCAGAGCAGGACGGTTTCATCAGCAAGCACGCTCTGAAGCACAGGGCTTGGGTGTTAGGGAGGATCACCTCCCTTCCATGCCTCCCTGAGGAGCAGCCTTGGGGATAGCTAAATACATCTGCAGCTGAGAGGCACCCTCAGCACATCCCTGTGCTGCTGCTGCTGCCCAGATTTTGGGAAGTCTCGATTTGCTGAAGGTGCATGTAAAAAAGTGCATCAGTTTATGACCATGTGAGCAGCTGGGGGCCCCGTGTAAGGAAAAGTGCTGTTCAGTTGTCACTGTGGGTCTGCCAACCCTTGGCAGCCCAAGCCTGGCCACAGGCATCTGGTGAGCCCCAGTTCACTGTCAGAGCTGGAAGAGAAGCTCTGCTTTGCCCAGAGCTGCTGCTAGTGGTAACTTTAGGTTTGTCAAAAACTGAGTTGTACATAGAAATCAGGCAGTTTTGCACACACACAAATTCCGTGCCCTGTTATATCTGGTTTATGTTTGTGCACTGATTGAAGAAAGAAGACGTTTTGCTTGACAGCACTGTGCAGCTGAGAGATAATATACAGAAACATCTCCAAAATTATTCCAATCTATTTTTATTTTTCCAGCAGTCCTGGATAGTGTCATGGAATGGTACACCTTTAACTCTGAAAAACAAAAACCCACACAGGAAGGACCCATCATCTGCCCAGTGCCAAGTACCAGAGTGACCTTGTGCTGCTCCTGCTCGGCACGAGGGCTGGCATGAGGGCTACAGCCACTGTGACCTGCCATGTGGCAGGGAGGTGGCTGCAATGGTGTTAGAGGAGCTTTGGCTGAAAGAGAACTCATTTGATTCTGAAATAATTTCTAAAAGCTAATGCAATGAGAGCTGCAACCAGGACGGGGTGTGCTGCACTCTCAGTTTGCTTTGCCAAGTCCCCCTACCTGCTGAGCACCAGCCCGTGGCTGCCATCCCTTCGCAGTCCAGGCACCCCACATGCAACATGCATGGCATGAGCTCCCTGCATTAGAAAGGTTTTATTTAACACAGGCATGGAAAAGTGATGATATGGTTTTATTTCCCAACCTTATTTTACTATTAGTTCTCTGAGATATAGAGAGGTATGGAGAGGCAGAAAAGCTTTGGCATACTTTTGGATAGGAAATCTAGCAATTTCTTTGCGGTGAATTTAATCCCCTACATTTTTCCCAGTTTGGTTTTCACTATTATTAGACACAATTAAAAATTAGTAAAGCTGAGGTAAGAATTAAAGTTTGTAATTAAATTTTCTCTCCCTCCCATGGTTAGCATGAATTCGATGTCAATTTACAAGGAAGACTCCTTTTTGCAGCAATTAGCCTCCAAAGAAGTAGGCAGTGATGGAAAGCATTGGCTAAATTAAAAAGAGTGGCAAACCATGGTTATTTAGAGTTGAGGGGCACTTTCTGCTCAGTGCGGGGCTGCTGTCGGACTGCATCGCTCTCTGCCAGTGCCTCTGTGGGCCCTGTGGCCGCCGGCAACGCCCGCTGAGCATCCACCTCAGCACCTGAGTGAGCCCCTGCACACGGAAGGGAGCAGCAGGCGAGCCCTGTGCCTTCATCCAGCAGCCTTTGTGCTGAAGTTGGAGGTGCTCTTGCTCCACTTGCCGCCACTCTTCCCCCGCGCCGCGAAACCGGGGAGGTGGGAGCTGCCCGCCTGCGCGGCGGCTGCCCTACATAGAGCGACTTCCCAGGCTTGCATCTCATTTCAGTGCAAAAGTCAAACTGAATGACTCATGCCAAATCTTTTTATCTTGTCTCTGCGACTGTCAGCGTAGCAGAACTCCAATATGACTATACTTATTGGAAGGATTATTTTTAAGTACCAAGCATATATTTATATGTGCGTCGATACTTCATCATTTTCAGCTGAATTGATCTACTGGAGCAGAATAGTCCCTCTTTATAATAATCTCCAACATGTTAACTCATTCATCTGGGTAAGCCAACAAGTTCAAGTGAGGCCTCCAATATGTTAATTATTCATGCATGAATCTTTTATTTCATCTAGCCTCATCCGCCCCAGACTGCCTTTTCTAGGAAAGCTCTCTGTTGAGAAGAAAGCAACAAATACTGTACGGTGATTTGACGGGGGGAAAAAATCATCTGCATATTCCAAATTATAAATTGTCTAGTCTCAGCCTTTTTTCTCTACTGCCATCTATTGTGCAGCAAAAAATGCATAGTTCAGTGGCATAAAATCATGAGTTCTGGTTTAAATGAGAAGGTTTGGTGGTGGCTTCTGGGTGCTTGCAATTGCTTTTGCTTTATAAGAGAACCTATTAAATTAATAAGGAGAAGTAAAACTGACCAGGAAGCAATAATTAGGAGGCCTTAGGAGCACCTAAGAATATAGATAGGATCTGGTGCTAGAAAGTACAAAATGGGCTGCCGGGGCTTTTCTTGTAAAAATTCCCCATAAAGGGGAAGCAGCCCCTGGCTCCCTGGACAGTTGGCACCTGGATGTCCCAGCATGGGGCCAGCCCATGCAGGACCCTGGGCAGGGTAGACACAGGCTCCTGTCTCCCTGTTCAGGGCTTGTCCCCACCCCAGGGGAGTCAGGCAGGGACCCCTTGTCTATGTTTCTGCTCCCCCTATCCCCCTGCACGGCTGCAGCCCCTCCAAAGGGCAACTGCTGTCAGTACCTGTGCAACAGCAGGAGATGACCAGAATGGAAATGGAGGTTTTCTTCTCTGCTCCCTCCCTCTTAGGGGCTGCCTCCTCTCTCCAGAGTGTCACTGTGTTTCTGCAGGATGGGTTGTGTGCAGAGAGCTAAAAGATGCTGTTGCTGTCTGTAGTGACAGTAACTGGGCAAACATGCCTTCAGAAAGGCGTGTGCTAGGGGCCAAGTGTTCCTTGTGGGATTGGTTCAGGTGTATCACAGGTGTCTGTGTCTTGCTCATACTGATTTTACACTAAACCCTACTCCCTGGGTTACTCCTAGTTTACCCAATGTGATGGGAGAACTCATGGCCAAAGCCAACCTCAGAGAGCCTGGGTTATCAAAAATGTCATCTGGCTTCGAAACTAGGAGCGTGTGAGTTTCCCTCAGGATCTTGCTCCCTCCCCTAGTGGCCACAAGACTGGGACCCATCGCGGCAGGAGGCAGCAGGCAGCCCTTGCCCTGTCTCCTTGTGCTGCTGATGGGATGTTGTGGCTGCAGTTACTGGTGACCACTGGTTCTGAGGGATGCCTTGTCCACGTAGGCAAAGACAGACCTACCAGTAAAGGGAGGATTAGTGCCACTGGAATCTCAGGGCAAGCCCCTCACTGGGGCATGGGGAATGCAT
Organism: Edolisoma coerulescens; assembly: GCA_013397115.1. Taxonomy (NCBI): domain Eukaryota; kingdom Metazoa; phylum Chordata; class Aves; order Passeriformes; family Campephagidae; genus Edolisoma; species Edolisoma coerulescens. The sequence goes on from VWZW01005586.1 coordinate 448,928, forward strand.
GGCAGATGCACCAGCAGCTGCCTGTCCCACTGTAGGGGCAGGGTCATATCCCAGCTACTGATTTGAATACACCTGTATGGCATCAGAAACAGTAAATCCACAAACTAGAGAAAATTCAGCAGCAAAATTAAGTGCAGGATCACAGTAGCATTGATGCATGCTTAAAAAGATAAGATCCTAAAGATTATAATCAGAATATTTTCAGGTAAAAAAAGGTTAAAATAATGAAAATTAGGATCAAGTAATGGAAAGTATATGAAAATTAACAACCATCCTAAATACAGCTTGCATGAAAGACAACCGAAAGCCAGTTACTGGTGGAGTACATATGACAGAGTATTAAATTGGTTTTGAACACGTGAATGGTGTAATGCGCCGTGGCCCCAGGGCAGAAAGGAATACAGCCACTACAACGAGTACTGTTTCCTCCACCAAGGGCCGTGGCAGTACCTGTTTTACAACTTCACAAATACTAAAAAGTCATCCATCTATATCTAAATCAAAATGACATTACATATTTTCTCAGATTTATTAGTAAACTACTAAGTAGTAACATTAAGCTTTTAGAAAAAGATTAACGACACTGGAGCAGTAACCTGTCATCTTAATTTAAGGGAAAGTCGCTGAGAATGCTCACTCTTTGTGAGGGAACATGCAAAATCCTTCGCCTAATGGATGTGGAAATGGTATTAGATCCCTCTCGCATCAGGACATTAAGAGCATGTTATTGGTTCTTTATTTGTTTGTTTTTAAGTTTGGAGCTGGTTTTGTCTGGGGTTCGTTCGCGGCTGCGGGTGCCCTCCCGGCCGCTCCCCCGACCCCTCCGCCAGCCCGGCCGGAGCCCCTTCCCGCAGCCGCTGCCGCCCGTGCCCGCTCCGCTGCACGGCGGGCGAGGGAACGCGCGTCCCCTGTGCCCACCCCTCCCGGGTGCCAGCGCCGAGGGGCACGGGGAGCCGCCTCTGTCCCTCCCCTCAGCCTGCCAGCATTCTTCCGAGACCTAGACCATCGTGTTTGGCTCTGGGGCTGATTTCCCTGTTATCTTGCTGTTTTGTTACCCTGCTATTTTGGTGATGCTGGGAGAACCCAAACCTTTCAAAGAAGTTAAAAGCAGAGATGAGAACAAATGCCTGTATTTGTTGACATACAACAAATATGATTTTTTTCCTCTTAGGCTGGGAGGGGCAATATCAACACACGTTTTTGTCTTCATTTGCTTCTCTCAAGCATCATAAATGGCAGCAGCTTCGGTCTAGGAGCAGACACTGATCTCTTCTCTCTGGTGACCAGTGACAGGACACGAGGGAATGGCCTGAAGTTGCGTCAGGGGAGGTTTAGGTTGGGTATTACAAAAAGGTTCTTCACCCAGAGGGTGTTTGGGCACTGGAACAGGCTCCCCAGGGAAGTGGTCAGAGCACCAAGCCTGACAGAGCTCAGGAAGCATTTGGACAACGCTCTCAGGCACACGGTGTGACTCTTGGGCATGGTGCTGTGCAGGGCCAGCAGTTGGACTGATGATCCTTGAGGGTTGCTTCCAACTCAGCTTATTCTGTGATTCTGTGAAAAGTGGTCCTGGTTCCTGCAATCTGGAATAGAGCTGCCCAGCAGCACCCCACACACCCACTTTTGATAGGAAGCTCATGGTTTGCCAAAGCCAACAGGTTTCCATGACATGTGGGTTGTCCTGCACCTGTGCTGGCAAACCTGCCAGGCTCTGCTCAGTGTTGGTAAACCCTGGAGACAGGGTACCTGTGGACTCATCCCTGCTGGAATTGTTCCACAAAGCCACCCGGGAGCCCCAAAATTGTGGTGCCTGACTGTGTGCTGCCCTGCGTGGAGCTGTGGGGCAAAGGCCACCAGGCTCAGCTTCACCTGGTTGTTGCCAGCTGAAATGTGTGTTGGCTTGAAAAATGGTAAATTTGAACTGTAGCCCAGAATTAATTTACATTTACATAGGAATCAAAATGCTGCTATGCTGCTGTTGGGACCTGGTAACTCTGTTGCTTACTATGCCTTCGTGTAAATGGAACGGGAGATGCCAAACTATTGCAAACCAAACCTAAAAAAAGCTTTTGAGACCATTTGAATGCAGAGGCAGGCTAAACAGAATTGTCCATATGAAGGCTGGACAAAAATTCCTGATTGCTTCCCAGACAAGCAGTCATCAATATGTGCCAGTGAAACCACGTGTGCTCAGACAGCACATTTGGCACAAAACTCCAAGCCCGCTTGTACCTGCAATTATTGCCCTAAAATCTCTTAGAAAACCACGTAAGGGGAGAGAGCACACAAAAATCTTGCTAATGATTCAACAATAAAATATAATATAGGTACTGAATCAATATTGCATTCTGGTCCAAAGCTCATTTGGGTCAAAGCATAATTCCAAAAGAATGGGATACAGATTGGATCAGCCCTTAATGAGGTGTCACAAAAGAAGTGTCAGTAAAATATACAGGCCAGCATATATTTTATGGAGAAGATAGTCTGAAGTCAACATTACAATTTACTAATTCAGTAGAACAGCTGGAAAAATAAATTTGTTTAGCTAGAATAGCACATCTATTTATTGAGCCTCCTTCTGAAGCTGTGCACATATCAACAGTAGGATTGGTCTCTAAAACACGGGGGAGGAGAGGAGGGGGATGATGGTGAATTCAAATTGATGCACTACTTATTCCACACTAGTAATTCAATTAATGATTTTATAGACCCTACGCTGTCTCACATTCTCAGTCGTTCTCAGGCAAATGAGATGGGGAATCAAACAATTAGCTGGGGTTGGCAACACAGCGGGTTCAGCCTGAGCAAAGTGCCACACAAAAGCCACCTCTCGCTTCCTGCTGGAGTGTGGGGCAACAGGGAACTCGCCTTCGGCTTTTGGAGAGGAGGCTGGGCAGCTGCTTTCACACTCTGGCTTGCAGAAACTCTGGTCTGTTGTTCTCACCAACAGCAGTGGACTGGTCAGCACCGATGCAAAACACTTCCATCTCGTTACTCATATCCCTATCCTTTTTGGCAGCAGAAAAACCCTAACTGAGGTTTTCCATACTCAATCTTTGCTGAGGGCCGATGACATAAGGAAATAGTTGTGTGTGATTTCTGAGTTATGACCAAACTTTTGGTCAAAGCTACAGCAAAGCCAGTGCTTGAAACTTGAGATGAATGTAAACTTGATTCAGGAAATTGTTTAGGTACCTGCCTAATTTTAAGCAGTGAAATTGTCCTCCTGCATTCACCTGAATTACTGAAGTGTTTGAAGATAAACATTTGCTGACATCATAGCCTGAGACCCCCTGGTCCGTGCTACTCTGAGACCTGGATGAAGACGGGGCAAACAAACTGAGGGTCTCCCATAAATCATGCTTTAAGTATTTAATTTCACTCGGGTACTTCATAGCAATATTTGTTGTTCTGCATCAGCAGAACTGCCATTGAGAAGTTATTTCTGTATGCACATGTGATATGTACCTTGCAGGCACCAGTCATGTCCCCTGCCCTGCCTGGGCGGGGTGGCTGGGTGTGTGTGTGCCCAACAAGCCCCTGCCCAGGTGTAGTCTGGGGTAACAGCCTTTCTGGATAAGCAGCAGGCACGCAGCATCCAGGCATGCCTACTTCAATCTTTTTTCCCAACATTCATCCTATTAGTCATTGTTTTGTTTGCAAATGAACTTCTCTCTGAAGACTTCAAACGGCGGTTTTGCTAAGACATCTGACAACTGCCATCCTTGATCTCAAGGATGCTCTGTGCCCAGGTGACAGGAGGCGGGCAGAACGCCAGCTGGACACACTGCCAGCACTGCCTGTGCTGGGCCAGGGTTGCAGGCAGAGTTGCACCCTGTGCCTCGGTGCATGCAGGGCATGGCCTCAGCACTGATGCCTGCTACTAAGGCACACTCGGTTATTTTCTTCCTATGCAGCAAAACTACCTTTTTTTCAGGAGGCCAGTGGAGGTCTCTATATTTTATTCGCATAATCCAGACCTTCAGTGTCAGTGCCTGAAACGAATTACTGTTTATATTAGAAACTTAGTTTAATAAATTAAGTCTGGTCTATGACCTGTCAAAGTTCCTATAGTCTGCAATTCATATAGAACAGATGCCTTTTCCATGACTCTTAACTAGAAGTGGCCAACTTGATTGCTTCCTTTTTGCCATTACTACGTTCTGTAGGTTTAGTTATCTACTGCCTACAGAGAATTCAAAACAATTTAAAAGGGCATCTGGTATAAAGCACTCTCTGGGAAAAAAAAAATCTTTCCATATACAATAACTTTCTGTTTAGGTCAGAGAATTATTCAATAATTGGCACTTGTTTGACTAGACCATTCAGAATCAGTTTGGTTTGGGTTTTTCAATTGTAGGTAGAATTACAGGACTTTTTTTCTTTCCAAACAAGCAGGTTTATAAGTCCTAATTTCCAACATATTTGTGGCACTGCTGTGATTAAGACCTAACAACTAATTTTTGTACAAGTAACAAACACATATTTCAAAAGTGCCATAAATAATTCAGTGATTTTTTTTTCCCCCAGATTGTTTATAAATTATAAATTTTCATTTACTCTGTCCTAGTTTTATATAATACTGATAAAAACGAATAGCTAAAAGCAATGGTTTAATTGAAGAATAGAAAACAAGGGTAGGATGGTCAGAACAGACCTCTTTGACTTGCGTTCCACTTTCTCAGTCACCATCATTTAAAAGGCTGGACCCGCTAATACAGGCTGTTAGAAGTCCTCACTTCCAATATTTATGTTTTGTGAAGCACTCTTAATGCACAAACAGTTGTCACATGAAAAGTTAATAATGAAGCACATCTATGAGGATGAAAAGAGAGTGGGGCTGATGCTCATTGCATCAGGAGTTGCACGTCCAGGCATTTCCAGGTAATATTTTTTCCGTGTTGCACATTAAAACGATTCATCGCAGGACCTCAAGCCTGCCGGCACAGCAGAGGGAGGCTGCAGGACTGGGACAAGTCCCCACAAGGACCACAGGGAACAGCTGCCTGATGAAATTTTCATCGTGCTCCCTGCTAACATGTTAAGCTTTTGGGATGGGCTATAGCCACGTGGTGGTTGGAAGTGAGAAACATTTTTCCGTGTTCCTGTGTCTGTCACAGCCTGTGAGATGAAACAGCCACAGGACAGCCTGAGCCGCGGCCACTGCCGCTGTGGGTATGGTGCCCACTTGGCAGAGATCCTTTTGTGATGGCTGGGCAGGGGTGGCTGACAGCAGGGCTGTGCAGAACCTCTGCACCCCTCACCCCAACACATTTGAGCTTTACTCTGCTGCTGCCCAAAACATGCTTCTCCAGGAAGGCTTAGCTCCTTTGCAAACTTGTGTCCCAGTGCAGGGCTGTGGCCCATGAGTTTCCATCTATATCCAGAGGATATTTACTGAAAGTGGCTGTGGTTAGTGCTTTCTTTGGTGATGATTTTCACAATTCATGGTATCTGTGTCATGCCACTGAACACAGGTTGTGTTCTTCTGAGAAGTTATTTGCTTTGGTGTTCTCCTCTTTGGGCAGAAAACCAGAGTAAGGCCAGAGGAAAAGAGAAATCTCCAAGCTGGCTGGACTATCAGTCTGTCTGGTTTTGCAGCCTGCTCCCACCCATGGTAAAAGCCAGTTGAGTTAGACGAAGATGAAGGAAATTTTGTAATGCCAAGTTTGAACTAAAAGTTAGTGAACCTCTGCAAACAAGCTTTCTCATATCCTGAGTTGTGAGAGGTCCCTACCTGCAGCAATGTGCTCTGCCTGTCTCATCGGGGAGTGAACTCTGTCTGTCCCGACTTGCTGTTTCTTTGGAAATCTTTTTTTTTACTGTGAAGGTTAGTACTGGGAAGTAAATGTGCAAACCACCAGGAAAGCTGACATGAGGAGGAACATGCTGACACCCCCCACTGCAATAGCTGTGTCAGCCCGTGAGCAACACCAGCCTGCAAGACCCAAAGTTTCCCTTTGTGATATAGGGATGCTGCTCCATCCCACTGCAGCTGTGTCTGTTTACACAGCCAAGGATCAGGCCCAGGAGCCTTAAAAAACCCAACTGGTTACCCAGTGCAAGCAGGGAGAAGGGAATGCTTTGGTAGCAGGTGAGAGGGGAGCTGGGGCTGCCAGGCCTCTGCAGGGAGCTGTGCTTCATATCAAGTGATAACCAGCCCCAGAGACAGCCCACCCTGCTCAGGGCTGGGGCACATGGGGTGTGTTGAAAGCACTGCCTGCTCCCACAGCCCCAGCTGCCACCATCGCCTCACAGAGCTGGGCTGGGCTCAAAAGCTCTTTATCCTTCTTGCTTTCATAATTGATCACGACAACATGGGTGATAGTGTTACTCATTAGGTATAAAAGTTGTTTCCTCTGTGGAAAATGGAACCGCACAAGGACAGTTATATATACATCTCTGTGTTTATAGTAAGTATACATATAAATTATGGATACATGTGTAAGTAATATGTAGAAGCATAATTCTGTTTGTGTGGGAGAGAAACATCTCTTACTGTGTTCGTGCAGACCCACACTCTTATGCAAATACATTTTCTTGGACATTTAAACACAAAACGAATGGCAAGTAGAAATCAGGATTGGGAAACTAGAATGTAAAAGGCAGAGCTGAAAGCATGCTCTCTGTGCACAAGTACAGTGCTGGTGCGTGGTTTGCTTTCCCACAGGAGGATGAACAACCCCGGGGATAGGGAGCACTGGGAAAGTGTCGTCACCTCACCGGTTTTAGTGCAGCATCTACTTTTTGTAAAATAGATGCCTGCAGAACTCATCCCATTGTAGTTGCTGCAAAATTCTGTTGGCTTGGGTGTTTTACAATGTATAGTCATCTCAGGTTTCACGTAACAAGGGATTTGGTACTAAGCAGGGCTCATAAGTGTGTAATTGTAGGGGTTGATGGTCTGTGCCATGCATGTGTTTAGGCACAGGTTCAAGCACCTGGCTGAACAGGGCTCAGACTTGCTAACTTGAGTAAGGTGCTGCTGCTTCAGTGAAAGGCTTCTCAGTTTATATAACTAATTTTTTATTATTACCTGTCAGGCCAAAACAGGCAAGGATTAACTCCAAGCATTACTTCCAAAAGTACTTACTCTCTTCTCTCATGCTTCCTCGATTTTTAACTTAAGTCCATTCAGAAACCCTATGTCATTTCCAGCTGTGTCTTTCTTGGCACTTTTGAATTCATTTATTAATCTCAAATTGTTGGGAGGTTGGTCTTTCTTTTCCTTGGTGTACACATCCTTTTCCTGCTGTAGAAATGACATGACTCCAATCTGCTGGCTATGCCCTTCTCCTTCAATTATTCCATTCTGAAACTTTCTTCGTGTCTCTAGTCCTTTTTTTATTATTATTGGCTTGTCTTTTTTTTGACTTCTACCCTTTATTTTACTCTCTCTCCTCTCCACAATGCTCTAATTATCTTGACTTTCCACAGCCATTTTGCAAGCCACTAGCCAAGGCAATTTCAATGTATTTGAGCTTGCCAAAGTATTCTTGGATGGTCCCTGCAATGGAATTATACTGTACTGAACCTAAATTTGACCCGCTGCTGCTCTGATTATAGTCCTGCCTGGTCTGCATTGAAAAACCCCAGCACATTTAAAGAGACAGGTTTCCTATTATCTTAAGAGGCAGCTGTCATTCCCCCACATTTCTTCTTTGTCTAATTAGTTTAGAGAAATTGTGTCTGTCAAACCCACTCTTGATGGTGATCTTTGCACTCCTTTTCTTAAGCTGAAATGCCATTGTCCCATAAACCATCAAGGGCTTACTGTGAGAGACTCCATTTTACAGCACTATGAAATGAAACATTTTTTCAGCCAAATCCACATGTGCCTGGTTCACAGACCACTGGAATTAGAGAGACTCTTTCCACTGACTTTAGGGCTTTAGATTCTGCCCTATTTCTATTTGCCCTACAAAGTGCAAGCTTTTGGCTAATGCCCCATGGCATTGTCCTCCCAGACACAGCTTTACCTCTCACGCTTTTCGCTCCCAATAAAAAAGCCTCTGCACTGACCCCAGATGACCTCGCAGGGTTGTTTTTCACTCCATTGCAGGACTTCTGGTTTTTTAGCTGTTTCGCCCCAGCTGGAATCACACATACAGGGGACTCAGTGGCAGAAAGTCAGAGAATTTTACAATGATTCTAAGGGTTCAAATGTAGCAGCTCCCGTAGTTTATGTCTCTATCCATATGGATGCTGTGTGACCCAGGACTGCGCATCCCTTTTAGTGAGCGCATGGAAAACCAGCGCATGCAAACTCCGGGATCTGATGGAGGCAGGGTTCAGGGCCTGTCTTGTGGACACTTCTGGAGTGGACAAGCAGTGGGATGGCTCAAAATTGCCCACACCAGTCAAGACAGGAGACACACTGTGCTGCACAGCAGGAGGAGCCGTCAGCCAGCACCTTGAGGCTCCAAACCCTGCTTGGCCTCCTGGTGCAAGGCCATGTCTTAAAACAGCCAGAATAGCACTGATCTGCTGTTTCACTTCTTTTATTTCCAGTCATTTTTATTTCACAAAGAAAAATAAATATCTCACAACGCATTGGGCAATAGAAATAAGCATCTTCATTTTCATTTTATTTTTGTATCCTATCACTGTTACTTCACCTTCCTCTCAGCCTCACTGCATGTACCAGCTAGCTCAGTGTCATGATTTGTGGCAATGTATGTGTCCCTTGAGGTTTTTCCCATTTGCAGAGTAGGGTATGAGAGCCAAATTTCATGTAAGGAAAGGTTGATCCAGTGATACCTGCTGAGTTGCTGATACCCAGCTCTCGTTGGGTTTGAGCATCTCCCTAAATACCTGAGCCCTGTCTAAAAGCATTTGGCAGTGAGCTGTGGGATTCCTGAGGCTGTTGCAATGGTGCTGTTGAACAATGCCTAGCTGAAGGCCTGTTGGGATCAATGGGAATGAAATTAGGGGCAAATGAGTGTTTTTGACAGCCCAAAGCCTGGGAGTGCTAGGAATGACAACTATCATGGTCAGAGATGGCGAGCTCTTGGCTTCAGAGTCTTGGAAGAGTTCAGTGTGGGCACCCACACATGAAGTCAGGCTGCAGGGGCAGCGGAGGCAGCAGCAGCTTTGGTTGTCTGTCTAGATGAAGGTCTCTGTTCCATCTCAGTAAACTCACCTAAGAAGAATTTGATTTGAAAAAAAATACAGCAAGTTTTCAGTGCATGGAGATGCAATCTCACTTGGCTCTTGCTCCCAGGCAGGGGAGTGGGGGCTGGCTGCAGTCACACACTTGGGTCTCCTCCCTGCACACAAGTTTGGGGTACCTGTGTACCAGCCTAAGTAGGAGCTGGGGGCAGCAGGACAGTGTCTGTGGACCTGGGGACTCACAAACATCTCTGAGACAACTTGTTAGGATGAAGGACCAGTGCCAGGAGGATATTTAAACACCACCAACAAACTAGTCATAAAAAGCTGAATTATTTTAGCTCTGTACATATCTGTCTGACTTTAGGGATGCTAATTCCTTCAAACTTAAAAAATCTATCCCTCCCTTTTTGACACCTCCTTCCTCCTTTGTCTTGGACCATACCTTTATTTCTGAAGCTGCAATTCTGATGCCTCTTTGTTCTCCTTTCAGGAGGCTCTAAGGATTAATTGTGTATCTCCCAGATATTTTTCTACAGGTTTACACTCTGCAGATCCACAAGCAATATATGATCTGAGCTATCCAGTCTACCTGATGAGTTCTTGTACAGTCTTGAAGCTGTCTTTCTCCCTTTGATTTCTCAGCTGCTCTCCTCCCTCTGTGCTGCAAGGACAGTGAGTAGTTGCTCTACACTGTGCATGGCTGATGTCTGTGCTCCATTTTTTTGCTTGTCCCCAGCTCCCTGATGATGTGTCCAAGGGCTAAAGCCATAGAGAAGCCCCTAGCCCCTCTCCAGTCCCATGGAGCTGGGAGGGGCAGACCCCTCAGCGCCTCTCGATTATTTCCCACCTGCTGTGAAGCTTTTTCAGGCATTGTCTTGGCAATCAATGGCACCTCAGTGTTTTGTGAAAGGATTCTTCGTCCCTGTCCCTTGATGGTGTTGTTAAGTCCCTACTTATTCGCTTCAAGGTCTCCAGCATCGGCAGAGCGGTGGCATCAGCAGATCGCAGGTGGCTCAGGTCCTTAGGTCCTTTTCTTTATCCTTGGAAGCCTTGAAAGTTTTCCCCAGACGGGAGGTGAAGAGTCTGTTAATTTCACACTTCAAAATAATCTTTGCCCTCTATTTCTCGTTCTTAAATACGATTGTGTTATCCAAGGAGATGTTTTAGGGACTCAGGAACAATGTGGGGCTTCTCTGGCTTTCTCATCCAGTGCTCCCACAATGCTTTTATTTCCGTTGTCTTGAAGCATTTCTTGCCATTCACAAAAGCCAACCACAATGCCCTGCAGGCTGCTATCCCTCTGGCTCCATGCTTGGAGGCGACCAGCCAGACAAGCTGGCAGTAAATACCTAAATCTTGGCAATGCTAAGATAAATTACTTTCCCCTGTGCTGCAGAAGGTAGGGGGCACAGAGCACCTTGGCACGTTTCTGGCAACCTGTACTGCCGAACTCTGGGAAAGTGAAGAAGAAGGAGGCAGCCCCTGCTTTTGCCCGCTGGGCACTGGTGCCCCAACAGAGGGGCCGAGTGCTGGGCATGAGCCCAGCAAAGCATGACACCCCCCCACCAGCTGTTGTCTTCTCTTTCCATCCCAGCCCTTTTATCCAAAGAGGTAGAAAGAAATGTGTGGGATTTGCCTGCTGTCCTTGCAATTGGTCCTTCCTGCAGTCCAATACCACCAGTGCAGCCCATTGCCTGAGCACAGCTCTGTGCCACTGGCCCGGTGCCACCTCCGTGCCATGACAATCCTCTGGCACTTCTGTTCTTGGGTGCAGTAAAGACCAGGTTTTACTCAGAGAGAATGGTGATATGAAGAAATTGAAGCAAATAAACATTTGTAGCTTACCCGATATTGTCACATTTCTAGTTAGATTTCCTCCTACAGCTTTGATTCAATTTAAGCCAATTAAAGTTCTTGCCCTCATCTCATCTCATACTGCAAGTCTTGTGCACAGTGGCTGGGAAAAACATAAACGTGCTAAGTTCCAACACATTTTTACTGGTGCAAATGGGATTTTCCAGAGTGGAGCTTGAAATATTTTAAAATCGCAATTTTTATGCAGGAGGATCCAAGAGGTGCTGTGGTGAGGCATCCATATGTGAACAAGAGAGAAGGACAAAATCATGGGCTGAGCTTGGCTGGGAAATAATGAGCCTGGGAAGGTGCTGGGGTAACTGAGACATTCATGCCACTGCCATGCCACTGCCATGCACCGTATGGAACATCTAAGCACAGCTTTTGGCTGCCACTACTCTCATCTTCTCTTCCTACTAGAAAAGAAAGTCCGTGGATATCTGATACCAAATGTGGGCCCTCACTTGTGTGCTGTGAGGCCAGGCAGCTCGTGGAGTGCCAGACTGCTCCGTGCAGCCCCCAGACCACTCACACCACCCTCACTGAGCTGAGTTTATGGGAAGGCAGTGGGGTCTCCTGCTTCTCCCTTCCCCTCATCCCCAGATCCCCACCAGGAGCTCCAAGCACACTGCCCAGTACTGGTGGGGCGCAGTGCGGTTGTTCAGGGAGGGGGCTTGGAGCAGGCTTGGGAAACAACAGGATGTTTTAATCTTTTCCTGCAAAGCTTTGCACAAGAACGGGTGTTATGTTTGGCTGCATAGAGGCGTCCTGTCTTGAAGAGCTGGTTTCCTTCTTGCCTGAGGGGGAAGGAATGATATCAACCAGATTTGTTGAATGCTAGCAGTTTTACATGTTGTCGTTGGGATTGTAAACATTTGGGGTCATCAGCCCTCTCCTCTTCCGATGCCTTTGCCTGGGTCCTGCTTGAGGAGCCCCTTCTCCTTGTTTCTTGATGCTGCAAGGACACTGCTAAGAAATCACAGCAGTATTTCTGTTCTGCCCCGAAGTGCTCACAGCTGCAAGGGCTCCTCTGGCCCCCAGAGCTGCTGCTGTGGAGTCCCCAGCAACACTTCTGTCATTTTAGGCCACCCCCTTCCCAATTTCTGTTTCCCTGCTCATGGCCAGGTGTACTGCCAGCATGTTCTGGGGCATGTATCTGCTGTGTGTGCTCTCCTGTGACCTCCCCAGTGGTGGCTGCTCCCTATCCCCAGGCTGCAGCAGCCAGGCAAGGGCACAAGTCCCTGCACAGACACCCGTTTGTAGGAATGAACATGTCTTCCTGATCACTTGGGCAGAGAAAAAACCGTATGTGTTTTGGATTAGTTTTCCCCAGATGTTTTTCAGCTTGCATTTACCCTCAAGCTGAATGGGATTTGTTTATGTGCTGCCCAGGTTTCCTGTTCCCGTGGGCCCTGGCACTGTACCGCTGCAATGTCCGCCCTGCGCCCTGCTCCTGGGACTGCAGGTCTGATCCCTGAGAGCTTTATAAAGCTCTGCAGACTCAATCATTCCAAACCACCCATCACTCTGGAGGCTCTGGGCCCTGCCATCCCACAGTGCTGGCAGTGCCCTCCTATCCCCAGTGTGGTGATGCACAGGTGGCTGCATCCAGCTGGTCCAGTGGGGTTTTGTCTCCAGCTCTCCCTGCTTCTTGCAGTCCCCCTCTGCTCTGCACCCCAGAATGGTCTGTCTGTGGCCCAACTGCAGCTGCTCCGGCTGCTGGGTTACCCCAGCACAGATCATCACAGATCTGCACATTGCAGAGCACGTTTTTGGGGCAGGATGTGCGTCCTGCTCACACCCCGGCTGCTGGTGAGGCAGCAGCTGCCCACGCTCCTACCCAGCTGTGGTCTTGCGGGATCTAAGCCGGCCATTCCTGGCTGTAGGAGCAGCCCATGTGCCATGCAGGGCATTGCACAGGCCTAGTTATCAGCTTGGAAAATTATAATCCCAACATCAAAGGGAAGGAGACCACTGCGAGAGGGTGGATTTTCACAAAGGTGCTGGCAGCAGAACTGACCCGCCCTGCAGACGCTCCCTGCGGCAGGAACCTCTCAGCAAATACGGTCAGGTCCTGCCTTCAGATGTCAAAACTTTCTCACAAGCCATTAACCCGCTTTGAATCCTGACTTTAAAATGTTTATTTTCCTCTTTCTTTGTAAGAGTCACTTTTGCAAAATTAAGTGACAGAGCAATGAACTGTGGGATCTTTGATTTTGTATCTTTCATTTTACCAAATAAATGAAGGCTGTGCTGAGTTCACAATGCACTAGCTCATGCTACCTGGTGGCTTGGTGGCAGTGGCATGAATTCGGGGACAAGTGACCCTTGCTGAAGAGCCCATCTTGATCCAGGCTGGCTTTGTTTGGGAGAGGTTAAGTGCACTCCAGCACTGATAATCATGATGTGAGAGGCTCTCAGGAGGCAGCAGACTGCATGGGAGGGAGGCGAGATGCCTCTCACAGGAGAGAACAGCCAGCCCTCCTTAAAACTGAGTGCCGGAGAGATGATCACCTCCTCTTGGCAAGCAATTGCTCATACTTGTGTCTCTTCTTGTACTTAAGGAGAGCCTCTTTCCTTCAGTCAGGGGGTCAAAATTGTGCTCTGGTTGCAGGGAGCTTGGGAGCAACCCATGGGTGCAGGAATCCCTCCTCAATTCTTGGTGTGTACTGAACCCATGCTCAAGCAGCACCTCTGCATCATTTATACTTTAGCTCCCCTAAGAGTAAATACATGCTTTCCTCTCAGCATTTTAAACAGCTAGAGAGGCAGCACTACCCTCTACCAGCAGCACTGAGGGCTATGTGCCTTTGATTCCTGCTTCAGTGTCCAAGCCCCTGGTCTCGGTTTCAGTGAGGAAAGGCCGTCCCATGCAGCACACCAGTGTCAGAAGAGCTGAAGCTCATCATTTAAGAGAGCTTATTAACAGAAAACTCAGATGTTTAGTCTTCTCTTCCCTGAGGTTTTAAAAAAAAAATGTTTTCCAAATATTGTTGCATGCCATAAGGTCTTTCCCCTACTGCCAGTCGCTTCTCCAGTGCTTGGATGGGAGTCACGAATTCACTGGCAGGCTGTGCAGCAAACCGCCGCTTCTGGCTCCTGCCACCCGTGCACCGGCCCCTATTAGAAGGGATATGGCAAGTGCTGTATTTGCTGCCCGTATGGCAGCCCTTATGGGGCAGACGTCGGGAAAGTGACGCCTGCCAGGGGGTTGGCCCCCTCTGGCTGGCATCACTGTGCCCCCTGACGCCTCCTGCCCTTCAGAAGCCTGCCTCTGCTGAGACTCCACTCCCCCCAGCACCTCCCTGCTGCCGTTCCTTGTCTTTGACGTAAAGATTGGGGCTGTGGGGTAAATCCCATCAAAATCATGACCTGCTGGGATTCTGACCCCCTTTGGGTTTCCTCATCTGCAGAGCATCACTGCTGACCTGCCATCAGCACGGTCCCTCAGTAACCCCATTCTCCCAGCTTGTTTTCCTTGGAAAGGCCGTGGCTCCTGCGGTTGCTGACAAAGTTTCTTTGTAAGTGTCCCGCGGGCTGTCAGTGCCTGCCTCCCCGGCCCGGCCGGCAAGGAGGGCTATCACTAATGTGTGTCATTCATCAAAGCAAAATTACATGTGTCCCAAAAAAAGGGACAGCATGCAGACAAATTACAGCATGCAGCAAATTGCTTACTTGCAGAGGAAAAAAAAATACAACCCGCTGTTTTCCTCCCCTCCCAGAAGTAGGTGTTTAATTCAACATATTAACACTGAGAAATCTAATTTTAGCTGCAGGACGAGGGAAACCCAATTGCAGCACAGCACATGGCTTGCCCCAGCTGGTGGGTGTGGTGTGGCCACGCTGTGCCACATCTCAGCAGGGTCAGCCCACGGCTCGTGCTGCACTGGCCAGGCAAGCCCCCCCTGCTGCACCAGGGACCCGGCATGGGGAGCAGCCCCGAGGCCACCCTGCAGCGCTCCAAAGCACCTGGGGCCACAGAGGAGAGGAGATGGCTGTGCAGGATGACGTGCTCGGGCCAAATTTTTATTATTTTTAAGGGTTAGTGATTTAGATTATGTTTTTAACCACCTTCCTGCATTGAGGGACACTTCCTTTCTCTCTGGCTGCAGCTGTGCTGCTCTGGTGTGAGCAGGGACTGAGGCTGGAGAGAAGGGCTGGCTGGCTGTGTTGATGAGCAGCTGGTGTTAGGGAAGAGGGGCTGGAGGGAGAACCCCCAGGCAGGTGTCAGCCACATGCTCTGGGAGCCACCAGCCCTCCCAGAATCCCTGGGCAGGGCATGAGCCTGATGTATCCCTGGTGTGGTACCTGGCACAGCTCCTCTGTCCCAAGGAAAGGGGGAAATGGACCTGGCCCCAGCCACCCTCGGTTCCTACCTGGCTGCCCTGCCAAGAGCACCTGGCAGGGGTCTGCTCACCTGGTTTTGTCTTTCAGATTACAAAAGCCCCTCTTACATAGTTGATTGATTTCATTAATCATGGTCTTCTCATCTACTTGTTTATGTTCTTCACTGCTTCACAAATCTGATCTGACATCTGAGTTACAGATTTCAGAAATTAACCTTCCTCCAAAGTTTCTGTTTCAAGGTATCTCTATTTATTTACACTCCTGTCAAATGCTTTTTAATATGACTGATTTCTGCTTTTGGCAAGCAGAGGAGCCTATTGTTTTCCGTGGAAAACAGTTTTGCCAATGGGGTAGAACCTAAATGGGTAATTGTGGGTCAGAATGTAACATCCTTACCAGAGCTCAGCAGCGCTGGGCTGTAAGGCACCCCAGATGGCTGGGCTGCAGTGCACCCCTGTCACAGGCTGGGCATCCCGGATACCTGCTGGGAGGAGGGAGCTGATGGCAGATCCCTCTGCCCCAGCAGGAGCAGGGCAGGACGGCTGCCCTCTGCACTGTTGGAGCTCCCCAGCAAAGCTGCAGCCTGGAAATTCAGTTTGCTTTGCCACAGCAACCTGTGTGCTCCTCCATCAAACAGAGAACAGCTGCCTCCAGGAACTGGGATTCTGTATTTCTCAAGCAACAGTTAACCTGGCAATGACATTATTTTCTTATCTGCGGAGGATGGTGTGTGCATTATTACTGAGGTACCTCAGAAATAATGCTCTCTGGCTCACTCCACGGTCAAGAGCTACTGTCTTTTGTGAAGCATCATGCAAAAGGCAAGAGAAGCTTCTCCTGTTGCAGCTGCAGTAGACCTTGCAAAGGAAAATAAAACAAAGCACAATTCTTTATCAGAATAAAGAAAAAGAAAACAAAGAGAGGGAGAAAAGCGAGGGCACACTGCACTGAGAATTAAAGGTAATTTTGGAGTGGCCCCAAAATAATTGCCTCTGTTTTTCCTGGTGATGGTGGTGCTGCAGGCAGGAGGGGAGTCAGGGAGTAAGAGCTGATGGGTGGCGTCACACAGAGGCAGTAACCCCCACATCCATGCTGGCAGAAACGGTGAGTTTATACACTTCAAAGGGATGTGTGGCATGAGAGGGAAGTTACTTGCGCGTTTTTTTTAAGCGTCCTTCTTGGGACCAGACTGTTTCTGTATTTTAGCCATTTACCCTGACACAAATGTGGTACTGTCTCCATGAAATTTGCTGTGGTAGACAGAGTGGAATGTGGTACTGGAACAGCTGGATGGCCAAAGTCAGGGTGCTGGCTGGAAGGAAGTACAATGGTCATGCACTTGGGAACTCATAATTACTGCTGTTGTTAGCTGAGAGCACCTTGGTCAGGAGGTACAGGAGGCTGAGAGACCCAGCTGAATTAACCAAGCTCTGGGTGAACCAGAAGCCTCAGCTGGGAGGTGGCTATGGAAAGGAAAAGAGCAGTGATGGGATGTGTTGTCCAGGCAGCCCCAGCAGAAGCAGCAGTGAGCAGCACCATTCAGTGTGATGTCAAGGTGGCAGATAATCATCCACCTTCTCTCTGACATTGTCAGTGGCTGCAAATAAGCCTGACCCCAGAGCAACCTCACAGCCTTCCTCACCCTTGGCTGCTCTCACCATCAGACCACATTTGAGTCAAACGGCAGAGGGGAGTGAAAGCCACAACCTGCAATCACCAACCTGAAATAGCCCAGAGGGACTGGTTCCTGACCTCTCAGGCTCCCTGCGAGTGTCTCTCGCCTGCTGCAGCGTGGGTGGAAGCCGATGCCGCCAGCCCTGTGGGCCACCTGCACCCCGGGTGCCCCAAGCCACTGTGTCATCAGCGGGGTGGTGGAGAGCAGTGCACCCAAAATGCCCCCTGTGACAGGGCGATTAGGGAATTGCTGGCCAAGCCTGTGTGTCCCCAAAGACCAGGTCAGCATTTGGCTGCCCTGCGGTTACAAACCCAGCCCGTGACCTTCCTGCCATCTGTTGTCCGGCCTCACAGTAATGGAGGGGTTTCTATTCTTGCTGAGCTGAGTCCACTGGCTCTTACCCATCCTGTAAACAAAACCAGCCCTCTGGAAGTCAGCAGACATCAAGGATGTAATTTAGTTTCTTAACAGCCTTGCTAAGGCTATTTTGGTATGCGTGCTGTGATGGTGGCACGGCGCTCCCTACTGCCTTGGCCAGTGATCGGGGCGAGGAACAGTGGGATGAGAGCCTGGCAGGACAGGGACCTTCAGCTGCAGGAGGGCTGCTGCATTAGTCTTGCTTTGTTACAATTATCTTGCTCCTATGATCTCTTTACCTTCTTTCTCAGTTGCTGTAAGGTTATTGTACCAAGCACAAGCATATTGGTGTTTCATGTCCCTCTGAGAAGCAAAGGAGAGCCCAGTTTTCCCCTCAGCCAGGTTTTCCCCACAGCAGTGTCCTGTTGGTGGTTTTACTCCAGCCCAAGCCCTAAACTTTTTTCTACACTGACTGTACTTTGCCATGGTGTTGCTTCATGGAATACTCATAGTGTCAGTGATAATGCACCATAAATCACTATTTATGAACACCAAAAAGAGTGCACTTTATTTTAAGGCATTCTCATTAGTTTGGGTTTGGTCTGCAGAGCAATATGTGACTGTCAGAGCAGTGGGGCAGAAGGATGTAATCAGGAATATATCCCTTTTGGGTACTCTTTAAAAGCAGCCCAGCAGCTGTAAAGGGAATCTTTCCTCTTCATAAAATATTAGAGGCAAAAATTAATATCTTGTCTGCATTTTGTATCTCAGTTGCTCCCTCTCCTTTCCACTGCCCATGAACTGTGCAGCTTATTCACCTGCGGCCACCAGGATTTTGTCAGTTAAGGCAGCCTTCGGGAAAGTGTTCATTGCCATAAATCCAATGGCTCTGGCAGAAGCCTCACACAACCAGCTGAAATGCCATCACCTGCATGCCAAGGCTGCCATGGTTCTGGTCTTGGTCCCAGTACACCACATGACCCTCACCAAGCCCCAGCAAGGAGGCAGGACCTGGGCATCGGACAAGCAGAGTGCCCCTCTTCTCTCCTTCCCTCGTGCTGAGACCCAGCCTGCCGGCTCCCACCTGGCAGCACGCTCCAGCACCCACATCTGAGTCCCCTGAGGGGAGCATGGACAGCCTGCACAAGCTCAAAAGGTGAAAATTTGCTGTCCTGTGTGCCTGGGCCCTGCTGTTAGTTCTGCCTGTGAACCCTTCCTCTTGCAGCACATTACTGCTGTGGACAACAGGGTTTGTCTGCAGAGTCCTTTCCCCGTTTCCTCCTTCAGCCCTGCATTTTTGGGGTCAACTGTCACAACGTGACATTGGAGTGCAGGGCCGTGGCAAGTGCCCCTCTACAGCAACTCTGATCTTGCCAGCAGCCAGGGACACCAAAACCACACATTAAAACTTTAGCCCTCTGAAACACTCGTTCATTAGAACCTAAGCCCTTTTCCTCAGTGCTTCAACTCTCCGTACTCGTGCAAACTCATTCAAAACCTAAATTCTTTCTCTGAATTAAATTGTCAGCCTCCCACTCAGGCAGATACATTAGCACTGACTGTGTAACATCAGCTCAGCTCTCTGTATAACATATGAATAAGCCTTTAAAATGGTATATTCAGCCCTGCAGCATTTATCTCATATTTTGATCCTGATTTTTCTCTGCTGAAACTCTTATTGGTCCCTTCAAGTGCACTGATGGCTTACGCGCTTCTAATTTAGGGTTCATTTGGGACTTGCCAGTTCTGGGATCGTTCTGTATCAGTTTGTTCACTTACTAATACATTCTCAAGCCACAGATTATGATGAATTTCTGAATCTGGTAAAGATAGTGACAAAAGATTTTTTTCACATTTCATAATGTTAAGATGTAGCAGTTTATACTTCTGAAGGAGATATTAATCACCATTTCAATTCTCTTTTTGAAAGAAAAAAGATATTATTTATCTTTAGAAGCAAAGGGAGGGTTCAGGGGTAATTTTGAGGGTATTGTTTGATAAGACACTTCTCTTAATTAAAATCAAATTATATTGGCTAGAAAAATTTGTGTCGATTCAATACTCCAAAATTAGTGGAGATTTGGTGCCTGCCACAGAGCAGTAGGCTGAAACATGGTGATTAATAATAATGCATTACACTTTCAGGAAATTGTCTAATATATTGCGTTCATGACATTTCTCATGAGCAGATTGAGTTCTCAGCAAACCTTAAAGGCCAAGAAATAGGATCTCAGAAGCCTGGAGAGGAGGAGAACTCTCTTGGCCCCTGAGCCATGGCAGAGCCCTGGTCATGAGGCTGTGGTAGGCAGTGCTGCTATCTGGGAGTCACTGGGAACTGCCAGTCTCCAGCTCTGGCAGATCCTGCTAGATTATAATAGATGGCAAACCTCCATCGACTTTGAGCGAGGAAAATATCCCATCTTTTCATGTGTAGTGTGAGTAATAATTAAAAGAAACATATGGGTTTTCAGCTGATGTACAACCACATAAGGATTATCAATGATATTTTTCCCCCGTCCATGTCCTTGCCCCATGGATTGATTCACTTATCCAAAGGCATCAAAACTCAGCAAAAAAAAGGCGCCATACTTCTATTGTGTGCTTCCAACTGCAGCGCTACCTTTTTCTTTCCTCAGAAAGAAAACGCAGACCGCCCTGCAATTAGCAGCAAAACCATGAATACTTTCTTCGTTAACCACAAATGGTTCTTTTCGCGACGAGCGGGCTCACATATGTTCTAAATATGTTCAGTTTCATTAGGCGGCGAAGCGCTGTGGATCTGCTATTTTATTCAGGAAGGCAAACAAGAGCTGCATATGTGCAACATAAGTTGAGGAGAATGGGAAAAACTCAAGGCACTTGCATAGTGCCTGAGATGCTCGGACGTGATGATTTAATGTGGGATTGCACCCAGCTTGTTTCCGTCAGCCTTGTCACTAGCAGAGATCAGTGTGATCCAGCCAGTGATGCTCCGACTGATGATGATCTGACCGGTGATGTTCCTGCCCTTTGCCAGACTGAAAGTCCTTCAGAACAGTGAACCTGCTGCACGTGGCTGGTGTGTGGGGATTTGTCTCTGCTGCCCAGCAGCAGTCCCCCAGGCTGAGGGGCCAACAACTGCTCCCCCAAAAACCCTTTCTGAATGAGAGTTAACAAAGGCGGCTGCAGCGGGATGTGGCACTGATTCCTGCTGCCTGCAGGGTGTGAGGGGGGAATTCATCCCAAGTCCAAGCCCCCATGCTGGGGGACAGCTGGACCTCAGGGTGCCACTGCAGTCTGCAAGCTGAGAGAGATGGCTGGGGGCTCCCCTAGATTTTCTCCTATTGGAGAAAAATTTCTCAAATTTTTCCATTTGTAGTCATAAGGGATTTTTTGCTTATTGCTTTGTTTCTCTAGTTATCTGGTCAAAATGTTTCAAGAATTGAAAATGCATTTTTTTTTCATAACTCAGAAGCACATTCACTTTTTCTTATTTTTTTCAAGCCATTTTGGACATGGGAAGCAAAGCAGCAGGTTCTTCAGACCTCAGTGTCCCTTTTCTGTCTGTCCCAGGAAAGCATGACGGACCAGTTCTAATCCATGTACCAAGTTTATACAGCGTAGCAAATGAAGATTTGTGTAAATCACATTTTTTATGTAAACACATACAGTGTTAAAAATATTCACACCCTTAAGTGTTTCCCATCATGTGTGCACTAATGAGTGGATTATGAAATATGTTTTCTGTGTCTCACACTTGGTCCCTCTGATCTGCTCTCTCCCACCAGAAGGGACCCCGGGGAGGCTGCCCCTGCCTGCAGGCAGGGAAATGCTGCGAGAAGCCGTAAGAATGTGCGCTGTGTCCTTGATCCCTCACAGGAGCTGGAGCTGCCGCGCACTGATGCAGTGTCATGGGACTTTGCATTCATCAAGGAGAGAGTTGTCTCCTATGGAATTGCGACCTGTTGGAGGCACCTGGGGGGACTGCAGAAGGTGATGCTGACTGGATGTCCACCCATGCCTGCAGCCTTGCAGTGCCCTCGCTTAAATTGCATGCACGGAGCGATATTCCTCAGAAATAAAAACAGCAAAATATAAACAAAGAAAAACAGCTCTCAGAGGGCCCCAGGAAAGGAGCTGTAAGAAATTAATCTGTTGCTATTTGCTGATGGTGTAGAGATATGTTTTAAATGCCTGATTTGTGGCAGAGAAGCAGTTGTAAAGCACCAAATCAAATAAACAAGTGAGAGCTGCTGTTGTAGGAACAACCAGCGATCAATAAGTATCCCGATGTCTGCCGCGACTCTATTCATTTTCTTTCCCCTAAACCCTGGAATTCTATTAATAATGTCTTAGGCTGTGCATGGACTGCTCTGTAATCTTTGTGCAGTGCTGCTGAGCAATTTTCACCTCGACACACCCCGTGCCTGCTGCCAGGAGCTCAGGAAGCATGGAGTTAAATAAGTTCGCCTTTTCCTCCATCTGAACAATTGGAATCAGCAGTTTGCATTATTTTAAAAATGAATGCTTGGAATCAGCAATTTTCTTTTTCCCTTTTTTTTTTTTTTTTAAGATCTTGAGGGGTTTTTTTATTTAAAGTGGAAAACTACATTAAGTGCAAGGCACTCAACAAAGAAACAGTCATAAAGCCTAAGTATTCTTAGAGTTATAAAATATGTCCGTGGTGGCAATTCTACTGCCAACAATGAAGTTTTAAGCATTAATATGCCTTCATTGCAGTTTTAATGCCTTAATATTGACTCTATAGCTCTTTTGGGTAATTTTGCTTTCTCTGGTACTTGAAAGGTGATGATGTCAGCGTTCTTCATACTGATTCATATGCAGGTTGATGAAGCTGAGTTATTTATTGAGTTCCATTATATTTTCTATAAACATTAGTTCTCAATAAACAGAGACATTTAGCCGAGGGTTTATTTATTAAATAGGTACTGTACAGATGGTTTTGCCACACATGATGTGCTGCAGAGGATATTACTCAGGAATAATCAGCTGTGTTATAGCTTGGCTAAATTAATAAGATGATAATGATGAAATTGATGCTTTTGAGCTAGGCTTGGTAAATGGTTTTTGCATAAACAAACTGATAAATTTGAGAAGCAATTACTTGCTTGTCAAAGATAAAAACACAACAGGGCCCATTTATAGTTAGGTCCTATTTATTTTTAAAGATTGTACCAGATTTTATGTTTAATACGCTGCAATTAAAAAATAATACTTAAATGAAGAATAATAAAAAACTAACTTTCTGAGCTCTCCTTCAAATTTGAAGATGCAGCATTGCTTGGTTAGACATCAAGTAAACTTTTTTCAAGGCTTTCACTACATCTAGAAAAAATATAATCGTTTTATGAAAGATGCTGTCTGGAGTTGTGCAATGCAGACTCTGGCAGCGCTTTTGGTAGCAGTATTTGCTCTAAAATTAAGCTGGATTTCATGTAGAGAAGCACAGTCTCCAATTCCCTGTTTAATGTGGGTTTCTCTGCAGTGATCACGCAAGCAGACAAAACACACATGTACTCCCCACACACCCCACCTCCAGGTGCTCACCAATTAAATAATGAAATGGGTGTGGAGAGCGCTATGTGTGTGTACCTATATATGCACAACAAAGGCATCACTTGACTTGTCTGCTAGGAAGTGTGTGTGTTGTGTGATTTTGCACACCAGCCAGAGTAGCTTATTTCTGTTTATTTAGAAAAAACAAAGGGACAGGTGATGCTCAGCCCTTCAGGTGGCCCTGCTGGAGGGGAGCTCCTGAGTTCTGTGTTCTCAGGGAGACAGCAGCCTCTACAGTCACCATGGTTGGTGGTTTCCTTCTGAGGGTTTGAAGGCACCTTATGAACATACATTTTAGTTTTGTAATGTTCCTGAGAAAGAGATGTTATCACACAGCTTTTCGTCACCTCCGTGGTGGGACAGGCAGCTCCTGTGTGCACTGATGGGACAGCGACGCTCCTAACAACCTCCTTCACCTTCCCATGCACTGAAGGAAAGGTTCAGGCTGCCAGTTATTTCCTTCTTTCCTTGAAAATTTCTGTGCACCCATGTCTTCCACGTAAATGCTGCTGTGGGACCGTCCTAAGTGATTATACCTGAGAAGAGGAATTGGATGGCCAAACATAGCAAGCTGCACAGGCATGTCCTGACTTAGGAGTTTCCACTTGAACTTTCTGACACAAAAGACTTTTACTTGTAGTCTTAAAGGACTTTTGCTTAAGTAATTTGCTCTGTAAGGACCTAAAGCCAATAGGAATGTGTGGGAGGAATCCAGCCCTGCAGCAGCATGCACCAGCACAGGGAGGAGGTCCTGCTTGCCCCGGAGGACTTCCCACCTGGAAGTAGCATAGCAGTATCAGGAGGTTTTGCAAAGGGAGTGGGTGAGGAGCCCTTCCCCTTGCTATTTAAAATGTCACACCATGAGCAAAAATAGATTTCTAAAAACCTTTCTTTGCTGTAACAATTTTTTTGGGGGAAATTTTGTCCTGAAGTATTAGTGCAAGGTATTCTGTGACTTGATGTTAGCAAGTACTTCATATGTTTGTCTTGCAGCTGTTCATAAAGGATTTAAGGTCTTATGCCAACCTGAAACTCTCAGCACGGAGGAGCAAGAGAATCATTCTCTCAGAATGTAGCCAACAATGGCTACATAAAAGAAAATTCTTAACATGCCACAACTTTAGCTATCTCTGTAAATTAGTCCACAACCAGACACAGTTTTTGCTGTTAGTTCAGGTTGATTACCTGAATTATAGGTATTCGTTGCAACAAAATGAAACAAGATCATTGGTTTAGCCTTAAAAATCTGAAATGAAGTTGTCTACAGTGCTTGTGTCAAAGGTATGAAGCTCATGGGTGGGCGTGGCCCTGCAGTGTGGGTCTGGGTGCTGCCTGCCGGGGTGGCTGGGAGCAGCAAGGCTCCTGCTGCAAAACCCAAACCAAGCTGGCAGCCACCACCTTGGCTCTGGCCAGCTCCCACCACCCAGAGGGAGATGAGCCCCTGGAATGCTGCGAGGGGGGTGGGTGTACCCTGGGTGGGAGGAAAGGAGAAGCTGTCGCTTCACATGTTCCCATGTGTCTGAACCCAGAGCTGCCACGCTGCCCTTTTACAGTCCCCCCGGCTGTGCTTGTGGGAAGCAGAGGAGTAGGTTTGCATTCACAAAAATATTATTTATATCATTATAACTATTAGTAGGCTTTCACAAATATTTTTAAAGCGTGCTTGTTGCTCTGCAGGGAGATTTGAAATGATGTGACTTTGTGAAAATAAAAAAATATGGTGCAGATCAACCTGCTCAGCTGAGACAGGTTAGCAGGGGACAGGGACTCCCTGCACCGCTCCTCCAGGAATGAATTTAGCCCAGACATCAGTGTGAACTGACATCCCTGCTGCTGAACTGAAGCGTTTTTAGCAAGGAGGTGTTGAGTAGGGAAAGATGGAGCCACTTCCAGGCTGTGGTGCCACATTTACCCAGGCTTGGGGTCAGTGCGAAATGGAGCTGATGGATGGCATGGGTTCACGTAAAAGTAGGTCTTGGCAAAAGATTTGGGTGAGAACTTTCTTGGGAAAAAAAGAGTATATTCTTTTGGGTATTGCCAAGGTTCTTGAGGAGGGGAAAAAATTAGTAAAGTCAATGTCACTTCAGTGCTTTCAAAATAAAATTACTTTTTAAGTATTGCTGGAAATTTCATGTTAAAAAAGTTAAGTGGTTTTTTGGTTTTGGTTTTTGGGGTCTTTTTTGAAAGTACCATGTTCAAAGAAAATATTTACTTTTAAGTAAAACAGTGAAGATTTTCTGTCAGTGAAGATCTTCTCTTCCTGTACAGCTTTACAATACCCAAATATATTACTAGGCAACGAAAACTGAGGCAGAATTTTCCCAAAACACTGTTGAAGTTTTTTCTTGCTTTAGACAAGGTCAGCGCTCAACTTTGCTTCCTTCTGGTAGAAGAGTCAGCAGCGAGCTGCTGCCGCCAAAAAGAAATGTACTCTGAATAGAGAGAAAGCTGCAGCTGCAGCTGCACAGGACGCCTGGGCTGAGGGCTGCTGGCCGCGGGGAAGTTGTGTGGAGCCTGCAGAGCCCTTGCCGGGCCTCTGCCCGTGGGGCCGCGGCGGCTGAGCAGCGCTGGCTGCCGCGTTCGCACCGCGCGCGGAGCAGCCGAGCGGCGCTCGCCGGAACCCTCGCGCCTGCCTCGAATCGCCGCGTACGGCGGCGCTTCGGAATCGAATCATTCATTATTAATTAGGTCACAATAAAAAAATCCTGCGGATGCATTCGTGACACTAAATGAGCCGATCGCAAATAATGCGATTGTAATGAATTCCAAAGGAATAAATAATGACTGAGCCATTAGCATAAAGTGCCAGTCACAGCTCTGCGCTGCCCGCCTGCCCGCCTGGCACCGCTTCCAAACCCACCCAGCCGGCCGCCGGCCCAGGCAGGGGGCTCCTGCCACGGGCTGACAGGGCATGGTGGGATCTGTCCCACCCCCTGGGATGCTGAGGGGGGTCAGGATACTTTGATGACTCCCACTGGGGCTTGCAGTGGTATCGCCCCCAGAGTCGCTTTGCAGGCAAGAAAAAGGATAATTTGGAAGCATGCAGGAAGGTATTTTTGCACCTCTTGCTCTAATATATAATCACAGCTTTTGTTCCATGCTTTGCACAAGCAAATTAATTAGAAATTTATCTGACCAGAAGTTCAGTGCAGTACATTTAAAGCAGAGGACGTCCCTGTGCATTTGTTTGCTCTCCATCATGGAACAATTATCTGCCCATTTAGGAAATTCAGAATTTATTTCTATTTTAATAGATGTTCCTAAGCATAAAAAAATATCAGACCGCTTCTGATTGTAGCATGCTTAAAAACCTCCAAGAGGAGAACACCACTTGTAACCCCTCTTCTCCCCCAGGTGTTTCCAGGAGGCCACTGGGCAGGCAGCAGCTCCAACCTGCAGTGGGACAGACCTGCACAGTGCTGGCAGTGACAGCACAGCCACCTGGGAGAGAAGAGGGCTGAGAGAGCAGGAAAATAAGACAGGATGAGGCTGGAGGGAGAGGGGTGCAGGGAAGCAAAACAGGGGTGGTGGGGTTCTGGGAAAGAGAGCTGTTTCCCCCAAGCCGTGTGGCTGTGATGCAACAGAGCGACAGGGTAAACACTGCAGCAGGGCACGGACCAGTGGCTCTGGGGACTTTGGCCCAGGACAGACCCTTCCATCAGCCTCACCAGGCACCCTGGCATATTAAATAAGTAGAACAGGTAGCGGGGTGGCGGTGGGACCTGTTTTGTCGGCGTCCCTTCCCTCCTAGCAGCCAAGCAGACAGGCGCGTCAGGTGCTTCTGCCCCTCTTATGTCTGCTGTTAAAAAACCCAGCCAGGGAATGTCATTAGAAACAGCCACACCATCTGCCTTTTCCTCCCCTCCCCTTTAAATAAGGAAACACCTTGTCAAACACATCCCACTAAATATCCCTAACACCCTCCCGCGTGCTTCGCGCTCAGCGGTTCATGGGATCGTGCACCATCTGGACCCTCGTGCTCCATCTCGCCGGCGAGGCCCCAGCTCGGACCCACTGCGTGCCCCATGGCCAGAGGCAGGGCTGCACCACCCACGTCCATGCCTGGCAGCAGGAGGTCACGGAATTAAGCAAAAGCAATGAGTTCATGGGGAAAAAAAAGACCAGCAATTCAGTATTGTTAAACCTAGAAAATTAACCAAGGAGGACCTTAAACACAGACATTTATTAACATGTAAATGGACTGAGTCAGCAATTAGTTAATAGTCAGCATAATTGAATAGAATATAGTGATGAAGGTGCCATTTAATTATTCCCATTTCATTTAAGATAAATATTTACTACATTCGTGGGGTTTCCCTTGTCTTTCGCATGGAACACCAGTATCAAAGTATCAAACTGTGCTAAAGTTTCTCAAGAACTTTAAAAGGCAGGTTGCCACTTCCTGTCATCATGGTGCTGGTCCCTGATGCCATGGATGAGCATGGCTGAGGAGCAGTGCCCGCTCTCCTGTGCTTGGGATAGCTCCTGTGGGCCCCGGTGACCAGCGCCTGTGGGCCCTGAGCCACACAAGGTGAGAGCTGCGCGTGGTTTGGGGCTTGCACCGGCTCAGCTCCGTCCTGGCACGGCCCTGCAAAGCCAGGCAGCATCTCAGGCACACGTGTGCACACACAGCCCCCAGCCCTGCTCACTGACCGTGCAGATGAGTCTTTGTTCTTGGTGATTACTGTGCAGACAACACACTCACCCGGCTGCACCGAGACACTGCGTACGCACCGCGCGATGTGCTGATAAGGGAAATAGTGTGGAGAAGAGCCTAAGGAGATAGAAGAACATTATTTTAAATTATCTTGAACATAAAAAACAAAGTGAGGATTTGGCAACCTTGCAGCAAAAACCTCAAAACCAGTTATTCCTTTTAAATAAAAACAAAAATGAGAAACAGTAACTATTAGAAATCCCACCTGGTGCTTTCTCTGTGTTAATGATGCTTCTTAAATTGCATGTGGGTAAATGGTAATTTTGTCTCACACCATTAAAAACTAATGGAACCCTTGATGATAAGAAATGCCATAGCTAGCTTGTTGGAAAACGTTTAATTAATAAAGTAATAAAATTATTGTAAACTAGTGCAGTTTCACAGAGGATTCAATGGGATATAAAACAGATAAAACATCCTTGAGAGTTGATACAAGAAATAAATGCTCCTCTATAAAAAACAGCACTATAAACTTAAGCCGGTCTGTGTTATACCGAGTTAACACAAGCTATGCTGACAGTAAAGGTGTTTGGATGAGCCTTTCATGGGAAGTGGTGGGAAAACCTCCTGAAAGCAGACAGGTGTTTTTGTGAGGAGCAGAAAGCCAGCACACCTTCCCCTGCACAGGTGTGAGCCCGAAGGTGGCTGTTGGTGGGATCTACAGCCCTGTGAGCCCACGAGAACAATTCTGACAGTGTTATGGGTGTTACTGGCCTGTCCCAGAGACTCCAGAGTGAGGGACACCACCTCCACTAGCCTTTGGGGTGAGGCACCATCCCGCCCTGCTGCTACAGCCACTTTGTTGCATAATTTTTGTGAAACAAGTGGTGTCAAGAGAGTGGAGAGGAGGGATCAGACACTTTCCTGCCCTGGGGAATGAGCTCTGGTGCTCCGTGCAGCCGGATTTCAGCTCCATGCAGGTGGCCAGCCGGTGGCATGGCTGTGGCACCAAGCATTTACACATTGCAGCTTGGTGCATGTGCATGACATCCCAGCTGCTCCACAGGAAAAGAAGGGTTGGAGAGTGGCAAGCATGAGGAAAAACACATTGGCAGAGAAGGCCTGGTTACCGCTCCTCATCCTGCTGCTACCCCAGTTTGTGCCTCACATCCTCCTGCAGACATTTCCTTGCAAGCTTTGGGAATGGTTTCCTGTAACTGGGAGACTGTAGAGAGGCTTTCTGCATTGCACAAGCTGGGCCAGGTACCCCTAGCAGGTACACACCCATGCACAGGAGCCCATACGTTTCCATTACACTCAGACCTCAAAAATTTGCACATGTTTAGCTTAAAGATGGGCCTCATCTCCCAGGTGCCCAAATTTTCCTTTCTTCTGAGACTCGAGCTGCAAATCTCACTGACAAGCATTGTCAGCTCTATTTGTGAGCACTGAGCCTGTGGTGATGGGATGCTGAAGGAAAGAACAGCTGGGAGAAATGAACACAGGCACGTCCTGAATTTCGAGGTGTCATGAGAGCCACTTGCAGCACTGGCACTTGTAAGCCCCTATTCAGAACCAGCACTGCTGGGGCAGCAATGCCAAGCAATGCCAGCACTCTGTGATGTGCCACAGACAGACCTGGAAAAGTTCTGAACCAGCATGGGCCAGTATTTTTCCAAACCTCCAATGACATTTCTCTATAAAGGAGCTGGAAGAGTTTCTTTAGAGGGCTGGAATGCCTTCTTTCCTCCCACATCAGAAGAGTTGATGGTCACACTGGGAAATGAGGGACACTCTGCTGTGCTCCCAGTGTGGATGGTTTCTTTCACCACAGCTTTGTACAAACACCATCAGAGCCATGGTCTCTGCCTCCCATGCAACTAAAAGAAATGATATTGCAGTGTGTATAACTGGTACATTGCTGCAGCACAAAGGTTAATCTTGTGTTCCTTAGCTGCTTATGGCTTGGTTGTAATAAGGGGATGGTCAGACCTTACTCATAGAAAGTCTGGTCTCCTCACCAAGCCACCACAGACACTGCTGTGCCACTCACGCAACCACAGCTTCTGGTTAGTGTTTGAAGCAACATCTACTGTTCATTTGAGTGTCTCTGGTTTCCTCAGCAGTCTCCACCTTGATCATAAGTTAGAAGCCATCCTGCCTGATCTGTAGTTTTAAAATGAAGTGGTGATTTTTTTAAAGCACATCAGCATAAATAACACCACCGACAACAACAGTCGCCCACTGCTGCCCAACTTCCCAGGTGCCACACCACACCAAGGGCTCCTTACTCACTTTGGCCTCGCCATATGGATAGACTGGCGCATAAAATCTTTTCCCCATCCAAGGCACCATCCGCCTCTGGGAAAAATATTGTGGTTTCCTCTTGTGGGCAGATTTATTTTTGAGGTAGCCTCAACAATGTGGGCACAAGGAGAAGGCTGCTGCTCTTTACTGACGCAGAGTGAAAATGTTTATGGGGCTCCATAGTTCAGCCCCACTGGCAATACCAGCAATGACTTTTCTATTTCCATGATGTGTGAGAAATGAAAACATGAGCCGGGGTGCATAGAAGACTATTACGGCCAAAGCTAGGATATTTGTTCCCTGGCAAACTGTGGTTGCTCTTGATTTAGCCACAGTTTTCCCAGCTGATGTTTTGCAAACCCGACAGAAGATTCAGCTTTCAAGGCTGTGAAAGTGAACGTGGGGCTGGAAGCCGCCCCTGCGCACAATGGCAGGGAGTCAGGCCGAGCCTCCTTCTTTCAGAAGATGTTGCTTGTTCCAGGACTGTGTGGGCAGTCTGGGGACGGAGATTTACTCTTTTATTTTTCCCGTATGTCAGAAGTATGTCTAAGATGATGAAAAAATAATAAGTTGGTGGCTGCTGGAAACTTTTTTTTAGCAGCTGTGTTTTTAGAATATTATAATTAACCATCCTTTTGCCTTAATCACTTAAAGACTTCTAAAATAACTAGGAGTTTATTGTACCTTCTCTCAACTTGAAGCTTTCCCACGTGGGGACCACGACTTGACTTTCAGGAAAGGAGGGCAGAAGAAGCAGGGAAGAGCTAGAAACACGGAGTCAGGTTTATCAGTCTGGATTACAGCATAAATTACTAAAATTACTGTAGTGATTTTAACTTACAGCCATTGTACTAGGAGCAGAAAAAGAGGTGACATTGTATTTAATCTGCACAGTGACTGAGTCACTTTGCCTGCGCTCATTTTTGCAGAAATTTTAATGAAGTAAGTGAGGTATTTGTTGGAAAAAAGAAAGGGTGAGCTCTGAGTAAAGGAGAAGCACAATTAAAAGCTGACTGTTAATAAAGCATGTGGGTGACACGGCTGTCTCCCCACACGGTTCCGGCGCTTGGCTCAGGTAAAAGCAGAGGGCTGTAGCTCAACAACGCACTCCTGTCTGTCAGTGTTAGGTTTTCGGGGGTTTTTTATAAATGACATGTTTTCTTTTGGCAGATGGGAACAAGCCTTGACGAATAAATTTTTTGGAGGCAAACTGGCTGCCTGGAAATATATGTATTTGGGAACCTGTCGGGTGCTGTGAGTGTCAGCACCACCCCAGCTGAGCTGGCCAGCACCACTCTGCTGCTCACCTGCTCCAATCTCCTCACAGACCCCCCAATTCCCCAGCCAACCACTGCCAGGTCGGAGCAAAAATGACAACTCTGATACAAGATTTGCTCTGGATATTGCTGATATTGCTTTGTGCCTGCCTTATAAAACTTCCCCGTTGGCTATTTCTCCAGCCAGGGGATTTTACCCAGATGAATGTGCTTGCCTCCCTCTCACCAGCTGCCAAAATCCAACTTATCTGTAAGTGGAAATAATGCTTGGCCTCAGGTCGATCAGAGCCGCAACGCTCTTTACGAGAGGAGGTGAAATAAAACCATTCCCCGTGTTAACAGCTGCGAAAGCCGACGTGCTGAGAGGTTAAGTGATTTGCCGGGTGTGAAGTGGGATGGTGCCTGGCTCTCGGGAACCCTTTTTTGGGAGGGGAGTCAGGAGCGGGGGGGGGACCACAGACCCCAGGCATCACCACAATTCCCATTCCCACAAGGGCACCTGGTGGAGGGAACCACCTGTAACATGCCTTCCCCAGGCCAGGCGTAAGCAAAGTTTTACCAGGAAAAAAATATATTCTGCAAAAATCCTCCTAAAATTAGGCACTGAAAGTGGGTGTTGGCTTTTGTGAGCCAGCATCAGAAATAGGTGGCAGCTGGAAAGATTTTGGAATATCTCAGAAGTGCCTAAGTGTTGGGAGGTAAGCAAGGGTGGAGGTAGATTAAGCCAGAACCCAGATGCCTTGAAGCCTAAATCAGTGCACATGCCCAGCACAGTCTCTTGTCTGCCTCGGGACATTTAGGCCACCTTTAACCAACAGAAATGGGCACCTTTAATGAGCAATTCAGGATGTCCAAATCAGAGCCCAAGTATCTATATAGTTCTTCAATATAGTCGGTGTAGCATATGTTCATACAGCAGAATAGTTCATTTCTAGAAATGTAATTATTTTTTGCCACTTTACTCAAGGGATGTGCTAGACATGAAGTGACTATATATGTACAGGTAAAGGTAATAGAAAAGGTGCCATTAAAGGCACACTCAAAAACTGGCAGTGTTGTTCCCCAGTTTTGTAGGGTCGGTAAAACTGATAGCAGCTCCCTAGCAGTGGCTTCATCTCCACGCTCACAGTGTGTGTTCTTAACACCTTCCTTCTCTGCAAAACTGAAGTATTTAACCCAAAACATACAAACAAATCTGTTATTCTTCTCCTTTATTAACCTTCTGAGTCCTCTGAAATCTCACACAAGGAGAAATCTCTTCCCTTTTCCTTTGTCTAGGAGACGAGGTTTAAACTTTACATGCAAATAGACACATGCACACATGTAAACCTACCCGTGTAATCAGGCACATGCAGTGCACTCTTTCTTCTTCTCTATAAATATATATACACATATGTATATCCACAGATATGCAGGCATGTGCGCATATGTGTGTGTACAAAGAGAGAGAAAAAGACTTAGAAAATGAAAGACAAATGTTAGGGAATGATATTCCCAAGCCCTCAAATCCCTAATCATGAGTTTGATGCAATATTTGCCCTAATGGGAAATGATAACTGGCACTATTCCAAAGCAAACCTCGAAGAAAGGAGCAATAAAAAAGGAAAATGCTAGCTTGGCAGTTAAAGAAAGAGGAGCCGAAGCGAGAACTGCTGTCGGAGATAATAAAGAATTAACCACAAACCCCTTTTCTATTAAGCACAAAAAAGGATATTAAAATAACATGCCCCCTCCCTAAATGTTTCAAGGCTTGTGTCATGCTTCTCTGCGCAGCTTGCCGGGACGTTGTGCGGCGCAGGGCTGCAGCCCCGTGCAGCCGCCTCCCGCTCCCTTCTCGTGCGAGGGAGCCGCGCCACTCCAGCACACAGCGAGGCACAACCACGCTCCTGGCTGCCTGAGCTCACAGTGTACTCCAAACCTTGCCCTTTCCAGGGAGAGGGCACTGGCTGGCATGAGGCAGTCCTGATGGGCTCCCTCTCCCCTTCCCTCCCCTCCCCTCGGGAATCCTGCACATTGGGAAGCCTGCTGTACAATGCAGCTTGGCTGCTGTGTTATCCATAACGTCCATAGGCACAAAGACATCATTTGAGTATACACTGATCCTTAGTGCACTGTTTTCCAGTTATAGCGGCAAGCAAGTGCTTTTACCTTCATGTTCTTCCTATGATTTTTACATTTAGGGCATTTTCTCACTAAAAGTTACATGCCATAAATTACACAGAAAGTGCCACAGATCTGGGACAAAAAAAAATGGTGAAAAAAATCGGATCGACAGCTGATAGGGATAGGAAAAAAGAGAACAGAAGGGAGGGCCATGACTCTGGACCTGGGAGCCTCCTGGGACATCCTGTAATGTTACCTACAAATAAAGATGCCTCTCACCATGTGTGTGCGCCTTGGATGCCCTCAGGGAGCTCCCCACAGCCAGGAATGCACTGGAGAGCCCCAAATCAACACCATTTCTGCCTGGTCCAATGATGTGCAGGGTTTTGGTAACTGATGTTACCCATTTCATGACTACCCAAACCATTTTAGTAGAAAAATTGAAATTAAGCATTCTTTGAAATTTCCACCTCGACCAAACTGTAGATTTTACTATGGCAATTTTTAGTTTGCAAAAGAAGTGGTACTCAGGGCACTACAGACCCAACAGGCTGAAATTACCCCTTTATATCAAGTCAAAGAAACTCTCAATAATCTTACATTTCAAAGACATTTATGACCTAACTTTGGTTCATTAGCACGTAAGAAGACATTAATGACACAGAGCAATGAAATGTAACAACTCTTTTAGTGCTTTCTTATTATCTGAGTCTTTAACATGCAGTTTGACAAGAGCTAGACTAGCAGCAGCTTTAACAGCATTTTGTGGAGCTGGTGCTCACTATGAATGCCCCAAACCCAAAAAGGCACAAGCCAAAAAGGTGAAGATGCAGCAAGGAATCACAAAAAGTTTATTGTAAATGTCAAATGAAGTATATCTGCCAATTAGGGCTTATTTTAAAAAACGATGAGTGGATTGCACTGATTGTAGCTGCTACAAAGGTAGAGATTTAGAGGGAAAAGAAAAAATGCCTAGCTGTACCAGATATTTTTTAAACCTAAACATCTTGCTCTTCTAGACTTTAAAAACTCTTTGTGAAGGAGGTATAATCCACAACTCAGGAAAATACTAATGCAATCTATCTTTCAGAAACAAAAATCAAAACTCCCTCCTGAGCTATGTCCATGGAGAAAAGCAGAATTAAATATCAGCTGCTTTTATCTAAGTGCCTAAATGTAAAAATACTTAACCAGGATTCTACCAACTATTACATTTAAACCCCATCATTTGTCTGCCAATGCCAGTCTAGGTTGATTTCTTAGCTGAGCTTAAAAAAACCCCAAAAGATCAATAAAGGTGTAGGTGGAGAGGTTTAAAAAATAACTACTGGAAATGATGAGCCAAGATCTTTGGAACAACATGTCCCTGCCTGAGGTACAGGCAGGCTGGTTTTTAGATCAGTCACCTACAACTGTGGTGTCATAAAGTGGAAAAATACCACTAAGAGTCATTTTTAGCAAAGAACACCAACAGCTCCTCTCACATTCACATCCAGTGAAACTCCATTCCAGTTAGATTCATTGGCAAATTGTAAATTCTTATTTGATTTATCAATCACAATTTTATATTGTTAATTCATATGTTCATTAGACAAATCCATTCCTCTAAGGTAATCACTTAAGGTACTGTTGGCATGTGAACATGCACAAATGGATAATTCTTAATGACCTTCCAAGCTGACATATTTTTGGCATCAGCTTTCTGTATCCTAATTTCAAGCTGCCTCTCTGGTGTTATAATAGGGCTGACTTCACTACACAGTCAAGGAGGACTTGCAATTGGAAGTCGTTAGTAAGACTGTTCCCATCAGATATCAGCAGAACAAGGAACAATTGAAATTATCTCTCTCCTTGGATGAAACCCCTGTGTGGATGAAACCACTGCTGTGGTCAGTAAGCAGGCT
Organism: Edolisoma coerulescens; assembly: GCA_013397115.1. Lineage (NCBI taxonomy): Eukaryota > Metazoa > Chordata > Aves > Passeriformes > Campephagidae > Edolisoma > Edolisoma coerulescens. Next base: position 484,079 of record VWZW01005586.1, read on the forward strand.
TCTACTTCAGCAGCCTTGAAGGAGAAAACATTCGCATCAGACAATTTGACCAGATTTGTGACTTCTTCAGTATTTCCACAGTACGTAATTTTTGCTCTGCTGATGCTTGGTTCAAAAAAAAGAAAGTCAGGGAGATTGGAACTACATGATCCTTAAGGTCCCTTCCAACCCAAACCACTCTATGATTCCAGGAAGTTAAATTAAATATAGGTTATCCCAGGTTACTATTCTGGCAGCTGCTCTGCACATTGCCCTCCCACAAGGCCAGTATCACAGATTTTCTACTGCAGGTTAGCATGGTGCAGGTAAGCCACAGACCAGTGGAGATATGGCTTAGCCATATCTGATGGGTCTGATGTAGGAGCTCATGAGGAGACCTGTAGGTGGACCCAGCACTGGCTGTGCACACCAGGTTTGCAGAGTTACAGAGCAATCAGGTCAACTACCAGAAAATGCGAGAATGTTTTCCACATTCTCAACTTGAGAGATGGCATTTGCCCAGCTGAGTGACCATGATTCACAGTGGTACCCAAACTCCAGAAGACTCTGCGCCAATGTTATCCCCGCTGAGGCTGTTTGGGGTCTCTCTCCATCCCCAGCCTCACACTGTTAGTGCCGCTCATCTGGCGCCATGAGAAGGGGAAAAACATGGCATTGTCTTAAACAAAAGGTTCCCAGGGTTGCCAGCATTTCCACAGTGCTCCCTAAAGCAGATCCAGACAAGGAAAGGGGAATTTCTGGCATTTCCCAGGGTCTACAAGGGACAGGAGGAAGAAATACGCCAGGAAAAGGTGGGGTAGACACAGTGCTGCCGTCCACTGAGGTTTGGCAATTGGCTTCCATGGGTTTGGAGGCAGGTTGGGAAGGGAAAGAGGTGCAACAGGAGAGAAAAGTGCCGGGAAAGAGCCCTTTCCCAGCTGATGGCCAACGCAGCCGGCAGCCCCTTACAGAGGAGCTGCTGGGGCCCAGGGCCTTGGGTCGCAGTGGAAGCTGCAAGGCGTGTGCCCGCAGCCCGTGCCCTCCGCGCCTGCCCAGCTCCAGTCAGTGCCCAACTGACACCCAGAAGTCAAAGAAAAGAGTTTGCATCCCTTCCTCAAAAGCACAGCTCGGGTTGCAAATCCAAATGTATGGGCAAAATGTAAATGCATTGTGACAAGCTGTACGGGGAATCAAAACAAGGAACAAGGAGCGTATGTTTCTTTTAGAGAAATGTCCTTTATCTCACAGGCAGAACGAAGCGTGTGGCATTCAAATGTTAAGATTTTTACACACTTTCATGAAATACTAAAGAGAAACCAAAAAAAAAGAAAAAAGAAAGCAACAAGAAAATAACCCAAGTCCGTGTCACTTCTCAGCTAGTTTGGTTATTGCTGCTCCTGAGTACTGTAACATATGCACTTTCCCTTTTGAAAATGTATCAAAGTTGTTATTTTGGGGGTGGGATAAACTCTTACCCATGCATATCTTATGTTTTGAAGCCAAGAATGCTTAAGAACCTGCTCTGGATCCGCACATCAGATGCATAAGTGATTAGTGACAAGTGACACAGAAACAGAGAATGTGCTGTGTTACGATGAATAATAAACACGCGCAATTTATGCAGGCAGAGCGAGCGAGGAGATGGCATCCTGCACTTTTTCCATATAAATAATGTGAATCTCTCGGCAATGCAGCCAGGCCGACCAGGGAGTTTCTCCAGCCCGCCAGCCGCGCAAGCCGGCGGGAGAGAGCGGGGACAGGCGAGGAGGGGTCGCCCACCAACAGGGCTGCTCCTGCCTTATGGGTCACCACAGAATGAACTGATGGCCATTAATTGTCTCTCAACTAGAATCACCACAGAAACAGAATTCACGGTGGGCAAAATTTTTCACTCTCTGGGAGAAAGGATTTTAGATAAATGAAAAAAAATCCACTGAAAAACATTCACATGGTTTTCTATTTCTTGAGTTTCTGGAGAGCATCACTACAGTGATAGTGGTGCTTCTCTGAAAAAAAAAATTGAATGAATAAACTCACTTTTTATATGAAATTTCTCCAGGAAAGGCAAGTACATGCCCCTGGGAGACTGTCAGCAGTGAGGACAGCTGGCATCAGGGGTTTCTGAAGGGCCGTGGTGTACCTGGCAGGCACCTCACCACTGTTGCATTCTCCATGAGCAAAACCACACACAACACCGAAAAAACCCAGACGCCAAAGCCAGCCAGCCATTCATCCTTAGTCCAGCATGTGTGGTTTTCTTCTTGTGTGCCTCTGCCACACACAAACACCAGAGCTGCAGGACAATGCACACACGTCCTGCCACAGTCCCACATCCCTCAGCCTCATGATCAGCTGGGGGGACGGTCCCAGGCTGGACACATGGGCTCCTGCAACATCCCCACTTTGTCACCTTCTTTCTTCTGCCCCTTGCTGCCCTCCCACAAATGAGCCATCCTCCAGGGAAAAGAGAAAGACATTATTTTTTTTAATTAAAAAAATATCCACCTGCAACTTAACTCTGCACATTTTTTCCTGGCTGTTCTGGCCTGCCAACTCCGAGCAAGCTTTTCTCTGTCATTTTTGCACTCTCTCTCCACTTCCAGAAATGTACGCACTTGGATAAAAGTAGAACTGAGAGGGGAAAATGCATATTCTGTTAAATAAAAATTAAAAAAAAAAGTTGAAAAAAGTGTCTGAAAGATGGATGTGTAAAGAAATCATAACCGTACTTTAACTCTGAGTTTGAGTTATATAAACTGTACAGTGGTAATTACCAAGCTCCTCCAGATTAATAAACAATTACCATAGTAACTACACCATCATATGAAACCTATGCTCATGAATTTTTAAAGCATAAATGGAAATACATGCCGGTTGAAAAAGTCTCCTATTTATTTTGTTCCTGGAAGACAAGGGAGAGAGATCCATTAAAGGATCTCGTCAAGTTATTTCTTCCTCCGCTGGTTCCTGCAGCCACACTTCGGACAAGTGCCATATATTATGTACTAACTAGGAAAGTCCATTATGTGTGCAGGGCCTGGGGCTGGCAGGCAGCAGGGCTGGCCTCGCACCCCACTCCCGTGGCAGCCCCTGTGCTCTCAGACCTTGTTTCCCTGGAGAGTTTAGGTGACATGGTGCACCTCCTTATCTGCCAAAATTTGAGTGGTTTGTCAGCACAGCAAGCCTAGTTGTGCACTGGGCTCTTTTTATTTTTTCATGGATAATGTGTGAGAAAAATTTCGAGTTGATATTGCATGACCACACAGAGGAAAGACATCTCCATCAAATATTTGATAAGCTGACTACCCTGAGACAATGCATGCATGCAAATCTAACTTTCCACAGCATGGTGTGCCTTGTTTCCAGCACATCCACCACTGTCCCACCAGGCTGACCCTGCCAGAGGGCGTCACAGCCTATTTTCCACATCTGAAAACATCCAGTGTGATCTGCTCTTGTGCCAGTGCCTTGCACCCCAGACCACGCCGGGCACATGCATTCAGCCACCAGGAAAGGGCTCTCTGCAGCCCCTGTGCCTCTGCATGGTCTGACCCTGCTGCAGTGGAGTCAGAGGGGAAGGGCCAATGCTCCAGCAGAGCAGCACTATCCAGGGGCAGACCTCTGTTACCTGCAAGCCAACAACACGGACCCCCAGGCACCCAGCAGGAAGGGTATCCCAGTCTGACATTGCCTTTTCCCCCAAAGCCGAAGCAAAGCAGCCCCTCAAGACTGCCCTGCACTCCTCTGTCTCTGAGCCGCTCCTGACGAAATGTGCCAAAATTTGCCAAAACATGCCCTCCATTGTAGGAGGCATCAATGATTAAAAGCAGTCAATGAGATGCACCCAAGGTCATTAGAAAAAAAAAAAAAAAGGCTTTTTCCTGCCCCAATATCAGCTCTTGTTTTACACTATCACAGACAAAAATTTGGTTTGAAAGCTCGCACCCATATTTTGGAGCTTTAACACAGCTGAGCCTGGCTTTACCACACTTTGCAATTTGTTTGTAACATGTAAAAAAAAAGAAAAAATCTCAAAATGACAAATAACAAGATTAAATATCAACCTGTTGATCATTCTGACAGGAAAGCTGAAAAGCAGTCCTGAGTTAAAAAATAGTGTTCGGTATTTGCAGTAATAGTCTAAAACATGAGGTGAGACCTCTACACTTCAAGTTTGAGCCGCTTACTTTTGATAATTTTGATGAGCTGAAATAATATCTCCCTTTTTGCAAGAAAGTATTTCTTCAGACACTCTGAGATTTAGGAAAGTCATTAAATCCTTGTGGATTGAAGGTAGAAAAATAAATTGTATGTATTTTAGACTTTGAATGATCTTCCTATAGCAATTTTCAGGGAAAAAAACTAAGAAGAATTCTGCAATTTTAATCTCCTCAGTAGCTTCCCATTACTAAACAAGCAGAACACCACAGTACAAATGTGGATGTTACATGTCATCTTGATCTGCTGCTTTTTTCTTTCATTAAAGCTTTAATGCAGCAATTATGGCTACGTTGCCCTATAAAAAAAGGAAAAGGCAGTTTACTTTAAAAAGTGAAATTGCATAGCCTACTATTTAATTATACACAAATGTAAATGGCCTATTTTTCCATAACTGGTTATTACAGCACTGTTTTACTTTCTGAGTTTTCACAATCTCTAAAACCTACAACGCTTCCTGCTATATAATTGTTTTGCTACATTATTGTTTTCATCTTATTTTTTCTTTTAATGCGAGTGCAGCAGGATAAATCTTGGTTTTAAGCCAGCCAGTACTTCATCTACTTAAGCTTTTATAGATGAAGATTGCTGTAATTATCAGAATACCCGCTTATTTCTGAAGTATTATCTTGGCAACCTGCTGGCATTTACAACCAATTAACAAGCTTTGCCCATTAGTTGCATAAGGGGTATCACAGAGTAAAGCCATTGTGTGCTAATTTTCTATTTTAGATAATCAGTTTGGCCATCCAAAATGGAAAGGGGAAGAAAAGAAAGGTTTGACACCCAGTGGCAGACATGTAAAAATGACTACATGCCTCCCTGAGACAAAGGTATCCAGCGACTGCATGATTGCTTCACTGTCGTCACCACTGGGTTTTAAGTATTTATTCCCTTTGTCTCTTTTGGAAGAGAAAATAGAAAGTACAGCTTCAGCAAAGTAATCATGTCCTCTTTTTATTTTTTAAACAGACTGGCTTCTCCCTCTGTCCTCGCGGGCTTGTAATTTCACCAAATTGTACAAGTGTTAAACACGATTTAGAAAAGAAAAAAAAAAAAAAGAAAAGTAAGCAATCGAGAAGGAAGCCTGTTTGCCAGTGCAAATCTCAGCCTTCCTCTCCTAATCGCGGGGCCGAGCAGAGCCCTCATGCCAAAGGCAGCCCCTTGCTCGCGTCGCTGCACCGCACTTGGTTAAAGCCATGTGCAGGCTGCGGGTTTAACCAGGCGCTGCTATGAGCAAATGGGCTCCCGGCCGACATTCAGCCCCCGGCTGCTGAGCTGCTGCCAGCCCCGGCTGCCTCCTGCCTGCCCTGGGGGATTTTTTTAAGCATTAACCTTTGGTCAAGGCGCTGTTCTTTCCCTGCTCCTGGTGCAGAGCAGGGAAGATGCATCGCCATGTAGGTGCCCTGGGCAGGAGAATGCTCCTGTGACTATAGTGCTGCATCGTCACAGCACTCCCTGAACTGCTCATCCCCACCAGACCCATCTCCAGAGCTGCCCCATGAGCACCCCAACCCTGCTTTGCTGCCTCATCCACACAGCCTTTGACTGGTTCCTGTCCTGAGGACAGGCACCCCAAACCTGTCACAGAGGGAAGCGGGCACAGCTTGCAGCACTGCTCTGCCCCTGCCCCTCTAATGACCCCACTGATACCCGTACCTGCCTCCACCTTCCCACCCCATCCCTGCTGCCCAACCAGCACCAGGCACGAGGCTCAGTCTTCCTTGATCTCCCACTGACTCCAGGCCGTGAGCTTGACCTTTGTGTGCATCTCCATCCATCCTACCTGCAGCAACCAGGACCAAAAGGGTCTCCCCCTTGCTGAGGCTTGTCCCACACCACAAGGCAAGGGGAGAAATGGGTCTCTGATCCTACCCAAAAAGCCTCAAGGTAAATAACAATGATTCAATGATTACGCTGGAGGCAACAGGGCTTACCCATTTAATTGTATATAAAATCAGACGTTAGACCTGGTATAGATGCCTGCATTTTGTAATAAGGAGAGAAACTAATCAGTTTAAAGATGAGCACAGTCCTTAAAGCATGGTTAGATCCCATTTACTCCATTGAACAGAACGGGTGGATGGTTCATGTTGTAAAACGGTTTTATAAAATGTAGTGAACTGTACAATGACGTGTTTTATTTGCCTCCTGTGGTTTAGATTCATATTTTGCTTTAGCATAAGTTAAACAAAATTAAGACTATGATTATGCTAGGAGGATGCAGCCAGTAAAGATAGAAAACGTTGAACTCCTCAAAGTCATAAAGAATTGTCAACTGTGCAATTAGTAAAGGCTGAACATATACACTGAAGTCTATTGAGTCATAAATGAATGAGAAAAATGTAGTGCTTGGCAACTGAATGTGTATATTTGTCTTAATTATTTTACATTAATTGCTATTGGCTACAATCATTAGAAAATTTAAGATTTAAGTAAGGTACAGTATAAACCCTCCTATAAAGTGAATCTAGTTATATAGCCAAACTATTTTAAAAATTATTTAGGCTACTGAAAAGAAGAAGTAAGAAGGGTCAATGAGCAGAGTGCTGGGGACAGCTTGGAGCTCCTTGCAGCCTGTCTCCTCTGATGCTGCCCCAGCTTGAGCACTTTGAAGCCCCTCCACTGCTGTCAGGGAGCACAGATCAGCCACCTCCAGCATCACACATGTCCCCTTTTTGGGCATCTCTGGACAATTTTCCCCCCAGGTTTCCATTTTTCTGACATGAAAAAGAGGAAACTTGTATTTTAGGGGAGTTTCTTTCAAAGTCTCAGGTGAAAAAGCAGTTATTTGCCCAATTCTAATTAAGTCGTTCCCAGTCAAGAGTCGTGAACCCCAGTAGCCTTACCCAAGATGATGACAGAGGCAACTGGAAAATGAGTGAGCAGAGAAATTCTCCCTGGGGAAATGAAACAGCACACAAATTCCCACTATATGTTCTGCATCTGCAAGGAAGGAGACATGTTCCTCCAGGACTCTAATCTTCATCATTAATACTATTATTAAATATTTACATACCACCCTAAGTTTGCATGACACTTTACAGAGATAAAAGATGCTCTCTTTGCACTGAAGATCTTAGAGCCTACGTCAGACAGAGAAAGTAAAATTAGCAGAAAGAAGACATGATGAAGATTAAGAAAAGGATCTAATGCTGGTGACCCAAAAGCATTTTTAGATTGTTACAGTGTGTGGGCCTAGGGCTGACGAAAGCTTGTGGCTCTGGGGCCCTTTTTGCTTTTAGTTGCCATCCAACCACCTTTCAAACTCATGATGGTGATGTGCACCTATTTCCCTACAGCTTTGACCCAAAGAAAGAAAATAATGGCATCCCGTAACCACTAGAAAAAAATTTTTGATCTGTCTAAGGAAAAGAAAAGTCAGTCTGCAAGAGTTCAGCAGTTCTGGGCTGCACAAGTGGGAGAAAGGCCTGTGCACTACAGCACTGAGCTGAAAATAGAAGTAAGAGTTGCTTGGTCCTTCAGCTTGACTTTCCTCCATTTTGATTAATTCCCTCACTTCATTTTCATTTCTGCCAGTGCAACTAGAGAGCCATGATGAATCAGCCTTCCCTGTCAGACACCCTGGGCTGGGGCTGCTCTGGCCTTTAGCTGGGGCTGAAGAGACACAGCAGCAGCAGGAAATCAAAGCAGCAAAGGTGGACAAGTGGAGATACTCAGCACAACTCTACCTGCTCAGGGCATGGGGTGGGCATCTACCTGGCAAAGTACAGGGAATACACCTCTGCAGGAATGATGCTAAAAGCCCCTCTCCAGGAGAATAATACTCTTTCTATAAAGTCAGTAAAATAATTTAATGTATTTTAATGCAGATTTTGCTACCGTGGGTAGCCAAGCCAAGCCTAACATTAAGCTGCAGTAGGACGATGGCCCTCTCCTGCCTCCAGACATGGAGGGGAGCTGGCAGCCCCAGCAGGAGCCAAGCCCACCCAGCAGCTCTCTCTCTGCAGGGCTGCACCCAAAACTCCCCAGGATGGGGAGACTGTGGAAGCGACAGCAGCAAGGACAAGGCCACCAGGCTTGAGAACAAGTGGCAGACAGAGAGGAGAGGAGAGGTGCTGGAGCCTCCACCAGAGGGGTCCTGTTCAGGTGGCAGAGACCCCTTCTGGGTCCTCACTGCCCACCTATTATTTTCATTCACAAATTTGGTGATCAAGAAAAATACTTTCTCTGCCTTTTAATTTTTTTAAATTAATCTTGGCATAATCAATGGCAATGTGAGATTTCCCCAGGTTTCCCAGAAGATACCCATTTGTTGATGGGCCCGAGGCATCATGCAGAGAGAAGCAGCAGCACACATCAAATCCCTGGAGACAACAAGGGGCAGGACGTGCAGGGCAGAGGAGGTGCAGTCTAAGGCACCCAGCAGTACAGATCTGCAGGCACACACGTGCACACACACACATAAATGCACATACACACACGCACATACACATATAAATGCTCCCAGCAATCCAGTTAGATTAATTTTCTTTGGCTATTCCATTATTTCCCTGGTAGAGTACTTAAAGAATCAGGTTAAGCCTTTGCATCAGATACACAAACAATGCTCCTTTACCTCCACATGGGTGTTGTGAGACTTTAATTAATGTTTGTAAAGTGCTTTCAGATCCCCAGAAGAAAGGCACTATAGAAGTGTGTAGTCTGATTATTTCACAGCATACAAAAGTAGAGGTGAAAAGAAGTAGTCTCCTCCTTATACATAAAACTACTGATCTCAACTCCTGCATTTAAAAAACCCCAAGATGTTAAGAAAGAAAAGAATTCTGACCATGAACCTACTTCAGGCTTCCCCTTTGCCTTTTTCATCTGATTTCTGGTTGAGTGAAATAATAAGCTATTGTATTGCTGTAAACTCTTTGTAAGTAGATTTGACTAAGACAACAGAGTTCAGTGCCAGCAGCTACTCTGATCATTCTTTTAAATGGAAATTTACCGTCTGCTGCATCACATGGAAAAAATATAGAACTATTTTTCACAGCTTGTTCACTGAACAGATTATTGGAGGGAAGAAAAAATAAAAAGGCTTCATTTTCTACAGATCCCAAATCTTAGCGTAGAAAGTCTTGGCAATTTCCTTTTGAGAGGAGACAGATTTCACTTTCACATTGATTTAACAATGAGAAGTGCATCCAAAATGAGGGCCTGATTCTGAGCATTTACATGGTTAGCCATAGCTGACTCCATAGCTTATCTCTGGGAGCAAAACTGCTCACATCAATAAGCCTGTGTAGGATCTGGTCCTAATATAGAACCAGTTCTCGATGTCATAAAATCTTTTTTAACAGCATCTTGTGTTACATTTAATTTATTTCACATGGTCTCATAAAATAAGATAAAAGCTTGTAAGTCTAAAAGTCATATTAAAAGGATGGAAAAGAAAACTCCCTACCATGTATTCATGTTTATTAAGTATTATCTTCATGCAACTTACATACTTTTAACTCCAGAATGTCCAAATTGTTTCTAATCCTAATGGCAGTCATCGAGAGCTGACAGTGAATGATGTAAACAGATTACAACACACTCACTTTTTAGACAAGAAACTCCTTCCCAAAGCTCTCCCCAGACAGGTCATCCCTTTCAGCTCAAGGCAGCAGCACAGGGCCTTACAAAGGTGCCTTCCCCGTCACCTGGGTGGGGCATGGACTGACAATGTCCTTGCCCTGCCTGGTCCTGGGAAGTACAGCTGTGTGGTCTAATTTCCAAACCTGGCCCAGAAAGTTCCAGGACGACAGGCACAACAAACACCAGCTTGTGCCAAGCATGGTTTAATCTGATAGTGGCCTAAAGAGTGCACAAGCATCTGTTCTTTAACACACAGAAAGGCTCCAGGCAGAAAAACATCCCTGGGGTCAAGAAGGCTCCACCCTTTTCTAATGGAGGTGATGGAGTGCCTCCCCTCCACCACTTTAAGTGTGCTTTCTGCTTCAGCCCCAGGAGGGGAAGGAAAAGAATGCAGCCATGGTCCCCAGGATATCAGCTCCACTGGTCAGAGCATGGTGCTAATAATGCCAAGGTTGTGGGCATTTCACTTAAGGAGTTGGTCTTGATGATCCTTGTGGGTCCCTTCCAACTCAGAACATTCTGTGACTTAGGGAGAGCTTACCTGGAGCCCAGAGGACAGGGCCAGGACTTCCCAGAAGACACACATGGTAGCCTCTGGTGTGGTGTAGCTTGACTCTCAGAGATTCCCCACAGAAAAGAGGCTCCTTTTTCAGTGTTTGAGGGACAATGTTCCTGGATCCTGGGGGATAGGTAGTTTCAGGGATGTAAGTCGGGGGTAAATCCTGGTCTACCTTTAGGGCTCAGAAAGGTATGTGTGCATCTGGGAGGTTGGGTGCTTCTCCAAGGCTGGCAGTGGGGCAACCAAGTGCCAGATGGGCCCCTTCCTATTCACAGTATGGGTCCTTTACTTGTGCAAGTGTATAACAGAATTTATTATAAAAGTGCTTTCAGCATCTCAGAGCATGTCAGCGACCCTAGAGTATGAGTACTTTTTTGCCAAAAAGAAATAAAGGTAAAACTAAAAAATTCCCAATACTATGGTACATGAGCTAAGGGAATGTTCCATTTAAAAAAAAACCCACACAAAATAAACACACACAACAAACCACTTGCCCCTCTTTTCAGCTCACATTTCCTTAGTTTATCAATGATAACCATTACCATAAGAAAATGACGAGGTCTTACTTGATGCTGCTGCTAGGAAAATGGTTTCGCTACAGAAGGCCACCACAGATGTCAGTGTTTTAGGAACCAGCAGCAGACCCACTGCCTCTCCCGCAGGAAGCACAAGCCAGAGGCAAACCCAGGGGCAATGTGGTAAACAAACACTGTGCTTCCAACCTAAGCCCTGGAAAAGAAAAGTTACTTTTGATGAACTAAAAGAATTCCTGAGGACAACTTGCAGTAAAGATAAACTTTAACCACGATCTGACACCACAGTCAATAAATAACTTCAAGATAATCACACGTACCTCTTTGGTAGGCAGTGGTCTAACCCAGGCGGAGATGCTTTTAGAACATGGCTGTTCTCACCAGCCCTTGATATTTTTCTTGCGATCTAGGCAACATCACATTGAAAAACCTACGCCACAGCTGTCAGGGCTTCTCTCCAGCAGATAATTAAATTCCATTGTGACAAATGAGCTCAAGTTTAGTGACACCATCCTTGCCAACCAAACAAGAATGAGAGCCATCAGCTGCACAGACATTGATCGCTTTGCTGAAAGAAGAGGTGCCTGCAGTACTTACCAGCATCCTCCCAGGGTAGGTGCTCAGCCCCCTAGAGGTACCTGACAATAACATGAGTACGTCTCAAGGGATGATTGTGCTGGGATCAGTGTGCTTATGCAAGACGGCCTGACAAAAGTGGAGCAAGACAACAAGTTTAAAGGACATTCAAGATCCTTTCCAAACCAGAAAAAGGCAGTGTTTAGCTTGGGCAGTTGCATGGTAGGCTTTTGCTAAATGCAAAAGATGAAGCCATCAGTGTCTTTTCCCATGGATTCCCCTCTCAAGTTGCTCTTTCATGTAAAGAGTTTATTTTTTCCTCATCTTATGTACATCCCATATTTTTGCAGATATGTCCATTTTCCTTAGAACATAGCTTTTAAACTTAGCATATCCATCAAAAATCGGACTGCACATTAGCTAGTACCTAACAACTACCTTTCCATAGCTACATTGCTTCATATGTAAATCTGTTATTTCTTGGCTAATTATTGAACTATCAAATTTTAAGTGCAGCTGGAGGAAAACTGCATTTTTTCCTCACAAGAGAAAAATACTGCTTCTCTGCTGGCATCCCAAAGAGACTCCCCCAATTAATAAAGGGTGGCCAGGTCTCACGTTTAAGAACTGCATGAGCTGTATCTGTTCACTTACTTTGCTCGTGGCTCGAGTGTTTCAAGCCAGCATTCCTGCTGCAGTAGCTCCAGAGAGGCTAGTGGGATGTCACAGTTACAGAGGCACACATCTGCCTCGAACGTGCTGTGCCAGCCAGAGAACAGCTCTGATCCCACACAGCCTCCAGGCTCTCCCTGGTACACGGGAGGAGGTGTATCTGGCCTCCAGGGAGGCACTCCAGGAGCCTACTGCTGAGCCAGCAGCCAGAAAATGCAGTGCATTTGTGCAGGAAATTAAACCTGACTCTCCCATAGCCTCAACAAATGGCTCAGCCAGCCTGCTGCAGTCAGTCTCTCGGAAGTCTCTCCATCCCCTCTGAGAACTGAACGCTAACACACACTTTCTGAATCAAACCCAGCTGCCCCAGTCCATGAGACGTCATCACTGGCAGCTGGGTGGGGAGGCCTGAGGCTTGACAGCACCTAAATACTGGGTGTAGAGACTTAGAAACATGGCTAAATCAGTTGGCCCCTTTCTAGATCTCATCCTAGGCTCCCAAAAGCTGAGTTTATTCATCACCCTATGTGCTTTGCTAGCAGCGTTGGCTTCTCTGCTTGTCAACACGCCGATTTCTGAATTCTCAGTGCAAAGGAAGCCTTTCATGGTTTGGCATCCTCTTATATGTTTATGCTTCTCAAGATATATTCTCTAGCCAAGTCTTTAAGTTCTTACATTAGTCCCCAAGCCCAGACATCAATCTGTTGCTGATCAGGTCTTTTCAAATCATGCTGCTTTTATCTGGAATGCTGTTTCTGATGTATCCAGGGAAGCTGATGTTTTAAAGAATGTGGTTAATTATTTTTTTTTCCTTTTTGTTTAAAATAACACTTGAGCACAGCTATTTCTTTTGCTATAAGACTTCAGCAAGAAATTTGCCTTATAAATGCTATTATGCTGGGGAGGTCCTGATTTGCATCTTTGTCCTTGGATAGCGTAGATGCAGCACAGGGGTCCGCAAACAGAGATTGATTGATTTTTTTCCCCCTTTTATAGTCTACAATAAAAAGTTTCTTTAAAGGGGAAGAAAAGAGAAGCACATGCTTAATATTGAAGAATAGCCTGCTTGTGCTTGATACATTGGAGAAACAGTTCAAGAACACTTCATCCTCCTGCAACTATTTCCTGCACTTCTGCCAAGGTTAGGGAAACCTTGGGTTAGCTGCTGCCTGAATACCACAGGCTGGTATCAGTCTGAACAAGTTCAACTGACTGCTTAGATTTTCATCTTTATTCTTCCTCCTGTTGTCTTCCCACTTTGGCAAATAGAAATCACCTTCGACTTTGGGGGAGGCCTCAGCTGAAAGCACCCAACAAAGAGAATTCCTCAAGAGATGCTGGCTGGGGGGTCAAGGTCCTTTCATTGAGGCCCCTAACTCAGCTGTGCTGGTGATCAGCCAGCTGTCATGAAAATGAGACTGTAGATCAGCCTGGTCTGGGATCAGGTGGGTCAGAAAACACAACAGCATAGTCTCATAAATGACTGAAAAATTAGACCAAAAAAAAAAAATAAGCAAGAAAAATCCACCTCCCTCATATTTAACCTCCCATTTTTTCACACAAGGAAAGAAAACAGAAGTGACAGAAAGGAAAAGAATCAGGCAAGTACGACAAACTTTACCTCATTTTTCATTTGGTTTTAAATGAAAACCACTGCTGGCCAATCCTTGGATGCCGACTGGTTTTGCACACAGCTCCTCTGACGTACAAGCCAGAAGAGGAGTAGCACCAGCATAGAGAGCAGACCGACCGATGGATCCCAGCTCCGAACAGCTGCGGGACAACCAGCCCAGCAGGACTGCAAATGGAGGCTGCAGTCCTGCTCCTGCACTCACTTCGAGCTGCCCCGTACATGGGAACCAGCCCTTTCACTGTCCTTTTGCACTGCTCTAGGTCTAAGGGCTAGATTATTTTGTGTGTCTTACAGGCAGAGCCACAGAGGTAAACCTGACCTGCTCGAAAATAAGTCAGAAATACAGCAAATTTCCCCTCTAATGGTTGTCTTTTTTGTAATAAGAATCATGCTAATCACTGCTTTCTGTCACGGGACCATGGTCTGTGCCTAATTTTAACAGCTTCAGTCATTTAAATATAGGAAATGCAGAACACAGGGATGGGGAAGAGCTCAAGCACTTCAGCAGCTAAGGAGAGCAACACCTTCTTCTGTGAGCTCCCTTGGGGAAATTGCCGAAGGCACATTGCCATAGCTACCTATCTTAACAGGCAACTCTTTTTTTCCAGTTATTTTGTGGCAGAAGAAAGGACCCCAGTGCCAGCTTTCTTTTTCTCCTCTCTTCCATGAGGGGATGCCAACAGTGGTTCCTGCTGGCCAGCCCACCTCCTCCCGTGGTGTCTGCATTCACCAACCCCTTCAAAATCTCCTGTGGACCTGGGGCTACGCTGCCTCTGCTCTCTGGGAACTGGCCTGCTGCAGATACCCTGGGCATGAGCTGGAAAAACCCCTGCCACAGTCCTAGAGGGCCGTCAGGGAAAGGGCCCTGCTGGGGGAAAGTTCGGAAGCAGGAAACAATGTGAGAAGAACCAGTGAGAATGGGGGAAGAGCAGAGGTTTGTTGGGGAGGAGGTTTTTGGAAGGGCCAGGGTGCATTTCATGACTGTCCGGTCTATTTTATGATACCCTTTTTTTTTTTTCCTGTCGGAACAATTGTGGTTAGAATACCTTTATTGGCAGTAATGCTACTACTGGATAAAGCCTCACAGACTGGTCTGGAGCTCATGCAAAGAAATACAAAGATTCCCATTATCTTCGTCTCAGCTTCACAAGGAATAGCCAACTTACATTATTAAACACATCTATAGATTAATTTCTCTCCAGTTAAAATTTTTGCTTCCCAAAAATGTTGAGTCTAACCTCATCACAAAGGAAAGAAGGAGAGGTAGAGGGTGAGCAGAGAAAGGAAAGGCATCGTATCACAAGCAGCTTGCAATGTTACAAACATGAGAATAATCTTTTTCTGAAAAAGGAAAAAAGCACCGCTAACTTTTTCACATTTTAGCAACTTTTCAATTAGGATTTCTTCCTGGCTATTTAAATATGCTTAAAGTAACCATTTGCTGTAATTTGTCTTTTTCCTTTGGAAACATACCGTGCTATTGTCAGCTTTAAAAAAGAAGCAATTTTCTGACTTTTGAGATTGAGTAGGTCATGGAAAAATTACTACTGTGGGAGCCTATAATTAAATCGAAAATGCAGCTGCACCTATAAAAAAAATAAAATTAAGTTTATTCTATTAATACTCAAGTCTAGAATTGTATTTGATTCTTCAGACACAGGTCAGCTCAAACTGTACCTTAACTGCAGAACATCAGTAGCTGCACAGCCACTTGCAAAAGCAGACATGATATAGTACATACAAATGTATTGGCAAGTATTTGCTGGTATCTGAATTAGATTCAGTGTAACATGATTGTCATTTTCACACGTAGTGCCTTTCTTTCCTGTCTTCCCAGAAATGGCACTAAATCTTTTGGTGTTGGTTTGGTGCTTGATTTTTTTAAGAAACTCAGTTAAATCCAGGTAAAATCAGTAATGTTCATTTTAAATTTAACTAGAAGAATTGCAGAAGGGGGCTTTTGAAGAAAATTATGTAGTACATCTGAATTGAATAAAGATCTTTTCCCAGAATTTAACTAGTCATGAAATGAAGACAAGATTCTAGCCAATACCATGATACAAAATCAGGCTTTGTGTATTTGTAAATAAAATTTATCATAGATCCTGACTGAATGTTTACACGGTACCAGATACAGGCTTTGAATTAAATTCTAAATTAAAATATTGAAAAAAAATTTGTGACCCTCAAGAAACTTTAAAACACCTAAAATATACAAAATTAACAAAAGCCTCACCAAGAAAGTAAGATACAGACATGCCGTCTAACAACTCATGAAACTTGTTCTGATGTCTGATGATAAAAAATACTTTCACAGAAATCTTAAAAGAAATATATAAAATCAGAAGAAGAACAAATTAGTCTAAAATAATGGTATTGATTTTATTTATTAATACTAATAAAAATAGCTTTTTAAAAATAATTGCATTTAGGATGATTACCTTTCATTATTTTCTAGGGATTCTACAACTCCTCCATATTGCATGATTTTATATATTACACAATAATTTGTAAAACTACACTTCCTTAGAACCTCCTCTAATTCACTAAGTTTAAGGGTTGTTTTTTCCTTTCAACAAACAGGAAGGAAATTATTCTTCTTCTTTTCATCAATCACTCTCACATGTCCAGCTTTCCGTGCTATTATAAAGAACATATCTAAACCCATTCAGTTTATATAAATGTCTATACCCTATTTATTACATGTAACAGGCTGAAACCCTTTCTTCATGTGCAAACTCCATTATTTTAATACACTTACGTATCACATCTGATACAGCCATCCACAACTACTGTGAGAATGAAAACAGCATATCAGAAATGGTAAAAAAAAGAAAAAGATTTATGTGGAAACCTACACAACAGAGGAAAGAGCTCTTTTTCCTTTCAGAAATGACTTGTGAGCGACAGCGCTGTTGCAGAAAGAGCCCACAAAACCTATATCAACGCGTACATGGCTTGATTAAGCCCAGAAGTGATCCTAAGAAGCAGCAGTTTAATTATTTGGTTTCATATCTACAGATCTCTCTCTCCCGGCTGCCTGTTTGGTCAGCAGCATGATTTTTTTTTTTTTTTTCACTTTCTGCCGTGGAGCTGGATTTCTATTTTCCAGCTGCATATATTCCATGGAGGAAAAGAAAACTGATCCATGAAGTTCCTATTTGCATAAAGTGCAGAAACATCTGTCACAAGATTCTTGTTGGTGGATTGAAGCATCAGGAGACAGTGCCACTGATCATCTGCCTTAATACTATGGAATTCTGTTTCTGTCAGTAGGAGCTCTGAGCCAGGGTGTTTAAGGAGGCAGAGAAAAGAGAGTTTGCTCAGAGAAGACATATTCTTACTATTACTTGAAATGGGTGATCGGTTTCGTGACGCCGTCTCACACAAACACTCAGGAATGAGCTCTGCCCCGGGATCAGTAAATGCCCTGTTCCATCTGATACCAGTTTTTTTGCAAATACAGATCTTGTAAAGGTATGCGATGATTTAATCAGCATCCTGCAGTTGCCTACAATGCACGGCAGCTTTTTTTTTTTAAACCTCATGCAATGAATGATCCGAGTAGCAGGGCTAACATTAGGAAGTGCTCGATCTGCAGTGCTGGTTTGAGTTTTGTTTTTGGTTTAGGGAATCAAATAAAAAATCTTGAGGAAGAATTATCTGTGTCTCAGATCAGGAAAAATTTCATTCTGTTTCTGTGTGTATATATAATGCATGACTACAATCATAAATATCAGGTGGAGCAGCCTATTCATTCATACAGAATACATAAATAGAACAGAATCTCAATGAAATATAATAGCAACAATTTAAAAAACCAGAATGACTGTTAGGTCAAGTGTTATTTCTAGAAACAATAAAGGTACGTTTGTTAATATAAAAATTTCATATTTTTGCATTACATTCTGCTCTTTTTTATTACAGATGATTTTTAAAATTCACTAGCTCTGTTGATAAAATTGTCCAGACAGATTTCAGGCTGGCCTCCTCTCTCACATCACTGAGAGTCAGAAACCAGTCTAATCTACGATATGCAGTGCAAACAAAGTGCTCCTCTCAGCTCCTCTCTTTTGTGGATTTTAACAGCCAGTCTGAGAGGAAAATAAAGTTTCTTCACATTTCCTGTCTACATATGTCAGAAGTAGCATTAAGGTGGCCAATACAGCACTATTCCCTGTTTTCTGCAAAAAGCTCTGAGACAGCCAGCTTCCTAAGCTAGGTCAGCAGAGATTAATATCACATTAGTAAAATCTCATTCATCATTGTCATTGCAAAACAATGCGGCTTTAAATATTTCTTCTTCATAGCTGATCTCTGTCACATGGATGTGTGCTGCTTTTTTTTCCCCCTCACTCCTTTACACATTCACAGATACCTCGACTCAACTGCAAATGTCCGAGTGCAGGAAATACCTGCTTGGGAGCACAGCACAATAGGGTCACAGGAAACTGTGAAACAAACAATTGTAAAAATAATAATAAAACCCAAACAGCTGCATCAGAAGGGATCTTTGCTCCCATACACATATTTGTATAAAAAGTTTCTCTGGCAGTGGTTCACCAGCAGGCAGTAATCAGCTAAGATACTTCTTTGTAATTTTTTTGTTTCATAAATAATACAGGAGTTTACTAACAGGAAGTTTGTGGGAAGCAACAGTAAACAGTCTAGCAATCCATCTGTTATTGCGGAATGCAAGAAAGCTGAATCAGATTCTGTGCAAGTGGACTATTTTTGCCGTTTGTGCTAGCAAAGATGTGTGGGAAATGGGCATTTAGAGTCATTGTTAACATGAACTCTTGCGGACCTCCTCTCTCCCTCGCCTTGTGGAAAGGAATGGCTGGGTGCAATTCCAGCAAGAAGCCCAAGGACTTCTGTGGCTACAGAGCAGCTCGTAATAAACCTGAGCAAAATAGACAAGGCATTTGTATCAGACATGAAATACTCAAGTGACAGTTACAAAGGGACTTTTGCTTCCTCGAAATCAATCTCAGAAAGAACGACTTCTAAATTAAAGCACTCACAAACTCCTGTTAGCGCCTTCCTCAGCATCAAGATATTTATCAGGAAGAAGTTGAAGGGTTGGAGGGAACTGGAGTAGAAAGAAAGGAAACAAGGAAAAATAAGGTAACGATGGAGGTTGTACTGACAGACTTTCTGTGCCAGCACAAGTAGAGAGTCAAGCAAGGGTGAAAAAAAAAGCTAGTATCTTTCCTGAAGACAGACTGTTCTGCTGGCATTGGTCCACCCGTGATATATTGCTTATGAATAGAAGGCTAGAAAGAGAGCGGGGGCAGGCGTGTAAATTAGTCACTACTACTACAAAAGCAAGCTTTCCTTGCCAGCGGCAACGCGGTGTCTCACCTCAAAGATTAATTTGTAGCACTGAAGTGTGTGTCCAAGACAAAAAGTTGTGCTGCTAAATAAATAAGAGTCAGAAGCCTAAGTATAGGATTATACCCTGTGCTTACTAGGAATTACTTAATTTTAACAAGCTAACAAATTCTGCTTATTCACAACGTGTCTAAGTATTACACATCGCACTTGGTTTAGAAGAGACAGTAAATACACAGAAAACCTCTGTCCAAAACAAAACCTGACAAAAAGATGTACGAAGCTGTCAAGAAACAAAAATGTCAAATTGCGGGGCATGTTATCAGCTGATGGCTGTGCGCTGAACGACGCCGGGGCAGCGGCGCACGGCTGCCCTGCGGGGACGGCAGTGCCAGAGGGATGCTCTGAAGTATTTACCACGGCAAAGCGAAGCGTTTGGCCGCCGGCCGGCCCCTCGTGGTGCTGCCACACGCCGGGAGGAGCGCGGAGGCGATGGGCTCGCTGGGGCGGGGGGTCGCAGGTCCCGAGCAGGGGGAGCCGCGGCCTCTCGAGCCT
>VWZW01005587.1:326-59444 GCA_013397115.1 Edolisoma coerulescens
AGTTGTTTTTTTTTTTTTTTTTTTTTTTTTGGAGGGAGGGAGGGAGGTCACTGTTTCTCTTCCCCCACCCCCGTGCGGGGCCCCGTGGGATGCTCAGCCTGCCGGGCGCGGTGCGGTGCGGAGCGGCCCCGCGGGCGCAGCGGCTGTGCGCGGTTGTTATGGCAATGGGAGGAGGAGGAGAAGGAGGAGGAGGAAGAGGAGAAAGCGGAGGAGGAGGAGGAAGAAGGAGGAGGCAGCCCCGCCGCTGCTCTGCTGCCTGGCGCTGCCCCTCCTGACTGAATGAAGATAATTCGCATTGCACCAAAACCACGCACGTCAAACGGGAGGGGAGGGAAAGCAGCGAGGGGAAAAAAAAATAAAAAAGGAAAGCCGGGAAAAAAAAAAAAAAAAAAAAAAAAAAAAAAAAAAAGGAAAATTAAAAAGGCACACCACAAGCGGCCGCGCTGCCTGGACGGGCTGCGCTGGGATGCGCGGGGGCAGCGGTGCCCACCTGTCTCGCACACGCACACACACTCCTGGGATGCAAGAACTCATCCCTCAGCAAGGACCACCCTCACCCAGCACAGCCCTCGAAGCAAGGGGCAGCCTAGGAGGGGTCAGTCACCCGGGGGCCGGTGATGGGCACCGCGCGGCCCCGGCGAGGGGTCCAGCCCTGGCACCGCGCCCACCCCCGGCACCGCCGTCCGGCATCGGCCTCTCGCACTGTCACACACGCGTGGCTGAGATTACTGCTAAAAGCAGCTTTTTCTCAGCGACACTGAGACCTCTAGCGTCGTCACATCGGGCATGGGCTGAGCTCTGATGCGGGGTGACAGGCAGGATTCGTCAGACATCAGAGAAAATGATAGTCTACACTATCATGTTTATAGTTAAGATCTTTGGGCTTCAGTTTTAGAATATGTAAGGTACTAAGTAAGTACAATTCTTTCGGGACTCCCAAGTTAGGTGCCTAAATCAGAGGCTTTGCTGTTGGCAATACAGGCATTCTGGTGCCTCGGGGGCAGCCCCAAACCTGACCAGCTCCAAACCTGGTCATCAAATCAGGACCTGAAAATAAATCCAAATACAAGGAGCTAAATAGCATTTACTTTAAAACAAATGTGACTGTATGCACTTTACTGTTCAACATGTATTGTGTCTTTTAACAGATTCCTTAAAATTCTATTTTGGAAGCTGATTTTCCAGATTTCTAATAATTTATGAGCAGAATTTACAAGGTGTCATCTTGTGAGGCTTTGTCTGGGTCTGGGCTAAGCTGTGCCTCTCATCTCAAAGGGGCTGTGGCAGAGGTGGGCATTCATAGGTAGGTGAAAGTGTAAACCTGGAGTACAGGTTGGGGTGTTTGGTCAATGCTACCCTCTGCTGGGCAGAGCCACTCGGCTTTGCGTGTGCCAGCTCCTGTGGTTTATTACCGCACCCCTCTGATGCTTTGGTGGCTGTCCAGCCTCATGGACAGCCCAAAAAGCTTGGGATTTCCTACAGTGGATGCTTGTGTGCTGTCACAGCATGAACTTTGGAATGAGTTTCCTTCTGCCCCTGACTTATTCCCATCTTCCCACTACCCTCAGGATTTTCTTTGTTGCATGATCCGTACAGCCTGCTCTGTGGTAGTGTCACCAGGAGTCCCCAGGCAGCCTCACAACCCCACTGCATACCTGGGCAATGAAAGATGTGACTGACCTAAAAAAATGAAGCTGACTACTAAATCCAAGTTGCCCTTAAAACTCCACCACCACCGTGACATTTTCTCTCTTTTTCACATGTAAATCACTTGCTATTAGAAATGCCATGCTCCTGCCTTCAGGAGAAGATTGACAGAGTGTGAGGCCAGAAAGGGCAAGTGTGATGGTCTGCCCTGTCCTCCAGCATGGTGGAGGCCAAAGAGCTTCATCCATCCAGAAGACAAGCATCATAACTTACCTTGTGGCTATGGCATCCCAAAACCATCCACCACTTTTATTTATGACACCACATTGGTCCCTACAGCATCACGTTAAATCTCACTGCACAGTGTCGTCCACTTCTCCATTTCCACTTTCAGCCAGCAAAAACTTTACTTAAAATTGCTTAAATCCTTGCCAATGCTGCAATTTCTCAGCATCAAAATTACTTAAAATCTAAGTTCTATTTTCCTTATTTAACCTACACCTTTAGTATCACATGAATGTGCTTTTTTTTTTTTTTTTGTGATGAAATAACTCACATTTGAAGTAACTCGTAATATAGAAGTCTCTGGAGCCATTACAGTTTTAATGAGAAGTGTAGGAGATGCTTCTATTAGGCAGGGACCACTGGCACAATAGACTGTAAAAGCCCCTTCAAAGTCATTACAGTCTGTCATGTCAGGCTGAATTTAGGGAGTCTGTAATCTCGCTTGACTGACAGGCTCCTGCAGAGCTATTGTAGCTATTTGAAGTACAGGTATTTGTAAAAAAATTAAAATCTTACGTGGAAAGTTCTCTCTGGAGTGGCTGTGAATAGCAGGGCGTGCTGCAGCTGCGGGGCTCTGCATTCAGGGTTTAATTACACACAACCCAATGACAAGAACAGTAATAGAGTGGTAAAATGAAATGCACAGAAATGCCAGCGTTAAGACTGACAATAAAACATCAATTCAAGCCCTTTTAGTGGCTGCACAGAGGCCATCTCTCATTACCTGGGCATGCTCTGCGGCTCTGCCAAGGGCTGGATCAGAAAATGGCTAATGAGCAGGCGTGGCTGATGTGTGTTTGAAACAGCCACACGAGCTGCACGTGCACCCAGCCACTCCAGGCAGCCAAACACCAAACCCTTACATTGCAGATGGACAAGTTCCAACTTCTTTTTAAAGCCTTCTCTGGAAATATTGTAAATTTAGGAGAGAAATTCCAGATCGACTTCTATATGAGATATTTTATTTCAGGATAAAGAGATAGGGTTTTTAGAGTAGTGTTTGAAACTGTATTTTTACCACTTGGGTCCTTCCAGCTGATGTTGGGGCTGGTCATGTGTGGTACAGCTACACTTGGCCACTGCTGACCCTTAATATGGGCACTGTGCAAACCACCCTGTCATGAGCATAAATAAAGGAGTCATGTCTGGTTTTCAAGCTTTTCTACTGGCAACTTGGTTTTCCTGTGCTTAAATACTGTAATATCAGACCTCTTTCCCAGCGTCGTTTCTGAGTCATACAATATAATCTTCCTTTCCCATTACAAATCAGCACTATTAATGCTTTTCTGCAAGAACATCAGAAACATGGCTGTGGCTCAGCTGCTGAGGTCCAAGCTCAGGAGATGAGCACCCACATGTCCATGGCCACGTTTAGGGTTAAAACTTCACATTCAAGCTCTGGAGCAGCATCGGCGTAAAGCAAACAGCACTCAAGCCCACAGCTGTTCTCTGCTGCCTTCACTACCACGTAGCAACCTCAGATAGTGGGTTTTCTGCTTATGACAGAAAAAATTTGGGCCAGCCCCAGTGAGAAAGTAGATTATTGGTGTCACACACACATAGGAGGAGGCAGGTTCTTTAGTGCTGGTCTGCTCCCACGGGCAGTGATAACAACGCTGTCGTAGATGAGCGTAGACCTTGGCGAGAAACTCAAAGCAAAATGACATCTTGGATGCTTCACTGCCTCTAGGACAAGCCTGAGATGAAACAAAATCCTGGGGCAAGGCATCTTTAAATTTGGCAGTGCAGGTCTTAATTTTTTGAGATGCCAGGTCTGACTAGCATGGTAATAATTCCATCCAAACTCACAGCATTTCTTGGCATTTCCAACGGTGGGAATGCTGCAGCTCCAGCCTCTGCCCCATTTGGAAATCTGGAGGAAATCATCTTGGGTATTATGCTGAGTCATGAGAAAATTAAATTATGACAAGATTTGCTTGCATAAAAGAGGGAGGCAAAATTACTTCTCTCAAATAACAATTTCAAATGTTTATTAAAATGGGAAAATTTCTTATTTTTAAAAAAATGGCTAGCTGCTATTTCTTTAATTGGATAGTAATTTAAAAAAACTGCAGTTGGAAAGGTGCACTTCGATGGGGACCCACAGGTTTTGGATTTTCACCACAGGTGAAACTCGTGGTTGTGGTTGGGTTTTAATGTTTTCCAGATTAGTTTTGACACCACAAGTTCAGTACAGAAAATTATAAACTTGGCTCCAAGAATGTCCACAACAGAAGGCTGGACCTGCTGCTGCTGATGCCAACAGCAGTGCTCCTTTGAGCTAATTTAAGACTTCTCAGTGAGTTTAGTGGACTTTGACGTGGTCCGTACATCAAGATGATGCATATGAAGAAAGGAACACAAATCCATGTCAAACAAGAGACTTCTGCCTGTCTTAGGTATCCGTAGTTTGTGCATTTTTAGGGTTAAATATAATCAATGTCCTTCCACCACCTTTAAGCACATTAAAGCCTTAGATCAGTTTAAGCTCTCTAAGATGACCTAAGGCCCTTGCTCGTCTTAGATAGGCAAAACACTGTCCTAGAACATGCAAAAGCAAGGGAAAGGAAATGATTGTTGCCATTGCTGCTTTTCTCAGAGGGATGAGGGAGTTTAAATTGCCATCAGGTTTTTAACCATGTCTGTAAAGAGGGATGAACGAGAGCTGATATAGACATGAATCCTCAACCTGCAATTAATTGCCTGAAGACCATCTGGTGCTTGGTTAAGCTCCCATGTGCTTATATCACTCATGAGGTCTATAGATACCAGCCAACCTCTTTAAGTTGCCTTCTCTTTCCTGGTTTTATTCTCATCACAGTAAACCTCAGAAGTTAGAGGAAAAAAGTTTTGACAACATGAGGCTGCTTGTTTCACTTTGGAAAAATTGCTATATAAGAGAATAATAACCAGGCTAAACACATCACTTAGAGTCTGCTGTGCCATGTGTACATTGCAATAAATCTTTAAACCCAGGGTCGTAAATCACGGTCATATAAAAGTGTAGTGGGAGGAAAAAAACCCTATTGCTGCCAAAGCAGAAGAGAGAGGAGTAACAGGATGGTGCAGAAGGATGTGAGATATGGGAGAGCTGGCAGGAGACAGACAGGGAGAAGGCAATAGATGAGAGATGGGCAGGACAGAGGGAGGAGGGACAGGAGATGTTCCCAGGGACAAAAGTTAGAAAGGGCAAAACCACACACCCCACTCAGTTCCTGGTGTTGAGCTCTGTAGTCCCAAATCTTGGTGTTTCCCTGCCGAGCACCCAGTGTGAAATCACTGGCCAGACATTTCACAGCCTTAGGGAGCTGCGTGGCCAACACAAACCCTGCTCACACACCTCCTCTCTCAGTCCCTGGGCTGTGGAGTTGGAGGTTTGGCTCAGGATCCAATGGGCTGCGCCTCACCGATGAGACAAGTACTGGTAAAAATGAGAACTGGATCTTTCTCCAGTTAATTTGGCATAATTGGCTTTGCACACTTGGTTTTTGAGGGGAATACTGAGTTGAGACTTTACATCTCCAAAATTTATATTGAAAGAATTTTGGGTGATGAAGTAAGGACTGAAAAGCTGCAAAATATCAAAAAAAACCCAAGGTTCCCAAAGACTTCAAATTTGACACTGTAGAATCACTTAAATTGGAAAATACCTTTAAGATCATTGAGTCCCAGCACTCCCAAGGCCACCACTAAACCATGTCCCCAAATGCCACATCTACATGTCTTTCAAATACCTCCAGGGCTTGTGACTCAGCCACTTCCCTGGGCAGCCTGTCGCAGTGCTGGACAATCCTTCTACGACTCCAAACATCCCCTCGCACAACTTGAGGCCATTTCTTCTTGTCCTGTCCCATGTCACTTGGGAGAAGAGACTGACCCCAGCTTGGCTACACCCTCCTGTCAGGGAGTTGTAGAGGGCGATAAGGTCACCCCTGAGCCTCCTTTTCTCCAGGATAAACACCCCCTCAGCTGCTCCTCATCAGATTTGTGCTCCAGACCCTTCCCCAGCTCCATTCCCTTCTCTGGACATGCTCCAGCCCCTCAATGTCTTTCTTGTTGTGAGGAGCCCAAAACTGACCCCAGGATTTGAGGTGAGGCCTCACCAGTGCTGAGTACAGGGGGACAGTCACTGCCCTGGTCCTGCTGGCCACACTATAGCTGACACAGGCCAGGATGCCCTTGGCTTCTTGGCCACCTGGGCCCACACTGATGACCAATACAGGTTTGCTTGGTTTTTGTTTGGTTGGTTTTTTTCCCTAGGATTTCTCCCTTGCTACGAACAGTTCAGCACAGGAAATTCATCTGCACAGCAAAGGAGCTGCCCAAAAAGTTCTCCTTCCTATTCCTGCTGCCCCACACAGGGCACTCAGGATGGATCTGCCCTGGGAGACAGGAACAAGCCAGCGTGAGCTGTGCTTCAGGCGCACCAAGTGCAGCGAAACGCTGAGTGCTCGGGAAGATCAGATCCCCGGTGCTGCAAATCGAGCACCCAAAATTAGCAAGTGTGTTTGATCATTTTGGCCTTAATCTCTCTGTGGCTCAGTTCCCCAGCTGCTGATATCGCAGCAGCGCTGTGCAGATAAATGCATTAATATTGATCAGACGCCGAGGCTTTACAGAGGCGCTCGCGAGGAAATTAATGCTGAATGCAGCGTGCGGTTTGCACGGCGTGTGTTCATGTGGCCTGGAGCAACTCGCCAGATTAAAATAACCCCAAACTATAGGTGATCAGATAATTAAAGGATGCCTCACATTTGATGTGCACAAAGGCCCACATTGTGGCTGTGCAGGCTGTTAATTCTGATGTTTCCTGGCTCCTGAGAGTTTGACTTTACAGCCTGACTGTCTTCTACAAGTGGGGTCAATAGCCCATACCCTCAGGAAGGGAGGATTATCTGATCACGCCTCTCTCTGCACCATCTCTATGCATATGCCTGTTGGTCTTCTCCACCCCCAACAAATTTTGACTTTCGTACCCATTTTCTTCACAGACCAGCCCAAAAAGAGGAGTCTACTGAAAATCAGAAGTCCAAGTAGAGAAGAGATCCAGTTATTCCGCCCTGGAAAGACATGTTGCTTTGTTTGGACATTAGGGAGCCTGGCAGGGATGCAAGTGCAGAAGATGACAAGTGTTTAGGATGTGGGGCTTGGGTGGTTTAGCTGCCCACTGCACTGTTCTTATGTCCAATGGATTATCCATCATGGAACTTGGTTTGTGAACCTCAAAATGGTACTTAGAGGCCAGATACTACTGCGTGTGAAGCACTCAGTAGTCACAGTTACGCTGATTGGAACCATGGAAGAGCCTCCCTTCCCTCTCCAGCCTGTCCCGTGCTCGCACTGGGTACCCATTCCCCCTGAGGATGCACCACACCTCCTTATCTTCATGTGATTTTGCTGTTAGGGCTGTAAATGTACTATGAGCTCTCATCTTCCTGAGCTTGATGTGTTTATCTGAGCCATGTGAATGTTGCATCAACACAACTCACTTCCAGGAGTCACTGGCCAGACTCATCTCCTGCAAAGGAGGTGACTTATTCTGGATGTTGCCTCCCCTTGCACCGAGGAGAAATGTCGATAGCCTCCAGCACAATCCCACCACACCAATGGAGTCAAATAATAAGAGTGGAAGAAACAAAATTAAATGACAGAGGCAGGGGAAGAAGATATGGAAAACTATTCACTTGCCTGCGAAGTAATCACTTTTTTCATTTAAGCAGAACACTCAGCTATCTTTTGTATTGTTATTGGTAAGGTCCTCTTAGAAGCTGGAAATTAATTTTTTTTTATCTCCTCATTTTCTCTTTTTCCCATTTAGTGAACATTGCTGTTTTTCCAGGTTTCTCTCAGGACTGAAATGAACTTGGCTCATTTTGTTCTTTCCTTCCACAGACATTAACGTTGCTGAATAATGACGGGAGAAGGAGCTTTGCTAATTAACTTTAGTCACCACATTAAATCCAGGCTGACACTCACATGCAAGGAGCAGCACAGTGCCAGCAGCCAGTGATGGGCACCTGGGACAAGAGCCGGAACAGAGTCCTGTTGCCCAAATCAACCCAAAAGAGGTGCTTTATTTTTATTAATGGGCAGGTTCCCCATCCCAATATGTTATTTAGGGCTGCAACAGGATTACATTGCACGGATGACAATGGAAATGCAACAGAAATGTTCCTGGGTCTGTCCTGTCCTCTTCCAGCCCTGAAATAGCTGGGTGGACCTTAGCAGGCCGTGGGAAGCTGGAGATCCTCAATTCCAGGGTGGGACCAATTAAAAGCTCGTGCAAAGGTTGGGGAAAAAAAGCTAATGGGTGGAGAGGACCTATGTGAGAAATGGGACCCACTGGCTTGGACGGGAAAAGTAGAGTTTCACATAAGCATGAGCTTTTTCAAACCTGAATTTCTATTCTTTACATAAAACATGATTTTGCAATGGGCTTAGGCCATGTCCTAGTGCTCTCTGGCAGACAAACCCACATTCAGTGGGTGCTTCAGAAAAAGCAAGAGAGCTGCATTCCTCCAGAGCAGGGACATCAGGACTCCCTGGGCTGTACCTGGAGCTCAGCTCTTCCTCCAAGGAGGCTGAATATCTGAACTCAAACTTGCCAGCTGGGTTGACAGAGGACAACTAACACAGGTGATAATCCTGTTCACAGGACAAGGCATTACTCATGGAGTAGCTGGAAACCTGGGATGAACTTTTGGATCTAGGCTCAATCATTGTCTTGCTCTGCACAGTCCCCATCAGCAAACAAGCGATGGAGCTGAGACGAAGCTGCTCAAGGGCTAAATCTGTGCCCTCCACTCTTTGCAAGCCATACTCCATTTACACAACATGATTACCAGATGAGCTGCCAGGCAAAGAAGAGATCCAATTTTCCAATTGTAGCCAAAAGCCTCATTCACTGCCAGATCTGAAAAGAGAAGTTGCCTGTGTTTAGCAAAATCAAACATTTTTTGGAAAGTTTTACTGGAATCCCTGACTTTCAGGATGCTGGGGCCAGTGTCAGCCGGTGAGATTCTTCCAACTGTCCAAATTCATGCCTGCCGGGATGTGAGCTGACTGTGAAAGGATCTTCAGAGGGTGAGTTATGCAGAGTTTGATGGTGAGGGAAAGGTTTTTAGTGGAAAGGTGAACCTCATTTTTCAGAGCTCTATAATTCAGCTGGAAAAATGTGCTTTCACCTAATTGTTGTGAAAGCTACAGCCCCATAAAGGTTGTTACAAGGTGTTTAATCAAACCTGTGTCTCTAAGCCTTGTGCCACAATGCAGGTGTCTTTCTCTGGTGGAACTGGAGTTCACTTTGTGCTCTCCGAAAACTCATTTAATTGGATGGCATATTTTAGGCACTCTCCCTTAATTAAATTTGCATGGGCATAAAAAGTGAGGAAAGCCAGAATGCTTTATCCAACTTTACTCCTTTAATTTAGCAGTACCCACTTTTCCCCCACCACCAAGCTGCCAAACTGTCTCTCAAGTCAACTATGGGCTGAACGATGCCTTCACAGGCTCTTTTTTGCCTGCCTTCCCTCATCTCCCACACGTGCACGGGGCTATAAGCAGTGGCTGCTCTGCACACTCTGCTCTACCGGCACATCAGGCCCCAGCAGCTGTCACAAAGAGGCTCTTCACCTCAATTTTGTAGTAATTTCTGCTGGAATATGATGGTCTCTGTCCTATTTGCCATCAAGGCTCTTGTCTTGATTTATCCTTGCCGCATGCTCTTTGATAAGCATCATCCTTCTCAGTACTGAGGGGGAAACTGAGGTGTAGAGGAGCTGGTGGCCTCATCATCCATGTCACTGCCATGTTTTAGTCTGGTTTAGTCTCACTGAGGCTCATGGGCTTTAACACAACCCTTCATGGACACCTAAACTTCGGTCCCTGTGTCATTTTGTCCATGTCTCCAATTAAAACAAAAGCCTGGTGTGAATGTTACACCTCTCATCAGCTGACCTTCCATCTCACTCTGTTTGAGATTAATTAAGAAGTGGTGCCCCACATCTCTCCATGGTTTCTGTGATGTGCCTGTGAGGCTCCACAGTTGGGCTGGGGCCTGGCTCTGTGCAGGAGAGGCAAGCCAGATCTCATGGAAAGTGAGTGTCAAAGCAGCTCTGGAAAGAGCCAGGAATCACTGGCCAGAAGCAACTTCCTGCCAGCTCCCTATAACCCCCAGGCTGTCATTTCTCCACAAGCATCTCCCAGACAAAGCATTCAATCTGTACTCCCACCACCTCGCTGTGCTCATGAGGACACTGCCTGACTGCATCCTCACACCTTCCTTTCCCTTTCTGCCTCTCCCAAATCCCAAACTGAGTCATGGTTTTTGGCTTTTCTCCACACACTGCATCTCCCAGCTGATCACCATCCCACCAGACAGGGAACACTCTTTGTTCCCACGGGTTGCGTTTTGAGTGGCACTGAGCTGTGTTTTACCGTGTCTGTGTGTTTCCAGTGCCTCTGTGGTCAGATAAGATCTAATCTGGGCTCTGCAGGCAGGAAAGCACCAGCTAGTGTGAGGTTTTACATTGTGCACCACCGTCTTCCTCGCTGAGCTTTTCCATGTAAATTCAGTCCCCTTATCTGAAAGCTCTCTGTCCTGCGTGGCCTTTGTTTTGTCCGTGTTTAACCACACTTTAGAGCTTGGCTGCTGCAGAGCAAGTTCTGTCCTGGTTCCATCTTTGTGGTAAGACTTCAAGTACTTGAGCAAAAGTTTCTCTCACCAAATGGACCTTGGTGGATATTCTCTTGGAGAACTGAAGCATGAACCTCATCTGTCCAGCTTCCTGAAGCACCAGAGCCCGTTAGCTTCGGTGTCATTGTAGCCATGGTCTGACTTGAATCATTTCCATCCTTAGAAGTCAATGAGCAAGTTGAGTTTTGGATGTCAACAATCTGGTTGTCAGCTACTGTTGTCAGATTTTAACAAATCATAGAGAAAAGGGATAGTGTCCACCAGTGTATCTCCCATGTGAGCTGTCATGATCAAAGCCTGTTCTAGACTAATGATGGCCCAGACTGCAGACCCTTGGAAACTTTATCCTGCCTCATCCAGCTGGATTGTGTGCACCACAGGAATGTCATAAATCTGGTGCTCACAGTCTTAATCAGCCTTAACTAGGAATGCTGGGCCAGGGTCAAATAATAAGAAGGTGACAGGAGGGTCCTTATCTGACAGAGATACCTGAACACAGATAATCATGGATCTTTGGGCAGATGACTTGACCAGTGTAAGAAAAGCCTTGGAATTAGGGTGAGCCCATCCTACCCTTGTACAGCTGCTTCCAGCCTTCTGCTAACTTGAGAAAACAGAAAAACATCATCAAGCATTGCAGGGACCGTCCGGAAAGATTCAGATTTCAGACTTCTTGGAGATTGTGCTTGCACTGTTCATGTTCAGCCTTAGTTTTAGGTGTATCTGCTGTGCAGATAAGACCATTGTTCCTTGTCAGAGTGGAACAGCTGGGGATGAAGGCCTGGAAAAAGAAAATGCATCTAAGCCAGATCCTGTGCGAATACCTGCTGCTGCCTCTTCCTTAAAAGCCTTGAATATTAGCATCAGAGTCTGTTTGACCCAGCTTATTTGACTCTTAATTTATGCACCAAATGGGAAAATGAAGTTTAGAGCAGGTGGGGTTATTTTTCAACAAGAGCTCTTTTAGTTAGTGGAAAGGGCTGTTCCAGAAATGCCTGCCATTCTCCTGGAGAGGGATGCAGCTTGGTGATGCCACATGTCTTATTATAGCACTGTGACATGGGTCTTCTTGTACCCTGGGTGACTCTGTGTTTGTCAGGGGCTGAGCACACAGGATGGCTGTTCAGACAAACAGCTCTGTTCCAGGAACCTGCTGCACCAGCCAGCCTGGAACAGCCACATCTGTGATGTTTTTGAACCAGCACAGGCTCGTTTATTTTTCCTGTTACCTCCCAGCACAACAGCCCCATCTGCCCTGCCACTGCTTCCCATCCCCCAGCTCTCTGGCACTTCTTCTTCCAGGAGGACCCTCTGCACTAACACTCACAGTGCCTTGCACTCCTTAAAAATTACCTCCCAGACAGAAAAAAAGGTTCCTGTTTGCCAGAGAATGGTTGCCTTCAGAGTATATACTATATGAGAAAAAAAAGGGCTGTTTTCACTTCTTTCCTATCTTTTCCCTACTCCTCTTAATATTCCTCCTTCATCTGCCTCTATGCTGTCATAAGAAAAACAGGAAGGTTTCCTTGCCTTCTCCCTTAAGAGAAGTTTGGATTAGTTTGGAAAAGCCAAGCTGATAGCCATGCAGGCATGCATGTGTATGAGCAGTGGGAATATTTTCCTGTTGGGGAGAAATTTTTATTAAAAAAAAACCAAGGAGTGGCTGTGGTTTGGGGGCAGCAGGTGCACGAACTGCTGGTGCAGGGGTAGATCTTGTGGGTGTCAGTTTGGGACTGCTTCTCCTTATGGTATATGTGGTATTTATGGTGGAGACTGGTGGCTGAGGCCACCAGTTTAATATTGGGCAACTTCACATCCTGATTTTATCCAGCTGTGCCTGATGGTTCCCAACTTCAGCATTCCAAGTGCCAAGCAGCGACCAACAGGTCTGAAGGTGGCACGTCACCATAACCATCCCCTCTCCAATGTCAGTTTGAAGCCAACACAGCATGATCCTGGTAAAATTCCAGTGGAGAATTGAAAATACAGCTATTCCCAGTTTGGTGTGGTGGAAATTGTAGAAGTGCAAGGACCTAAATAAAGAGAAATGATAGAGATATTCGTAATTGGCACTACCTTTTACCAACTGTACAGGAACAAGGGATGTTTCGGGAAAGGTAATTAAAATTTAGTAGGAAAACACAATTCTTAGAACAGAATCCAGCATTTCTTCCATCCTTGGCTGCTCAGTCCTGGTGAAGTGTGGCTGTGTGGGCACCCAAAGGGCTCTCACACCTTCCCAGTCCTGCCCCTCACCATGTCAGGAGCAGAAAGGACTCTATATTTAGGGGCTTTAAGATAAACACTTTTCTACCCATTTCCCCCCTTTTCTAGCAATGCACTCATTCACCATTATGAACTTCTTTGATTGGGCTATTTTCAGCTGTGGTGAAATGAATTTACATCCAAGGAAGCATCTTTGCTCCTTAATGACTCGGCAGTGTGGCCTAGACAGGGATGCTCTGCCACCCTGCTACTTATTGATATTAAACCAATATTAACCACAGCAAAAGGCTCTCACACAGCCTGTTTGTGCCTCTGATGTGCCCTGTGCTGAACCGAGAAACCAAGGACTTGCTTTGCTTCACCCTGCCCTCCCTGTGGGAGCCATGCTCCCAAAAACATTCCTTATTCAGCAGTTTCCTCAAAATTCTGCCTCCAGGCCTCCTTTGCTGCAAAAGCTACAACAAACACCATCCTAATTTTGCAGTTGAGATGAAGCAGGCCTCTCCAACCAGGATTGCTTTATATGAACTGGCTGCACGCTCCTCTTGTCCCCTGGAAACACCTTGGGGTAAAAACATCACCTTTTTGATCATCATATAATAAAAGGAGGAAAGTCAGGGAACAAGGGCTTTTTTTCTACATGGCAGGTGGCATTGCACAGAAAAAATAAAAAGGGATTTTTTTTTTTTTCAACCTTTACATAGATAAATTGAAAGCATGAGCCAACAGCTATGGTCCCAGCATCCCCCTGCCTATGCCCTGGCACCAAACACGAGCAGCCAGGCACCAGCATCTGTGGAGGAGATGCCAGAACCAGCCAGGGGCTTGGGGCAGAGCTCTGTCACGGGGCTGGGGAAGCATGGATCCTAAGCAGGTTGTTTGAATGCAGCATAGGGTTGGCTGGCTTTGAGTGCTTGGTAGATCAGCAGGAGGGTCTAAGGTTTATTTTTTATGCAAAAGCCCTGGTTTGCATGGAGAGCTGCCCCAGGTGGCACCGAGATAAATGTGAGCTGCTTCCTAAAACCATTTCCTGCACCTTCCCCGCTCCCCACTGGCCTTCTGCTGGTGTTAAAAGAGCCACAGTGCTACTCTTTGAATCACTTCTGCCTGTAAGGCTGTGGTTAGCATCTCAGAGGGTATAACTTTGGAGCTGTGCTGATTTCTATCAGCAGAGAACATGGTTCTTTAGGGGTTTTTTGAATGAGAGAAGATACGTGCTAAGAAGCACGTTTGTTTCCACTTTTCTATCTGAAATGCCACCTATTGTTTGGGGAGAAAGTCTAAAGCCCTGTTGGCAGCCCTTTCCTAATGCATAAAATAACAATTTATTCTCCTAACCATATGAAAACATTGTTTTTTCCTCTTTCTCCACACAACTGAAAATGTGAATTAATGACTCGTTTCCTACACTCTTGACTGAGAAGTCCAAAAGCTGTTTTTTTTGCCTGTATCCTG
This sequence comes from Edolisoma coerulescens, assembly GCA_013397115.1. Taxonomy (NCBI): domain Eukaryota; kingdom Metazoa; phylum Chordata; class Aves; order Passeriformes; family Campephagidae; genus Edolisoma; species Edolisoma coerulescens. The sequence goes on from VWZW01005587.1 coordinate 14,635, forward strand.
AGTGCCCAGCTCTCACAGCAGGGACAATAAAATGACATCCCCCCTGATCTGCTCCCCGATGGAGGCAGGGCTGGAAGTGTTGCCCATGCACTCATTATCTCACACTACAGGAAAAGTCCTGCTGCTGCTGCCTCATACCCAGAACTCTGGAATTATCGTGCTTCCAGCCCCAGGAAACTGTGCTGGGGTTTTGCTCAGCAAGGAACAATATTTCTTTATAGATCCCATCAAGTTTTCCCAATGTTTTAGAACATATCTAAGGAATGGTGATGCTTTAGTAGCTCAAGGGCTGTACCTGATGCAGACTCTAGCAGGACTGATGCAGAATAGCTGTTCTATTAGAAATGACACAACCAAGAGCATTTATTAAAAAATCATTGGATTCTGGATATCTAAAACCTGAAGCTGCTCTAATGATTCAGTCCTTATTCAGAGAGAAAAGCAGTACAGCTGGTGCAATGGTGCAACATCACTGTATTTATATTAATTTATATCACAAAGACAGAAAAAAACACACCCATCCAAAAGCTTTCATGTTGCTATAAAATCCAAGAGCAAGTTGGTGAACTAAACCTGAAATCTCCATTTTCACAGCCTGCTGATGGGGCCTTTCTGCTGTGAGAGCTGTGCTGAGACTTCTCCCCAAGGAGGGGATGTGCTGCCAGCCCTACAGCATCCAGCCCTACACATTTGCTGGTGCAAAGCTGTGCCAAATGAAGGAGCCTTTTAGATCCAGACAGGCTTCTGTGCTGCAGCCTGGCACAAAGCTTGTGAGCAGGTCTGTGGGTGTCCTTCTTCTTCACCATTCCGGCTTTAATGGTTTTTCACAAGAAATATTGGCTTTTGCTCTCCCTTAGATGAATTGGCAGGCCCTAATGAGCTGTGAATGCAATTTAATAAAGCTCACATTTGTAGGACAGAAATGGTTCTGTGGAAGGAAATGAAGGAAGGAGGGAAGGGGGGAAGGAGGGCACAGAGGTGCATGGCCTCGGAGCATGAAAAAGCCAACAATGAAATTGTAAGAACTTTTGGAGTTTTCAGACTTAGAACAGCCAGAAGGGAATATCTTCCAGCTTCTCCCAGTCAGGTTTTTGGAATTGTCAAGTTACTGGCTAACATTAAATTGCTAAGTTATTGGTTCCCAAACATGCTCCAGGGCTGTGGCAGGAATGGTGGAGGTGAAAAGGTGGTCTGACGACCCTGAGACCTTTGCAAACAGGCTCAGTGCTGCAGGAGAAGCCATGGAAAAGTACCAGTGCCAAGGGTGAGGCTTTACTCCAGGATGGCATGGCTGGCCTTGCTCTGAGGTGAGCAGCCACACTGCAACACCCCAAACTGAGGGGCTCAGCCCACACATGACTCTGTGGGAGTGACAAACCTATGTGAGATGTCCAAGATGCTGGAGCAAGCATCACACTACGGCACAAGCTCAGACCAAGACGCTGATGTCCTCCCTGTACCTGTGGCCAGCCTCCCTGGCCAGTCTGAGCCAGAAGCTCTGACACTGCTGTTGAGGGCTGCAAAAAGAGGTCCAAAACACATTCCCTCAGCAAATTTGCTTTGGCAGCCTCTTCCAGTGCAGTACCAACTTCTGGGATGTAGCCATGGCTTAGCTGGCCTTCATTACTGTAACCTGGGCATCGGGATTTCTGGCTCCATTTCCTCTCTCATCACTCTCCAGAACAGAAGTTGGGTCCACACACACCTAATTTGCCTGATCAAGCACAGAGGACCAAATCAATCACTTTAGACTGAAAATATGCTTTGCTTTCTTGCTTTTCTTGCCCTTTTTTTTTTTTTTTGGCTTATATACCACTGCACCAGGAATCACCGTTGCAGCACGTTCGCCCTCGACCCCAAGGACAGGCCAGTTCCCAGAGCCTTTAGACTGGATGATGCCATCCCGTGGACAGCCCCTCCAGCTGTGGAAATAAATTGGATTATTGCAACATTCATTTACGTCATGTAGCATGCTACCGTGTAAATCTGTTCCCTTCTCCTCATTCCCCCTTGGGAATGAATCTTGGAGAAGGTGTGAGGTTTCTGCAGGGGGTTTTGGTTCTCCAAGGTGGGTGGGCTGTGTTCTCTCTGTGTTTCCCGGGATTCCTCTCTTTAAGAAACAAGCTCTTGCATAACTGTGCACGAAGCCATGCACACATTCATAAACCATCTCCTCCCACACACCCCAGGCACAGCTAAAACACACAAGCTGGAACAAAGAGCCACCTTACACTGCCCTAGAGATACATAACTGCAAGAATATAGGCAATAAGGCATATTTTATGCTTCCTTTTTAATTTTTTAATGTCAGAGTACCAAACCTGGAATAATTAGGTTTGTATCCAACTTGCAAGAAATCTCACTGTTGGAAAAGCTCAGCTCAGTACTTAGAAATTCGTCACTGCAAAATGCAGGATGTCATTGTCTACGGTAGGATCCAGTTCAATAAAAATCCTCAGCAAGGTCAGACTACACACAAATATTGCTTGGATCAAGTTAACCATCTTTCTCCAGTTCCACTCTTCATTTTTACCCCTGTATTCCATTCCAGTAACTCTCTGCCCCCTTTTTTTTAGTTCTTCTCTACAATCCCTCTCAATCCTAATAAACATCATCTGAATTTCAAACTAATAGAATTTACTAAAATGTGACATTCAACAAAATTTAGCCTTTAGTTACTGAAATCCTAAATAATTGTCCTAATTTTCCCCAAATTCATTATTTTTTTTTTTTTTTTTTGCCAAAAGATAGTCTTATGGTACCAAAAAAAAAAAAAATAGACCTGAATGCTATTGTAAGAAAAATCATTGAATAGGAAGAAAAATATAGTCTAGGATCTAAATGTCATAAACTGTACTTTAATCAGAGTGGAAACCCAAACTTTCCAAAGATAGCAGGTATGCTTTTATCTCATCTTAATAGTATTTTGGGTTTCTTAATTTAAAGATGTCTTTCGCTTTATTGATGGCAAAACATATCCAGACTGGGAGAATTGCCTTTAATTAGGAGAAGCAAGTGCTGGATCTATGAATGGAAGCATTTGTAGGAAGTATGCTGCCAGGATTATCCTATTTAACAAGCTGTTGGAGGCTCATGGAAAACGTTGTGAAATGCTATGGGTTGAGCACAGGCTCTGTGCACACAGGATTGGGGACAGAATGATGGATGCAACTCCAGTGGGAGATAGGGATGGGAGAAAGATATGTCCAGATGTTGAGATGCTAAACACACCCCACATTTTAGCCTTAAGGGCTTTTGTGACTGCTCTGTCTCCATTTGTGCCCACAAGTGGTCCACTGACCCATTTCCATCAATTTTGACAGCTAAAAATCAAATCCATGAAACAGCTGCACATTGTGTGAAAAACAATGGTTGGGTAGAGGACAAGGAGAGTATGAAATCAGTGCCTCCCCTAATAAGCAGCAGTGTAAGGGCAGCAGGTATCAGTTCTGCTTGTCCTTCTGGCTGGCCAGAGAGCCCATGAGTGGGAGAACCCAGGCACAGCTCAAAATTATCCCCAGGAGGTTGTGCCTTGCCCATGGCAGAGAGAGAAGCCTGAGGATGAGCTTAATGCAAGGGACTCCGTGTAGGTTCAGAGGAGGTGAAGTTTGGAGAACAGAATTTGTTTTCCTACTGTTTGCAGAACAGGTTACTGGGCTTATTTGTATTAGCCTCGGTTTGGGCTCCTTCTGGTCCCTTTTCTACAGGGATACTCAGTCCTGCAGTTCTTGCCCATGAAGATCCTCTCCCTGAAGGGTTTGGGGTGCCCTGGGTGCAAGGCGTGTGCTGCAAGTCCAGACTCCCATAAAGGGATACCACAGGAGATAAAAGTGAGCTACAAAGCAATATCCCACTAGGGAAGACCTCCTTTTCCCTGTTTTTAGCTGTGGTTTTCAGCCCGTCACCACAGAGTCCCTGGAGGTCGTGGATGCACACTTAGGTGCCTGTGAGGGGTGACCAAGGCAAGCAGCACCGATTTCTCATCCCAACTACTGCACTTCTGCTGGAGAAACCTCTGTGACTGAGAAAGGCTGAAAGCCACTATTTTCCCATGTTTTACAGCAGCCTCTTCTGGCCTGAATTTCTGTGTAACACACTCATCCTGCCACTGTGCCTCCTCCCTTTCCCCACTCTCAGTCTCCATATGGATGGGAGGAAACCACTTGAGGAGGCTCCTGTGGCTGAGGGAGATCCCTGCAGTGAGCACAGAGCACGAGGAAGAACCTCCTGCCCAAGGAGGACCTTCTGTGGTCAGAAGTCCTTGCTGAAGAAGCCTCAGAGGAAAATGCCTCAGAAGCAGCAGCACACGATGCTGTTCCCAGGCTCCAGAGGCTTCTTGTAGCTGGTTAATGCCATTTCAAACAGAAACCTGCTTCTCCAGCTATAAATGTCAGATGCCAGACTGATGGTTACACGTGGCAGTTGCAGGTGTCTGGAACAACTCTGGTTCATTTATTTCGGGGTTGAGTCCTGTTTTTCCCCTATATTAAGTTTAAAGAGGGCTTTGCAACCATGAAGTCAGTACAGCCCTGATCTGACACATGGAAGCTGTAGGCTGAATAACTTATTAGCACCCTGGGTAATGAAAAACTCTTCAATATTTAGGACTAATGCAGATTTCCTACTGAAAAAAAATTTAAAATCTGTGAACAGCATCTGCAGCCATGTGCTCAAGGTAATAATTAAGGAGAATTATCTTTGCTATATGATTAAAACAACATAATTGGAGATTATATGTCCATGTTAAAGAGAAGCAGATAATATTTTGTTTAGGAAATTAACATCAAGTGCAGTAACTGTTTCCATACCTGGAAGAATCTCAGGCTGAATTAGAAAAACGGGAAGCAGATGCCCAAATATTACACACCAGTTTCTGTTCTCCACCTTGAGACCCCAGTGTGGAGCAAACTCCATCCTTGGGCAGTGCTCCAATTTCCTCCTTGAAAGCACATGGCAGAGGCTGTGTGCAGTGAGGGTCTCAGATGTTCATGGATTTATGAAAAAATCCTATGAAAGGTTTATGAAAAACCCTTCTTCCTAAAATACCAGGAGAAATGCTGAGCATGATCTGAGGAGCGAGACATAAAAAACTGGTTCTGTTACTGATTGCCAAAGTATTTAAGATGTCTCATATTTTATTTAGAAATCCATGATGCTTCCCTAATGGCTTAGCCGGTAAATAAATCACAGGCACTGGAAGGAGCCATCATCAATCACTGCTTAAGGCTACACAGGCCTGACTGGTGAAAAAGCAGCAATTAGCACTCATTAGCACTTATTTCCAAGTCTTCTCCATGGAAAAGGGTCATCCAAAGCAAGTTAAAAGTGTCCACTGTCGAAGTTCTTTGACAGTTTAATGTTTCTGACTCAAACTCATTTGCAGTTTACCTGCAAGGTAGCAGAGTGTAGGTAGGGCTTGTGCAGACTTGGGTTTGGGGGTTTATTTCTATAGTGACTCATAAAAGAAATTTGTGCTGAAGATGTTCCCGCCCTCAGGACATTTGCAATACATATTTCTCATGGATTCATTACCCACTGCTACAGAAACTACCACTGCAGCCTTTCCTTCAGGAAGGGGCTTTCAGAGCATCTCACTATTGCCCATCTTTCTACCTAGCTGCCTGTTTTCATGATATTTCATATGTTTAAGAAAGCTCTTGATCAAATTAGGTTAAAAATGGAGATCCATGATGTATGATGCCATCATACTTTTTTTTTTTTTTTTTGGCTCCTTTCTGGGGGTATTCACATGCCAAAGAACACCAAATCCCAAAGGGCAAACACTTTGTGACAGAGGCCTTTCTGCAGACACTTCCCTCCCTTTTACACGCACGACCCCATTCTGCATCTCCTTTTCAAAAGATCTGCTATCCCTTTCCCAGGTGTATGCAAGTACAAAGGATACCAGATGAGCTTTCTTCCCCTTGCTGTGAGATGAGAGAGAAAAACCTGTCTCCAGGCGATCAGAATCTGTCACCAAGCCCACCGGGTCTTTTTGCAGCTCAGTGATGCCAATCAGATGGTTTCTATGAGAGACAAACTGCTATTCCTGGACTCTGGCTGACTTCTTGCTGTGGATCATTGCCTCCTGGAAAAGGGAGAAAACCCAAATCCAAACCCAGTGCTGAATTTCCTTCCTCTTCAGCCCTGTGTACTGAGAAGGGCTGAACCCTCACATCTCCAAAAGAGATAGGAAAGCACGGAGGGCTTCCACCTGGAATCAGTGAAATCAAGCATGGATACCACTTTGACAGGGCACTTGGCATCCCCAGGTGAGATCTGAAGTTTGGGGAGAGCTGTCTCACTGGATAAGGCAGAAATTTTCACACCACATGGAAAGGGAGGGAATAGGATGAGGAAGGGTCTCAAGTAAGACTGAGCATAATCAACATTATTCCTGCAGATTCCCCAGACTCTCTTTGTAGCTTGCCTTAGGGCTGGGATTATTTTCTCCTCTGAGGGCTCTCCCTGCTCGTCTTTGCTATGTATTGGCTGATTTCTTTTCAGGCCTTTTCCCATATTGAAGGAGTCAGATTTTGCCTTTTCTAACGAATCACATTTTCTTGTGATAACAACGAACTGTCCCATGAGCAAAAAACTCACAGAAGGACTCCAGAGTCCTTCCTGACCCTGGGCCCAGGGTACAAGTGGCAGGTGCATGCTGAAAGAGCAGCAGGCAGAATTAGCCAAAATGCCTATGCAAGTGCCTAAGCAGCCCTGGATGGGAAGAAACATGAATTTGTGGAACAGCAGGGACTGGAGGCAGCTCTCAGTGCATTCCTGACCCCAAAACCAGGACACAAGGGGCATCTTTCTGTCACAGAAGCGGCAGGCAATAACTTGGAAAAGGTAGCCAGAGAAGGCAGGTCAGTCCCTTTGCTGCCTTCTACCCTGCACAGGCCTTCAAAGACGGCATCACAGGCCAAGTTGTTCCTGCTGGGATTAGGGCCTGACATCCAGTGCAGTTAGAAAAACATGTTTCACAATTACAGTAGTTCTTTCTAAGCAATTTGAGTTCGCAGTTGTCCTCCATCTCTGGGATGCTCCTTGGAGAAAACTGTCTGGCACTGGAGCATCTCTCCTGTGAGAAAAGGAAGAGAGAGCTGGGAGTGATCCATGTACAGAAGAGAAGGCTCAGGGGGATCAAAGTGGAATAGGAGTTAACAATGTGTTCTGGCAGCCAGGACACATGTCCTGGGATGCATCAGGCACAGCATCACCAGACAGGTAAGGGAGGGGATTGTCCCATTCTGCTCTGCACTGAGGCAGCCTCACCCCAAGTCCTGGGGGCAGTTTTGAGCACCACAATGTAAGAAGGACATCAAACTATTCAAATGTGTCCAGAGGAGGGTGACTAAGATGGTGAAAAGTCTCAAGGGCAAGACTTAAAAGGAGAAGCTGAGATCACTTGGTTTGTTCAGCTTGGAGAAGAGGAGGCTGAGGAGAGACCTCCTCAGAGTCAGCACCTCCCTCAAGGGGGAAGGTGGAGGTGCTGGTCTTCCCTCTCTGGTGGCCAGCAACAGGACATGAGGCAATGGAAAGCAGCTGCATTGGGGATGCTGTCCTGTCTGAACTCTGGGTTCAGTGAAAAGGTACTTCACTGGGCAGGTGGTCAGGCACTGGAAGAGGCTCCCTGGGGAAGTGGTCACAGCACCAGGCCTGACAGCGTTCAAGGAGGGTCTGCACGATGATCTCAGTCACACAGTTTAGTTTTAGGTAGTCCTGCGAGGAGCAGGGAGCTGGACTCAATGATCTTTCTAATTTGAATTATTCTGTGATTCTTAAGTCAATCTTTGGCCGCTCTCCAATGACCGATGTATTTCTTGCAACATTGTGCCTAAAGCGACACATCTCACTACACCATCCTCTCAGTCAAACAAAATAATCTCTCATTTTTTCCATCCCTCTCTCCTCCTAGCCCAGAATGACACCTGCCTTTATCCTCCCCCAACAGCTTATTATCACCTTGCATTTAATGGTCTCTACTGTAACTTATCCACTCCCACTGCACTGCTGCTTTGCCAGCTCTCACCCATTTATACTCGAATGTCTGATTTCTCCTCCTAACTACAGCCCTTTGCACTTGCATTTATCAAATTTCTTCTCGTTATTTCAGGCCATTTTTCCTGTGTATTATGGCCATTTTGAATTCTGATACAAACCTCCAAAGTGCCTGAGTGTGTTCTCAAGTCACTGCTAACCACAGATTTTTATACAGGCTATTTATTTCACTGCTCCAGCCATTATTGAAGCTATGGAAGAATACAGACCCTGAAATAAAATGTGTAGTGGTCTCACAATGCCCTCTCTGGCTTCATAGCAATAGCCATTCCAAGTGCAGTTTTTCTGCTAAATTGTGTTAATTTACTTCATTTCTTCTTTTCCTTGAAAAAAGGAGAAAGAATATAGTGAAGCAAAGAAAACATTAACAGCATCAGTTTCTCTGAATCATCCATCATTTTTTCTCCATCCACTCATTTTTTCACACTTAATCATGTGCCTTTCCTTCAGATTTCCGCAGTTTTCATTTTGATTGATCCTTACAAGCCCTTGCTGTGCCATTTTCCCTTCAGATTAGGACATTGCTGATGGGCCATTAAAAAAGCACCTCTCTTCAGTTATCCCACCCACCTCTCCCAAATGGACCCAGGCATCGACACCCACACTTACCTTTTCAGGTCCTTATTCTGCTTCTCTCATCTCCCTGCTTTCTCCAGAGCACCAAATACCAACTCCATGGCCATTTTCACCTGAATTACTTCTGACTTTTAAAGTTCTAACCACTTCAAATAAGCCTGACTGCAACCCAGAACAGTCAGCTCTAAAATAACACTCTGTACCTTCTGAAATACAAACTGTCCTCTGGAAAAAATTCTATTAACTCTCTGTCTTTTCAAGTCTTCCCATGTTCAGCACTTTCCCAACAGATTCTTAAGTATTATTTGGAAACACTGGTGGATGAAAAGTTGGGCACGAGCTGGACATGTGCACTCACAGCCTGGAAAGCCAAACATGTCCTGGGCTGCATCCCCAGCACCGTGAGCAGCAGATCAAGGCAGGGGGTTCTGCCCCTCTGCTCTGCTGAGACCCCACCTGCAGTGCTGCATGCAGCTCTGGTGTCCCCAATACAGGAAAGATATGGACCTGCTGGAGCAAGTTCAGAGGAAGGCCACAAAAATGATCCCAGGGCTGGAACACCTCTCCTTTGAGGAAAGGCTGAGGGAGGTGGGGAAAGCTGGGGAAAGCTCTGGGTAGACCATATTGCAACCTTTCAGTACTTAGAAGGGGCTTATAGGAAACATAAAGAGAGACTTTTACCAGGGGCTGTAGTGACAGGACAAAGGGCAGCAGCTTTAAACTGAAAGAGGGCCAGTTTAGACTGACATTAAGGAGGAAATTTTTCTGTATGAAGTTGGTGAGACACAGGCACAGGGTGCCCAGAGAAGTTGTGGCTGCCCCATTCCTGGAAGTGTTTGACGACTAGAGGACATTTAACAGTCCTTTCCAACCCAAACCATTCTGTGATTCCCAAGCTTTGGAAATACACTGCTGGTGCTCAGCACAGTGCCTCCAGCCTTTCCTGAGTGACAGTTCCGTGATCCAGTGCTGCCGTTTATCTCCCAAAGTCACTGCAATGCACATCAATCATTCCTGACACATCCTGACACTGAGCTCCTCCTGTGTATTCCTCATTCTGGTGTACAGACGTTTTAGCTTCACATGTTGTACATTCTCTCTCCCGGATCTTACAGTCCCAGCTCTGATGAATAATTCATTTACATCAATGAAGTGCTACATTCTGTCAGGACACAATTTCATAGCAGAAGCCAAGACAGAACCCAAGATTTCAAGCTCCTCCACCAGCTGGATTTGAGCCCTAAAGACTAGAAACAACAAATATTGATTATTCTCTTTCTTTTGGGACAGTAATGCTGTTTAGGAGCCACAAGTCTCTCCTGGAAGTTCAGCTGTAACTAGCATCCTTCCCTGAAGAAAGGTTCTGAGCAGCCAGTGTTTATGACCAACCAGCCAACCAACCTTTCCCTGCAAGCTGCCAAAACACATCCCTGGAAGAAGCTTGGCCAGCTGTTAAGAGGAACTTAGAGCAATCAAAACACTGCTGATACCCAGGCAGTACATTGCTGCAATAGTTCACATGAAGAAATATAGCAGGATACCTCCCTCCCCAAAAGAAAGAACCAAAAAACCCCAAACCAGACTTAATGCAGTGCCAATGTCATTATTACTACAAAATCCTGTAATTACATATAACTGCTTAAGGGCTCTGTATCTTTGAGAAAGCTTCAAGTCTGCACAAAATACACCAGTTATGGCAACAAGTCTTATTTTATCTCTATATAATTTCAGGATGACCACAAGTTGGAGATTTTCTCTTTACACAGGTCATCAAATTCAAATGGAAGACACTGTTAATTCAACATCCAGACAAGCTTTTGCTAAGGTAGATTAATTAGGCCTCTAAACATCAGTGTTACCAAGTGTCCTTCATTAATCAAAAGCACTGTGGTCTGTTTCTCTGCTACACTTTAGGTCCATCTTCTCTTGGCCAAAATTATGTATTTTAGTTCAATATTATTTCTTGAACTAATGTCCAAAATGTAACGTGTTACAACACAACCAGAATTCATACTTTTGACCTCTAAGGTTGAAATCAATTACCAGTTGCCAAGCTGATTTGCCTATTTATGCTCACTGACAAACACCCTGTGCTCCTCTCTGGCTATTTGACATTTCAGATTTGGGACAGTCTGTGAAAGATGAACTCAGCCATGCACAAAGGTACAGAAGGATTTTTACAGTTTGTGCCACGCTATTACCCATCTCCACACTGTCACCGATCTGTTTTGGGGTCCTTTCACCTGGCAATGGCTCACCTGAAAGCCTGAAACCAGGAATGTGTAATGGTCTCTGTTACCCAAATGAGCACCTGAACTGCATCTCACAGGATACCTTTTTTCTGCATCCTGGACATGAGCAACAGGTGAGTACATAACAATGAGATACATGAGATTTCTAGCTAAGGGTGTCAGATGCAGTTATGTGGATTTTTACAAGCTGTGGTCAGGATCCAACAAGTGCTGCTGATTTTACTGAGACTTGGACCTGGATATTACTCCCCTACTTTTAGGGTTGAGGGGGTTTTTTGGTATTATAGAGCACCACTCAAAAACATGTCTTTGTAAGAGGGAGGGAAAAGTGGATACAGAGAGGTTTTAAAATTCAGATCAGTATTATCCATGCTGCTGCTGCTGCTGCCAATTCTGATCTTAGTATTTAACCAATTAAGAGGCTGGGGAATGAGGAAAGACATGGACAACACCAGAGAAAGAAGAGTCAAAACAAACAGAAGGGGCAGTCTGAAGCCCATAAGGACAAGAGTGTTACTCCAAATCCTGAACTAAGCCAGGACATGTTAATAACTGCTACTTATGGGGTTACAGGAATCCTGATCCCCACTATCCAGCTGGGAGATTAAACATCACAAGTATTGGCTGTGAAACAATGAGGACTTTTCCTTGGCAGAGCTGCAGCCCAAGAGATGAATCTCACTGCTGGAGCCATCAGACACAGCCAGACTTCTGCAGGGTTTGGCAGGCACAGGTTCTGTATAAAATGACTGCATGTTACCTCCCTCTAAAACTTCTGTTTGTTGTCTTGATGAGACTGCAAGCATCTTTACACTGTGTTTTAAGCATATAATTAAGAATATATAGTATATAGTTGGCCCTTACTCATCAAATGGTGATGACTGAATTCCATGAACAAGGACCTGAACAGTTAGAATTTTGTATTTTCAAACTTCTGTATATGATGGCTGGAGGCAGAAACTGCTTTTATGATGAAATAGAAAAGTGTCATATACTATTCAGTGTAAAATTGATCTGAAGCATTTTTAATCTATCAGCATTAGCTCCCTCAGCTCCCCAAAAGGAGTATGTTTGTTAATTATCCTAGGAGATCAAAAGGACATACGGAGTGAAAATTATTTTAGAAGAGGAATCTTTAATTTACAGACAAACAAAATTCACTGTCTAGTTACGTGAAGTTAGGGAAAAAAGCAAAGCACATCTAAAGTATGTATTTAAACGGTAAGGATATGGTATTTTGGGGGGCCTGATCATGTAGATCATGTTGTTATATTGGGCATTGTTTCTGTACCAGGGCCTGAACATGGGAGCAATATTTTTGCTCTGCTACCTTTTATGGTTCTTCACTACAACTAAGCCCACAGGAAGCAGGACAAGTTCCTGCAACTCTAAACTACAGTTCATTGTCAGTGTTGGATAGCTTGGCTGAGCAGCCCATGAATTCAGACTGGGCATCTGTCAGCATTTCACGGAAGAGAAAAACTCCAGCCCACCCACCTAAAGGGACACTCCAGAGTACACAGGGTCCCATCAAACTGGTCCCATCACCAGAAATGTTCTGGTGAACATTCAGCAAAGACAGCTGAGAAAACGGTAAATTGATTTGTGGAGCCCAAATGGAAGAGGTGGGAAATGATCTTCCAGATTTAAACTAAGACTGTGTTTTTAAAGACAATACTCTGTAGTTCAGAAGTATTTATGAATCTGTTGGAAGTTCCATGGCATCATCTGTGTAAAGGAAACGTGGTTAGATCATCACAACAGTTTAAGTGATGGCTAGAAACTTTAAAAGAAAGAGGAAAGCACTGTTAATTTTTTACACCTTTAAGTTCCTACCCGATTTAGAGACATTAAACTCAAATTTGATAAACACTCATCCAAAATCCTGCAGTATGGCAGGATTAGGTATAGCCCAGCCCTGAGTTAATGATCATCTAATTTGAATACAAATAGCTATTGAGAAGCAGGTTCCAATGCTTCAAAGGCAGGGCAGACCTGTTCTGACTCCAGGAGCTTTAATCTGTGATGTTTCATCAATGTGTGTAGTAGAACACGATTCTTAATCTGCATCATCTTTAACTCAAGTAAGTTTTCATTCAAAAGTGAAGCTAAATAAAGACAGTAAGTAATAATTTAACATCTTAGCTCAGATTTAACATCCAAGAACAGATTGTAACCAAGCACCATTCCAATCTGACAGCAAAAGCAAGGCAAAGAAACACAAACAGCTTTATATACACACACACAGAGAGTATCACGTAACTGGTTTGAAATAGGAACCAATTTCCAGGGGTTATGAACCTCCAAATGTCCTTCTGTTTCAAGGGGAACTCTGCACACTGTTAATAAATTACTGATGCCATGCAAACACCTATATCCAAAAGTCAGCTGGTGATTCACCTAAAGCTGTCCTCCCCCACCTCCCAAACAACAGCAACTGGTAACAAGAGCTTCTGTTTCCCCAAATTTAGCCAAGCTTCCCTTTATACAAAAAACATGAAGTACCAAATGAATACAGAATTTTAAGAGCTGAAAGAGTAATTGCTTTCTTAAGAAACTTAGAGATGTGACACAAAAGAAACAAGACTGAGTCTGCATATAAAATTATACGTTGATGTTAACTACATATATTAAAGTCACAGATGATGTCTAGTATGTAATCATGTTTAAAAATCAGGTTTCAAGAAAGCTTTACTATGAAAATGAAATGAAATTTGGTGTAGTTAAATGAATTTTGTCACTTTAGTGACTGTGAAAATATTACTTTACTTGAAATGCATTCAGAATTTCAAATTCCCAATATGTTAAATTTTCAAACCTTAAATAGTCTACTATAGCTATAGCTGTTCTCTGAAATGAAATATTAGCCCTTGTAACCAAGAAAAAAAATCCCTTCTCCATTTTTAGATTTTTTTTACATAAAGGATGAGAAGTGCTCCCAAAACAAAATCAATTTACAATTTTAAAAGGTTACTACGGATAAAAATGTACATTCCTTTTTCTTTGTGACTACATTTTAAGCAAGACTGTGCCTAAATTCAGAGAATGCTCCATGGTTTTACTGCACAAGCACGACATGTTGCCATATTTACACTGGGGAGTCCAAAGGCGTAGCTCAGTGGCATCAATCTTCACATTATGAGATGGGAAAGCAGTCGTTCAGCTGCACTCAGGCTGCTGCTTCTTTGCACCTGGAATCCAGTGAGAACTCACCCTGACCTTCTGTGTTTCCCTGAAAAAGCTTTTCTACACTTTTGTATAAACCAACAGACACAGAGGATGAACAGCTCTTCAGTTCTGTCATTGACTATAAAAAGCAGGTTTTCTTGAAATCAATAGTTTAATAGTTATGCTAAATACAGCTTTTGCCACATTTCTTGCTTGTAATTCAATTTAATGCTTCTGGGTACCTCAGTCATCATCTTGCTGATTTCTTTTCTGTCAACAGAACAGAAGAGTTCATAATGTTAGGACGCGGTTATCTGAAGTAAGAGCACTAATAAATCATGACAAGTGTTTCCAGATACAATGGATTAGACAGTGACTGCATTTCTAAGCCATTTTTTGGAACAGTAAGAGATAATGTTTCCAGCAAATGGAAGAGAGCAATATCACCCCTCTCTCTCATCCCGAACTATAGGATTTTATTTCCAGTAAAGAACAAGATTTGCCTTGTCCATCAACTCATGGAATATACAAGAACCAGAAAACATAATGGTGGTGGCAAGAGTGAGCGATCCAGATGCAGGTAAGCTGCCCTCCCTTCCCTACCTCACAAAGATGTCATGTTTTCATGTCACTGTGCATCAAAAGAACAAAGAAAGTGGATTGGAAAAGGAACAACTCTTTCATGGTTTTTCCTAATATATTTGTCTTCTAACTTTTGAAGAAAAGAGTTTAAAACTTTAAAAGTTAAAAGCATTAGCTCCAGGACTTCAAAAAGCACATTTCCATTCATACTACATTCATATTTACATTTCAATAAGACAGGAAACAGCTCAGTCCTTCAGTAAGATTTGTCAAACTACATTCATTGCTTCCCATAAAAATAAAATTAATTAACCGAAGTGAGAACAGTATGAAAGCTTGCTCTTCATCACTTCAGAAACAATTAACCCAACAATACATTGTGTGATGGCTTCATACATTGCTTTTTCTGTAATTAGGTACTCTTTGTTAGTCACAAAAGCACAGTTCCAGGGACTTTGGTGTTTCCATTTGACAGAGGTGGAAGGTCAGAGATTTTTTTCTGCTCCTTCTTACCAGTTTAAGAAAGTCAATCAATTTGTGAACATCCTCTCCTGTGGAAAGGTCCACAAAGTCCTTGGGCAGTCGGTAGCTCAGGTAGGGACTGGGCTGGACAGTGACTTTGCTGTTTGTACAACGGAACACTGGATAATCCTATGGAAAAGACACCAGAGATAAGACAAGAACAGTGGACATGAATAAAGCTAGAAATGTTTCTGGAACTCCTCCGTGAGACTGAGTCACGTTGCCAATGAGTTTATTTGGCCCTCATTCAACTAAACTTGCGCTTTCTAAAAATTGCAGCTTTCTTATAAAACCTCTGCCCACTTAGGAGCAATTTAAAATGTCAAACATGTTAAACAGTCAAATAATGGCTTTCATTACCTCACTTTAAAGTTGTGACAATGTATCAGTTATTAATGTATTTAATAAACTCATGCTTATGACACTGCTGGAATAATGGAGCTATAAGGCAATTTGGGCAATAGTATCTATATATGTATCTACATAGAGAAAAATCTTTTTGATAGGATCCCTAAACGTGTCTTCACAGTTTCCTTGTTTAAACACATTTGCAACTATAACCTTACTGAAATTATAATCCAAGCTTTCCAGCCAATTTACTTACTGAAGGAAAAAATACCTCTATCAAAGGGCCAAAAGTATCTCTAAAAGCTCAATTGTAGCGACAGTTTTTGGGGGATAATATAATTTTCAGTTCAACACATTGACATGCCATGCAATTGCCAGCTGTACAGCAATAAACAGCTTCATTTTAAAGAGAGATTAGTAACTTCACACCAGATTCTGTGACTGGATGTAAGATGAAACATGAACACAAGTTATTCTACTTTTCATCCAGGCTTGCACTACAGAAAACTGTGTAAAGCATCTGGCACTGAGAAAAAGAAATCCCAAAACAAAAATTCACGTGTCCCACAGACAGCTCAAGAATTGGGAGTGTGTTTTAACAAAGGAAACACAGCTTTTAGCAGGAGGTTTCATGGAATGGGTTTTCATGCAGCAACAGCCCCACGGTGAGACAGAAGCAATGGCCTGAACAACAGCCTGGAGTGGTGTTTCCCTGTCAATGTGTTATGGAAAGGGCCACAGGACTAAAGAAACTCTCAGATGTTAAAATTGGCTCAATGAAGCTTGTCATTTCAGTGACCTCTAATGCAGCTCAAATGAAGAAAAGCCCACACTGACCAGCCATCTCTCTTCAGAAAACAACCAAGTGTTTCCCAGGACCCACTAACACACCACTTTCTATCTCCTATCAAGCTGTCCAAGGAGTCGTTAAGATGTGAGGACTCTGTCTCAAGATGCAGTGAGAAAAAAAAGCTGGAATACAAAAAATGAAGACTATCCCTCCCTCTCTGTATTAACAGGAAGTTACTTGTTTTTACAGAGGAAATGCTGCTTGGAAGAGGGATGGAAAAGCCCTGCTCTGCAAGTCCAGTGAGTTCAACCACAGGACAATGCTTCCCTGAGAGTATTCCAGATGAGGAAGAGACAGAAGTTAAGCTTCTGCTTGTGTCCCCCCAAGCATAAAACTGGAGATGTGGGAAACTGCATGACAGATATCAGGAACCAAGCAGAAATTTAAGTGATTGTATAGAATAACCGATTTAAAGAAAAACTGAAAGGAGTGCATCAAAACTGTGTAAAAGCAAGTTTCAGGGCATCTTCTTTGCAATGGGGTCAAAGCTGCAATATGGGCTTGTACTGTTTGAACTAAAAATTCTCTTGCAGGCATCTAAAACTAGCAGGTTGCACTTGTTGAGATTAACTACTAAGGTAGATTCTACTTACAAAGAGTCTACATTTCACAAGTTAAGGAGCTCCGTTTACTTCAATAGCATTTGCATCACAATCTGATCATAACAGCAAAAGAAAGAAAAAAAGAAGGCCATAAATCCTGTTGGATGTTATCCAGCCTCCCTCACCTGTTCTGTTGCTTCCCCTTCACTCTGGTCTCCTTTCAAGTTTTTCCCAGAGGTGAGTTCTTCCCACGTAAAGAGCAGGGAGTCTGTTACTTCACCAAATGGGTTAAAATCTATTAACCAAATCTTACCCTGCAAAGGAACCACAGAAGAATGAAAGCAAACCACAGAATTAAAACAAACCAAAAAAAAAAAAAGAAAAAAGAAAAAATCAGAATACATCATTGTTGTAAGACTGGTCTTCAGGTAAAAAGAGGTCAAAATTGAAACTACCTGGTTTTAAGCACTTAAGATATTCTAACATCCTTTACCTTATACAGTTTTATATCACAGCAAGCTATAATATACTAATTTCCTTTAACTTTTTTGTAAACAGAAAATCAGACAGAGCTCAAATAAACTCAATGTAGTTGTGTGCCAGGTGCTTTCAGATGAGCCCACAGAAGTTCTGGCTAATCCCCATGATCCACCAAGATCCCCAGAGAGAATGAACAAAGAACAGGGGAGAGCACCAACCAAAAACCACAAAAAAACCCCTCAAACCCTAAACACAACCAAACAAGCGAAAAAACCCAAACCACCCAAAAAGAGATTTTGCTTTCCATGAAAAACCACCTCAGCAACACTGTACCATCCAGCAGTCTACAAAAATTGCTGGTTTTGGTCTAAGAAGGGACCCCCTAAAAACAGAGAGCAGGGTCTACAAAATGCTAGTGGAGCTCATGAAAGCTCAAAGATGCTGTACAGATACAGATAAATAAAGAATAACTTAAAGGCACTTTTAATATAGCCATTACTAGTAGTCCACACTAGATTCTACCTCATCTTTAACACACTCCAAACAGCTGTGGTAGTGTGCACAATAGCACAACTACTTTACAACTGAAAAATGAAAGCAGAGACTAACAAGACATATTAGAAGTAACAGAGGTGTGTGGGAGAGGAAGAAATAGTTTGTGTTGAGTCACCTTGAGATACAACCCCCAGCACGGGGCCATCTTCTCTTGCCCAATAAAGTATCAACTACGCTAATTAAACAAAACATTGTAATAAATTGTAAAGAAATATGACTACAGCTGCTAGTAAAAATCTGCAAAAATAAGTATTATATCTGGAAGATACCAGTTCTATCAAACAGGGAAGGAAACAGCTGCAGTAACATAAGCAGGGCTGAAGAGTTTTATTGTGTTTATTATAAAGATCAACTGGAATTGGAAAACAAACCTGAAGACTATGTAGCTACTAAACACTCACTTTGCTTTCTCCTCCTTTCCTTCATCTCTGAAGGATCTTCTTTAAAAGACCTTGCCTATCTTGATACAAACAGCAAATACATTCAATTATTTACACTACAGCCATCTGGTTTCTAACTCACAAAGATGCTTTTGAAGCGTCGGCAGAGAGTAACATGGAGACTGCCTGTCCCACCCACACCACCTGAGCCATCCCACAGGCACTAACACACTGTGGAACTGGAAATGATGGAAACCTGAGACAGAGAGCATAAATGCTCTGGTGGCTCTGTTAGCATCCACAGCCAGCTCCTCGTGCAGGTGTGGGGAGTCCCAGCAGAGATGAAACCAGTGGTTATGACTTGCAAACTGGAGCTGGGCCAGCAGCCCAGCAGGGAGTGTGTGGTTGCACACAGGCTTTCACAGGTGTCTGTCCCAGGGCAGGCCCACGGGGACGGCTCTCACACAGCACGTTTTTAAGAAGCCAAAGCACAGAAACAACAGCGCTGAAACCAGACAGCTGCAAACTGGGGAACACAGGCCTGGGTGGTTTCTTATTTGTTTTGGAAGGGTGAACAAGCCCAGATCTGCATGGCTGAGTTGCAACACCTCTGCACTAATACTGGCACCATCAGTGCAGAGAGCCACTGGGGCAAGCTCTGCTGTCATTTCCCATCTCTGGTCCTCCTCAAAAGGCTGTCACAAATTCTCATTATAAGCAATCTTTTACTTTTGCTAATGGGGGTGTCTTGTTAGCTCCAAGGCAGCACGAGGAGGAATCTGTGGGTTTAGATTCATTCTATCACTCTAGAAAAACAAGCTAATGAGCCAATTTAATCAGAGACAGAAGCAATGGTTGGTGAAGTTCATTCAGCAGTTCAGAGAATCTTCCCTTGGATCAGAAACATTTATAGCTAATATTTCCCTATGAAAGGTTTTCACAGAAATTCCTCTTCACCCCAAATACATCCAGCTCAGCTTTTTCACAGGAACATTAAGATCATTTCTCTAGAGAACAAATGTACCCTGGAAAAAACTGAAAACTGATTTTGAGAGTACTGAAAGTGACACATTTTTTGTGAGCACCCAGCAGCGTTTCTTCACCCCTGCAGACAGCAGTGCACCATCTACAGCAACAGCTGTTTCCTTGAGATGGTCTTAAATCTGCACTGAGCTTTGGTAGCTGAAATTGATGAGAAGTGGCAAAACAAACTAAGTATCTTTTTTCAGGGCTCATTAAAAGGAGTGTATGTAACCCTGGGTCAGTAACCAAACTGCCTTAATTCTTAAGATTAAATTCTCTCTCAAGTCTTACATGCAGTGTCATGATTTAAATACAGTTTCAGATGGCTTGCACTGTGTATCTAAAAAGCAGTAGTAAGGATACTTATCTGCTATCTTCTGCCTGCTAATAGTAATCTTTGTCATACTGGGGCACAGAAATGCACAAGCCAGGAAAAAAAAAGTTGTATCTAAGTGCAGGGGAAAGAAATCCCCCAACTTGTACTATATGGTGTTTTTTTTTCATCCTAAAAGAAGGAATCAATAGATTTACCACACCCTATCAGCTTCATGCTTTGTTTTACTAAGACATTAAGCAGCAGGGCACTGAAAGGAAGTGCCCATGACAAAGCCGGTTGTTCAAAGGAAGTCAAAGACAGATAAAATGCAAACTGAACTATTACATCTCCCAAACGGAACTGTTACATCTCCCTAACTCCAGCTGCACCTCCTTGCACACTGACAATGCTCACAAGGCACAAACACAAGGACTGGCCTGCTCGTTAACAGGAGCTGTGAGCCAGCCGTGGTCTGGAGCCACTCCCTGCATTGCTCTGTCTTACCACAGTGACTTGGCTTGAACTCGGTTTGTTGCTCACACCTGGGAGACAGCAAAGAGCAACAGCAGAGCCTCTCAGGCTTTTGTGAACTCCCACCTCCAACTCAGCGAGCAGGACCTGTGGCAGCCAACTCTGAACAGTCTCCAAAGCAACTAAAGTGAGGATGGGGAGGGGGCTGCTGTCATTCACAACCATATCAAACAACAACCTGCTTCTCCAAGCTGAATATTTACAGTTGAAAGGATTTAAAACAAGCAGACAGTGAACATTTCTCTCCATCTGTAGGTGAGGTTGCTGTGCAACCAGCCTGATGAGGAGCACGGGCTCTGGAAATTAATCATGCTCACAATATTCTTTTGCTGCCTGTAACTCACACGCCAGGGGAGCGATGAATAACACAGTTGCAAACCACAATAGTATGTGTGAAAGGAGGAGCATCTGACACACAAAGGGCTATCTGGCAGTTTACAAGACCTGAGGGTAGAAGGCACCGAGAGAAATCTACAAACAGATATATTTTATCTTGACAGATGAAGAAACACTGCTCATTTGAGATCCCACAGGCTGAAACCTTTTACTTAAATAATCTGTCTTCATGCCTCAGCTATGAGGCAGAGCACCCAACGGCAGAATCTGGTTCAATGCTCAAGTGCTGCTCCTCATTTTCCCCGACAGCATCCTCACGTCTGTCGGTCTGAGCCTGGGCAGGTAATTGTGTGCTCTAGCCCACAGCCTCATTTTAGGTACCTACACTAAAAGCTGGGCTGAGAAACAGTACAGTGCTTCCCACTGAGACACATTCCTGTTTTGTAAACTATGGCATGGTTTACTATTACACAACTAGAAAATAGTTCAGCAACATTCAAAATGAGAATTAGGACTTACTCCCAATACACCCAACTCAACTCTAATAAAGACTTTCTCCAATCCCGTAACTATAAACAAGTCAAACAGTGAGACTCAAACATATATAACAAAAGTATGTAGACACTGGTTTTGCATTTCTGGTTTAGGATTTGGAAAAAAACATAATCTAAACACTTACTTTTCATGCAGTAATGTGATTCTCAAAATCAGGTTACGATTCCCTAAATCAGGTTTTGAGCATTAAGGATATATAATGCATTTTTGGTTGTGGTTGCTTTTAAAACAACACATGTGAGCCTTTCAAGCACAATTCATCTGACCAAATACTCCGCTCACACTAGAAGTCAAGGTTACTAGCCCCAATATTGGCACCTGAAGTTCATAGAATTGTTTAGGTTGGAAAAATTCTCTAAGATCATCAAGTCCAACTCTTAGCCCAGCACCTCCATGTTCACCACTAAACCACATTCCTAAGCCCTACATGTCTTTCAAATAGTTGAGGTGGGATGTTTCTCCCCAACTTCATCACTATCCGGATGTTGAGTGTTCCTGATCTGCCCAACTCTCAGAACCACAACTGGAGCAGCTTGAAAAGAAAAAACTGGCTTCCATCTGTCACAAACTGGGCGCACCACATTCACATCCTCTTTTGACCATTATCCCTTCCTACCCTAGACTTCCATATATGAACCATTTTCCCATCTCACAAGGATAATCTGAAGAAATATTAAGGATAAGTTTTGGTGAGTTCAAATGCTGTAGTGAAAAAACACACATGGGGAAAAAAATAAAGCCCAAGGAAATATCTGTCTTATAAGAAAATGCCCCAAATCTGTTTGTGTTTAAGAGACATTTATACAATTCTCTTAATCAAAGAGTCATAGAATATCCTGAGTTGGAAGGGACCCACAAGGCCACTGAGTCCAACTCCTGACCCAGCACAGGACAGCCCCATGAATCCCACCATGTGCCTGGGAACACCACCCATAACTACATGCTTTAATTTCCCATCAGCCCTGAATCGGTCAAGCAGTAGGACTTGATGACCACTGTAGTTTCCTTCCAACTGAAACAGTCTATCCTACTCTAAATTACTGCAGCAAGGACTCTCCATGCCACAACAAAACCTAAGTTGCCTTTTGTACATTCACAGAACTGAGAAAATTGCAGCTGAAGCCGAAGTTCTGTGCTTTAGGACAGTCAACTTCTCTGGAAGATATTAACTAAACAATTACGTCACTGGCACAGACATATTTACAACCCTAATCCTATTATTCTCCTACTGTGGACAGCGTTTAACATAGAAAAAGACCTGGGGAACAGAATAACATCAAGTTGGTTTTAGGGTTTTGCTTGGTGTTTTTTTGTTTGGTTGGGGTTTTTGCTTTGGTGGGATTTTTTTATTTGGTTGGTTGGTTTTTTTTCCAGGACCACTTCTAGGAAGAGGAAGCTATTACTTTCTTGATCTTTGTAGCATTTAACATTTTCACAGAAGAAACAATTATATACTACCTATTGTTCACTTACCCTGCTGTCTCTGTAAACATCAAAAACAACTGAAAAGGAGAAAAAAAAAGTTAATTGTAAAAGATATATAATTTCACAGAACATGTCTAAATCTGAATAGATAGTTGTATACACAGCACAATCTGCAAAGTCAATATGTCTAAAGAACTGCAAGCCAGAATTGGGTACATTTCAAAGAGGGAGCTGAAACATTTCAAGAACTACTGTTAATGCACTGGGAAATCAGCTGCTGGGTTTTTCCATTTAATGCTGGTTTCTTCTGTTGATTTTTCCCCCAATGAAGAATATTTGATAAACTCTTAGCCCAGAGAGCTTATCTTTGACATTACCCCTGTTTTGTTTACAGCAGAACACAGACATTTCAGGGAAAGATCAAGACTCCATTGTGTTGGACATTGCACAAACATTTAATAAGAGAAAGTTCCTGCTCCACAGACATTAGGATTTCAGCAGCTAACAAGACAAACAAGTTGTAGGAACAAAGGGGTTGCTGGCAGTGAAATGGCCATGTTTGATGTCATCCAGAGCAGACACAGCACACCTAATTAATATCAACAACTCCTTTGAACAACCCCGTTACCACTCAGTGACTGGCTCAAAGCTGTCTTGCCTGGCTCCCCTGTTGCTCCTCCCCTTGGCTTAATTAAACATGACTCTGTATATGCAGCTTTCCATCAGCTTCTGTTCTGTATGGTTAAACAAACCTTCGAGTTGTCTTTCTATGGAGCTAGGGAAATCAACAGGGAAGCGTTCAGGCATGGCTACATGCAAAAGCTGTACCAGTTTAGCAGGAAGAAAGAGAGGAAAAAAAAAGATTTAGAAAAGCCTCAGACAAATGCTGTGTTGTTACTTCCTTCACTAATAAGGGAATATTTCAGCTAAGAGATTTCCCAGTACATGTGGATAAACTAAACTCAGGATATGACTGCAGAACACTTGAGTCTCAGGAAGCTGCCTGTCAGGAACGGGGATGTTGACCGATCACATCCATGCACGTAAAGCTTAATCTGACATTTCATGTGAAGCTGGCTGAACTAAGGGCAAACCACAACTCCACAAAGCCAAAGCCAGGCACGTAGCTGGTTTTTACCATGCAGCTTAAAAATCCACACAGCTTTTGCACAAGCTTGGTTGCGTCAATGTAAAAGTCACTCCAGGATTAAGTGCTCCATTTTCCCAGGAAGACAAGCCCTCAGTGGCTAAGCCAGGCATCAACGCAAAGGGGAGAAGGGGAACCCCAGGATTTCTTCTCCAGATGTTCAACTGAACTTAGTGCCTGCACCACATCCTGTCCTTAGTCATATCCCAAAGATACCCCTTGCATCTGAAGGTTTCTATAGTGAGACCTGTCAGCTTAAAGCCAGCCCATGCCAACCACTGAGGCTAACGGTATTTATTGGGATTCAGACCAATTGCACACTGATGACTGGTTCAGGACACTCACAAACACTGAACAGGAAGAAATTCCTCTCCTTAGGGATCATCTCAGAGCAGGAGTGTCCTGTGCCAGTGAGACTGTAGTCAAACTTCACCAGAAATTGCTCAAAACAGAGGGAAAGCCAAAGCCCAGCTCTGCAGTATCGACACCTCCAGAGCACTGCTCTTACTGGGCTCTTATCAAAAGTATTTAAGAAGGTTCTAACATAATTTAGAAGTATTTATAAAGCATTCACCCATCTGTTATCCTACTGCTCTGACTCTGCAATGCTTCAGCTGCTCTGACTCAACTCTTCCATCTGGAGATGCTACCAGACCAACTGGAAAAAGCAGAGCAAACAGCATCAAAATCCCCAATGAAACAAGAAGTCAGGAAAAAAGCTGTAATACCTTTCCTTTTAAAAGCAAACAAACAAGCAAACCCAGATTTTTATTGTTAACAACACATATGCTACCAGGCAGTGGATCAAGGGAGATGATGGGGGATAAATGAAATGTGGTTAAAAAAAAAAACACCCACAAAAACCCAGAAAACATTTTCTGCATGGCATTTCTCTGCAGATGGACCAGCATTTAGTGCTTAAGAATAAAAAGTTAACAAACCTTCATCCCAGAAGGTTGCCCTGAAACCTCTTTTTTCCTCAAGGCAACTCAGATGGCATCCTTTACATAAGATGACATTTCAGACCTTTCAGTTCACCAGACAGTCATTTCAGAGCCTAAATCTAGGCATCAATTTCCAAAAATAGTGCCCTGAATTCTTATCTATCAGTTGATTACATACCAGCTAAAATTACATTGGAACACAGAGGAAAATTAAAAGGCAGTAATCAGAATGCCAGATCTATATGACTAAACTTACTTCAAAATGTAAGGCTATGGACTTATTAAATTAGTGTACTGATTCCACTGGTCTTCTCCAAGCAGCAGTCCATGACAACTCTTCTGGACTGAAATAAAGAAGCTCTGTAGAGTCAAATTATTAAGAATTTTAATTTAACAGAGACTGGCACTTGAAGGGACCTTTTTCAGACAGTTAGAGAGGACAGATCTATTTGACTGCTCTGGTGGCTCAGTAAAACAATTAATAATTTTAAAAACCCACCTACAGGTTGAATTTTCAAAGCTTTAGAGATGACAATAAAAATGGCAGAAAATTTTTATGTTTATGGATTTTACTAAGCTGAGGTTTGGTCCACGCCAGACCTGATTTAAATTTCTTCATGTTTTTCACCACTATTGATCACCCATCACAATGCAACACCATTCAATTCTCACTAAACCACATTAGAAAACTATTTCAAATCAAATTTGCAAAGGACTTCACATTTAAAGAACAAGACAATTTACTTGGCCTGATTAGATGTATCAAATACTGTGGCCTTTATTCAAAGGTTTCAGCACCTAACCTGGTGTGCATTGATATTCTAGGAGAAATAATTAAAACTTATTGAAAAGAAACTTAAAAATCCTTTATTCAAGGAATACATCAATAGTTTAGCAGCAAACATCTGACAACATCTTAATAAACAAGTATTCTTCTTACTACTGAATGCCTTTTGTCAAGGGTCTCCTACCTTGCTTTTCTGGTATAAAAATTACTTTCAAGTATAAGGGGAAAAAGCTTTAAAAAAAAAAAAGTTATTATGCCTTCTGAAGGGATCTTTCACTCATTTGTTGTGTTTTCTTGAAGAGCTCCAGCCTATTCCTTCAGGGTTTTTTTGTTGCCAATGTAATTCCAAACCTTTGCTGCTCCATGTGCTGTAGCCATGAGAGCTTTCAGATTCTCCCCAAGTTAAAGAGAACCAAGCCCTGTGAAAGTAAGAGCAATGAAGAGAGAGATGCACACCCACAGATACCATCAAGATACTTACAGTCTTCATCCAAGAATTTATACTGTATGTGTTTCTCAAAAAACTCCTGTATGGATCTACAGATCTCCTCGTGCTGCTTGGAGATATGATCGTAGTACTGGGTGTAGTCCCTCTGTGATATACCTGTTAATAATTTCAGTTAATTACAATTATGAGGAGCTCTAGGCATGCAAAAAACCCAGAAAAATACATTTATCAGACGCAGAAGATGGGGTTTTCCCAAGTTTCTACCATTATCAGTGACTTAGTGTTTGGCTTTATTCTGCTATGCTTAAAGTACTTCCATTAGGAATCTATTCCTTGAACAGCTCTGTCCTACAGTTTGTGAATATCCCTTTATATGTACATGCTTTGACTATTTCAGGAGGAACCTTTGCCTGTGTTTAAGTTTCCAGCTCCTGTCTTTTCCTTTCAGTTTTATTCCCTTTGGTTACTGTGGTCAAAAACCTTGTTCTGCACATCACACGTAGGGACCACAATTTGGAACCATGAAATGCCAGGGGTGGAGGCTAAGCTTGCACATTAGCAAAGATGATAGATCCTTGGATACCACAGATTCTCATTTAACTGATTTTTTTAAGTGTGGAGTAACATGTGCCTGTTTGATAAGGCACTACAGGTGAAACCTTAAACCCCAAAATCAGTGAGATGGCATGCAGGCCAGTACCTTAGTGCTCCCATTTGCTCCCTCAAGGGCTTTCTTGCCTATGTGACACTAGACAAACCATCCCTCCTACAAGTTCTTAATTTCACACATTTGTCTACAAGCCAATGGTTTAAAATGACATCAGCAGGATTATACACTTACATGCATCTTGAGTGACAAGAGTTCTCATACAGGATGTGTCAACATAAAACATTGCAATACCCTGCTTGACAAATGTCAAATCCAAGACCTGCCCCATCACTGCAGAATGAGTAATTCAGGCTATTTACACACAAAAAGAGACAGAATTCCCCAAGGAAGATGTATCAGTGAGATCAGTTTGCTGTTTTAACCATATACAAAACACAGAGTTTTACTGTAAGACAATGCTGACTACCTCCAAAGATGTGCTCTTTTTTAAAAAGTTCATATAAGAACTTTATGATGTCAGTGGAACTTTGAATTTTTAATACCACTGCAAAGCTTAACTTGAGCCTGAAAAACAAACCAAGAGATGATGGCATCTCAGGGGATGCAGATGTGTAACTGGAAAATCATTCACTATACTGCAAGTATCACTCCTTAGTTTGACTGACAGGCTTATTAATTTTAAGAGCATGGGAACTGGGAACATATTGTGAAAAATCTTGGAACTACCTTCAGAAATGCAGCTGGAGTGCTAGCTAGAAAAAAAAAATCCCATATTGGCAGATCTACTAGGTTTCAAAACCTAGTCATGAAATGCACAGAGTGCTTAATTATCCACTGTACAAATGCTTTGAGGTATTTGGAAGTAAATAATATATATACATATATTCTATAATAAATCTACATTCAAGTGTTTTAGAGGTTACTACAGCAATGTGTATCTCTGGCAGGTGTGGTGTTCCAGCACCACAGAACAGGACAGGATTCAGGTCTTCTCCCTTCAAAAAGCTCTGCCAGGAGCCATTAAGCAATACTGACTTAATGGGAGATCTCTGCTGTTAGGGAGATAAACTCTGTTACAGAGAGCTGTAACACACTTGCAACTGGCATAAATGGAGAGAAAACGGGAAGCTGAGTGTAGGAACATCAGAAGGAACAGCTAAATAGAAGGGCTTAGGAGAATGGTGTGTGTTGACAGCACCTGGATTAGCACAGCTCCAAACATCTATGTGCAGCTCCATAGGAAAGCCAGATCAGGAAACAAGGAACAGGAAGTGTGTTCCTAAAGGTTCACAGACCGGATGGAGCAACAAACTGCTGACAGCTCCCAACAGGTACAAAAAGGCACAGCCAAAACAAGCCCACAGTCACCATGCTGAGAAGACAGGAGAAACAATGAGCTACACAGCCAATATCCCTGGCCTTCCATAGCATCACGAAGGAACCCTGAACAGACCACTTCTAGATATGGAGCTTGGTGCTTGTGAATATGTAGGCATGAGAGAGGCAAAGTGAGCAAACCTGGTTTTATCCTAAAGCAAAAAAAAAAATCCCCCTCCTTCCTGTAAAGTCTGGATTTGTTCCATCACTGCTGTAACATTTCCTTGTTAGAAGAGTTCAGGCAGAATGATTCCACCTTGTTAAGAACAAATGGCCACTAATCCTGTGCTATTTGAGTTTCTGTTCATCTCTAAAGATTTCATGGTAGACCACACCAAAACCAAACCCCAGAGTAGTACATAGGCTGGAATTAAACCCCTCAATTCAAGCACCTGTATGTGTACTAGGTATCTCATTTCTTGCTATAGTCAGGAGGGAATAGTCAACACAACCAGAGGAGTAAAACTGAGCTATATTTACTGTAAATTACTCTAAATTTACACTACTCAGCTGCCTACAACACATGCTCTAGCACAAGCTGCCTGTTCTCCAGCTGCCAGAGGTCTCCCAATGCACCCACCAGCCCTGTGCATGCTGTGGATGGATACCCTGGCTCTTCCATGACACTTGAAATGTTTTGCACTTAGGATTCTGCACCTGAGTACCAGAACAACAGGTTCTAACTAAGCTACACTGAATTTAATATAAACTCAAGACACCTCCCAGACCTGTGGAGATGTTCTGACCTCCCCAACTTTCTGCATGTAGTATCACATGGGGTCACATATTTGCAGCACAACACACAACTGCCTCTGTATTCATTCTGCAAATTGGAGATGATGTAATTTGCTCCTGAATATAAAATAATCACTCACAAAACTGCCTTTGGGTGAAGTTTCTGAATTAACAATGAAATAAAGAATATTCCCACTGTAATGCTGAGCATGCTGTGCTATCAGGCTTTCAAATACAGTGGAAAGTGAGATGTGGCAAACCACATTTTAAATTACAGAAAGAATAAGCCATTAATTTCAGAAATGAGGTGTGAAAAGGAAGAACTCTCTTCAGACTTAGCGCTCATTCAAGGAACCAGAGAAACTCCTCAAAACTTCATCCAATAATTCTGTTTTTAAGAAATTCCTTACCTAAAAGTTTGTTTTCCTTAACAAAGCATCTGAATTCTGCACCAGGGATTAGTTCACACCATTTGCGAAGAACAAGCTGTGGAGGAAAAACAAATGACAAAGTATTGTTTCAGAAAAGTAACAGCATCCTTTTGTCAACAGGTCTGCCTTTTAGAGCTACAGTTTTGCTGTAATGATGACCACTGATACTAGAAAACAAAACAATCTTAAACTGCAGTTCACATAATCATCTTTGCAAATATTTCAAAGCAATTAGGTTTAATATTAATTTCAGAGAATCACAGAATGCTTTCAGTTGGATGGCATCTCTAAAGACCATATAGCCTAAACTAACTTAAAGCAGAAAGGTTCAGATTGGACGTAAGAAACCACGAGGACTGTCAAGCATTGGAAGAGCCCCCTTACAGAGGTTGTGCAGCCTCCACCCACTGAGGCTTTCACACCAGATTTTATAAAATGCCATGCAAGACTGTATGATCTCATTCCTTACCCAGCTTTGAGCATGAAGATGGACTAGATACCTCCCAAGGCTCCTTCCCACCTTAATTATCTTATGCTCTTCCACTTTGTACAGTATTTACAACTGTGAAATCATTTATGAAACAACTTCCAAGTTACATTAATGATAACGCATGGAAAATAAAAACCCTGCTGTACAACACAACAAATCTGTCATGGAATTGGCAGAAAGTTGCTCCCTAGTCAAAGGAGCTGATGAGCAGAATTAAATTTATCCAAATCAACATCTATTCTGGTACACACCCAAGCAGAATTCTGTGACGCCTTTGAAGGCGCAAACCAGTTAAAATAAGGACAGGGGATAGAAATAGAAAGCAAACTATTATAGTCAATAGGACAGACTGCCTGGGAATTAAAGCATCTCTCTGGCACTTTCTCAAGTTCCTGCATTTCCTAAGCTGAAATATTCAGAAGGATCCATGTTTTTGAAGGCCTCAGTTACTGCTACTGGATGCAGAAACTCCCAACACCTTTAAACTGCAGCAGAAAGCTTCAGTAACCAGAGATGACATTCCTAACTACAGTGTAAACATGAAACTCTTTGTTCCAATTTTTAGACATCCTGTGTCTTTAAAGCACACTTGATAGTGCTTTAAAATAAAACAAGGTTCATTCACTTTTCAAAAGCCCTTTAAGCCCACAGCATGATGACAAATGTTGTATTTACATAAAAACTATTATTAGAGAGATGACTAGATGTTACCATAAGTGCAGTAGCTCCACATTAACAGTTTAAAGCACCTCTAGCTGAACATTTTGATCTGGAAACAAGATGTGACAGACCAGTTCAGGATGTCCCCAGCCACTGCAGCAAGCCTCACCCTTGGTAACCTCAGTGTGATCTTTACAAGCAGCTCACCACCAAGAATATATGACTTTGAGCTACTGAACTTGTCCTCCCTGTCAAAACCTGACAGACATGAGAGGACACTGCAAGGAAGCTTCTCAAGTTTGCACTTCAGCTCACCTGATCTGCAATTAAATGAACTTCTTATGACCTGCAGTGCTGAACCAGACTTCCCCTCATATCCAAAGCAACATGAATAAAACAAACATAACACATTTTATGGACACAAACCCAAGCACAAATGTCACCCAACCTGTGAGCAATTCTTTTAAATTACTTAGAAATCATGCAAGGAGTCCTACCTCGTAGTTCAAGGAAGGATCAGGTGAATCATCAGCACAGTGAATAAATCTGGAAAAGTAAGATACAGGCTTCAAAATCTGCTTTACATGTAAGATTTTAGCCATAGTGAGAAAAATAACCCCAAATTGTGGAACACAAAAATTACTGTTAAATTATTTCCAATATGTACAAAACAAGTAAAGGCAATACATCAACAACAACCCTCCTTTTAACAATTCTCAGGGGGAAAAAAAAATCACCTGTTTTCTTCTAGTGCAACTTGGAAGCACTTAAATCTGGACAGGGATGTGTCCAAAATGTGAGTATTTATTCACTGTTGATTTATTTCTGTTTGAGTCAACAGTGCTGCTCCTTTCCCCTTGTATTGTTATGTTGGCATAACTGAATTCTCAAAAAAAACAACAAACTTGAGCAATCTAATCCAGTTTCACTGCAGCATGTTTTTTTCCCAAGTCCTTTTAATGTTAAACTTCCCAAACCACACAACAGAGACACATCATCATGCCTTACAGCAGTTCATTTCCATGAATAAAGGATGCAAAACAGCACTGCTGCTCAGCACTTCTGATTCCATAGCATGGTATCTTTCTAAATTAAGAGCCTTATGAAATACTCTTACAAATCTCTTGAGAGTGGGAATAAACAAAACTATTTCCATAACTGCAAGCAGATGTCAAGGTTTTGTCCCTTGTGAGTAGCTGACTCCGTGGGTCTCCTTTCAGGCACTAGCAAGAATGGAGGCAGTTATAAGCCAAGCCAACTTCCATGTACCTTTTTGTCATTTTACAGAAAACCTCACAATAGATTCCGTAACTTTCAGAAGGAATTCACAAAAGAACATCTCTTTTACTTTCAATTCTACTCCCTGACCTTACTGGCAACAAACTGCTCGGAAGCACAGAACTGTGTTAAGGGGGTGCTGCTGAGCAATAGTCCTAAATGCAATATTTATAGGATCTCCTTTTGGCAGTGAACTTCATTCAGCAACCAAAAAGTCTCACATAAACATTGCATTTGTAAGACATGGCTGCCCAGCCTTCGGTTTGAAGTGAAGAGCTATCGTAAGAGTTCATTCTCTATGCTGCCAGCAGAAATAAATTTCACACATTTTAGTTTAGACTTTAATATCCACAACACACAGAAAAGTAGGGCAATACAGGCAGGCTTTCCAAAAGCACAGTGATCAAACACATCATATATATATCTGTAAGCCTGTGTAAACAGATAACATCCTTCAACTACAGTTTGGATTCCCCGCAATTTAAGATCTGTCAAGGCAACAGAAACAAACCCATGAGAACTCACAGTTTTGTTAGACTCAAAATTCCTCCTTTACTAGAGTATATGCCTATCATGCTGAAGAAAATATCCCCCACACAAAAAAAGCCAATAATAAACTCTATCTATAAAGGCAGCTGAAGTCCAGCACATGGAGTTTTACAGTCCCTGCACACAAGGACCTGTATTACCTCTCACAGGTTCCATATCTGAGATCAGGGTACCTGCAATCTGCTCCATTCCAGTAACACACAGACTTTTCCAGCAGTCAAAAAACCCCAGCCTTATAATCAAAATTATTCCCTAACTCCACCCTCAAATATTTTGGGTAAGAGCTACATGGGGAAGGATGGTTCCTCTTTCCTTCTAAGTCAGAAAATGAAATCAGGTGCCATCCCAAGCCCCACACACTGTGCAGGTATTGCTGCCAAATCAAGCAAACAGGCAAAATGACAAATACAGGCAAAAATACTGCAAGTCACAGTAAGGGTATTTTTCTTGAGCTTTAATGCCAGAGGACTGAGTACAAATGAGGAAAAAATGGGAGAACACAGCAGAAGACAAAATAAACTCATGTGTCTGTAATCTAATTTTCCTTCTAAATATTATGAGTTTTCATCAACAGAAGATCACCTCTATTTGGGGGTAAATTCTGGGCAACTTGAGGCTGCAATTTTATATTTTTTACCAGCTTATTGTAGCATTTATTGTTGAGGCCCATGTGAACTCGTGTATTACAGATGGCCTTTTGATCACTAGAGGCACAACCCTAAGTGAGGTGTTCTTCAACCCACATCCTATTCAGGTTTGGATGTACTTGAAAGAACAATCAGAAAGATTTCAGGAAGCCCAAACTGAGACATGCCTGGGCTGTATTTTCTGAAGCCTCTGAAAACTGTAATTTTGAATGCTATGGGTGAAGGGATCAAACTCTTTTGCTGGGTTGTGGTCAACAGCTTTTTTACAGAGTTATACACAGACATCAAGACCAGAAGGATCAAGATCTCTTTATATGTGGCAGCTCTGTGTCAAACTTCAAATGCAAATACTTGACCACAGGACAAGCTACACAAAGCCATTATGCAGGTCAGTTTTCAACACTGAGGAAAGCAATTTAAGAAGGTTTGCAATTTCCTCCAGTACCTACCCTGCTAAGAAAGCTATGAACTCATCTGCAAATCACTGAGATAATTAGGAACTATTATGAATATGATGAGAATTGTAAAATTTATTCTGTACCTGATACTTCCCTGCTATTATCTCAGTTTATTTTAAAACCTCATTTTAAAAAGTATAAGGAGAAGCTTTTAACAGCCTTTGAACTGTATCTTTATTCCTTGAATATTGAACCTTGCTGGAACTTTGAGGACTAAAAGAAATAGGAAATTCATGCACCACTCAAAAGAGAATCTTGTACTACACTGTAAATTGCTAGGAAAAATGGGGCAAGAGTAAAACCCCGAGGAAAAAAATCATCATCAAAGGCCTCATTTTCCACATCCTCTCATGTGGAACTGCATACCTTGAAACAGCTTATATTAAAGCCTAAACTAACAGCTCCTGTTCCTGCAAAAACATACTGGAGTGCCAAGGCACATTCTTCATGATCCAACACTGCCTCCTATGTTCTGTTAGGAGAGCACAGGCTGTCATTCCTCCACATCTCAGAAAAACTTTGAAATTTCCCTACCATTTGGAATTCAATATTAAAATCATTAAGTCTGGCATCAGAAATGTTGTCAGAATGCAGGGGCATTATCACATCATCAGAAGTACAGCTAATATTTCTACCAGTCTCAAGGTGGGCAGTCAATCACATTTTAACAAAACATAGTCCACCCATTCTAACAGTAAGGAAGAAAACTGTGTTCTATACCAATACATCCATCAGGGCTATACAGAGCTTTTTTTTTCAAAAGACGAGTTTTAATCCCTTAACAGAAATCCCAGACAGAAAAGGACTTTTTTATCACATATACACAACACTAAGTTTCTGAAAGCCTACATTAATGCCTGAAAAGTTAAGATCACACCACCCACACAATTATTTGTGAACTCAACTAGGTAAAAATACAATGCTGACTTTGAAGCAGAAACAACATCAACTGCATTAGTGAGTACATCACTCTAAGTCTTTGTTAATTTATATAAAATTAACAAGCAGGAAAGTTACTTCATTAGTCTGAACTTTTCAACCAAGTTGTCTGCATCATGACAGAATCCAAACTTTTAAAACAGTCAAAGCAATTTAAGCTCAGTATATTTGCACTGAGTCCATATTTTTTAATAGTTTGTATCGAAGCATTAGATGGTTGAAGTTTTCTTGGAACTTGAGACAGTTGAGAATTACAACAAGGGCATTCCCTGACCTGAACAACGTTTAGAGGCAGATAGGAAATGGGAGAGGAAGAAAAAGGCAAAGAAAGTGGTTTGCCTTAAGTGCTGCATCACTGGCGTAAATTTCTAGATTAAAACACAGATCTACAAATTGCCATTGCAGCATGTTTACCATATTATGACCCATGAAATGGATATTTAAGTTCATACAATTGAACAAGAAACAAACCAACATGAACAAAAAAGGGTATTCAGCATTTCAGCTGTTACTTACGCAGGGCAAGAAACCTTTAGACCATACTGAGTATTATTGACAAAGTAGAAATATAGTGCATTTATCCTCCATCCAAGTAGACCTTCCAAGGGATTTGGATGCATTATGTATGTAATTTTCATTTGTTCAGCACTTCAGGTTCTTATGCCAGCTACATTTTTAATTTCTGCTTGCTAAGGACTAGTGAACTGGCAGCTAATCAATAGTATAATTAAGGACGACCACTGTTCCGATTTAGCAATAATCATTGCCCTGCTTGGGGACATTTTGTACAAATAACTTTGTAATTTATAAATACCAAGCAGAGACTGGACAATGATGTATGCTTCAATCAAGTATGACATATTCATAAATTACAAGATTACAGAGAGACCAAGGTGATTTCCCACAATCATGCCATAAGCTTTACTTATTTACCACCTTAGCTGAGCTGTGCTATCTGGTGGTCTTATCACATTGGGAAAAGAGCCTAAATGGACTGGACCAGTGGAGTTTGAGGTGTTGCCTTTCTGCAAGAGGTTATTCTCCCACAGCAGGATCAGGAGAAGGGAGTGTGCCTGCTCAGCCACTCCTGTTCTTGTGTGAACTTAAAGTGAAACCACTGATGGTTCAAGGCAACAGCCATGCTGTGAAACCTCACCCCACAGCAACCAGGATGTCTTCACTGCCTCTCCCACCAAGCCAGTGCTGACTGCAGGGGGCAAAGTGAAGAGCTGAGGCACTGACTGTAACTGATCCAAGATTAAACCTGACAGAAAACACACTGATTTCAGTATCAGTGAAGGTGGTTGAACCAATTCATTCTACCATACAAACAGTTGCCACATCTAAATCAAGTGGCACTTGCTGAACACTTGCTTGTCTCCCAGACTCACTAGAAAACAGTTGGCCAAACAGGAATTCTGCAAGGAGCTCTGGGTAATTTTTGCTGGACCTTTTTATACATGAGGACAGTAAATACAGACCCCATATTATTTAACTTTCACAAAGGGATGATGCAAAGTGTGCAGTTCTTTTCAGACTTACAAGAATCAGTCCTGAAAGCCATTGCAACAAAGGAGACATTATATTTCACTGTTCAACCCTCTGAGCAAGCCATCCTCCAGACACCCCACCTCTCATTAGGGGAAACCATGAAAATTAGCTCCTTGCTAAGGCACCAAAGACTTCTGAGAATTCACTCAGCTCTGGAACGTAAACTACAGATTTTTCATCTCCCCCTTCCCTTTCATTCTCTGTGATACGAGAATCACGAATTCTCAATGCTCACAATTGTTTCCCAAGCCCAAGATGCTTTTCAAACTGTCTTCTCACTGCAATTATCTTCTCCCCTCCTCCTCAGCCTCTTCCCCAGCACCTCATGACATTGCAGGCTAGGCATGACGGAAAACCCAACATCAGAATTGGACTGACAGCCTTGGTGTAAACAGCCCTTTTTTTTCATGTACCAAAAAACTGGGGGAAGAGAGTCTCATTAGAGTTGCAGGAATAAAAAAGCAGGCAGTTGCACAGCATTAATGCAACTGGTTTCACACTTTAAACAAGAAAATTTTTATCAAGACATAAGACACTTGACATGAAACTTATACCTGTTAATCCCCTATAAGGCACCTAGAACAATGGCTCTGCATTTGACTGAGTCTCCTAAATAATTCAATAATATAAATAAGCATTGAATAATTACTGGAAAACAATCTCTCAGATACCTAGCCATGGATTGCCCTGTTTCTTTGAAATTCTGCTTGTCTGGGGAAAAAAAAAAAGTAACCATAGAAACAGAAGTATCAACTCTGGTCATTTAATTTTCTTTCAGAAAAATGCTGTATTTTAGAAATGAGTTACATAAATCAATGAGATACAGGTACTACAGGAGGAAACTATTCCTATACAACTAAGTACTCCCCTCACGTGAGTAGATAAAAATAGATCCCAAGCACAAAATATTTTTAATTTTATCTGTAATTGCTGTCCTCAGTCACCTGGAATGTATTTGTTCCAAGAGCTACAAGAACTTGGGTTCAGAACAAGCTCTAGAAATATGTTAACAGAAGTCTCAGGCATCTTCCAGGCAGCCACAGAAACCTCAAAGAACTTTAAAATACAAAAAGGACATGGTAAAGTCACGCTGTATTACCATAAGAAGTGGCACCAATAAGGACAGTAGCAACGAGTAAACACCAAGAGGGCTGGGAAGGCAAAAAATCCCAAGAATACAACATGACTTGCTCTGGAAAGCTACTCAAAAAAAAATGGTCTTAGTCCACAGTGTCACAGCACACTGGTTGCACGTGCTACTTTAATGTCTTCCTGGTTTGCTTCTGTTTTTTTCTGGCTGTGTATAACTAAGATTGTCTGTTGGAAATCTACTCACGGCTGAGTGAGGTCACGAGTGATGAAGTCTGAACTCTTGAAGAGGAGGAAGATGTCACTGAGAGCTTTGCATTTCAGAGAGCTGTTCATTGCTATCCAGTAGGCATCCTAAAGAAACAAGATTATCCACAAATATACCTTTACTAGCAGGAAGGAGTGCAGGCTGCAGGTCTGTCTAAATATTACGCAACATTTGAAATACACACAAAATGATTTTTTTTATTTCGAGGAAAACTTCATTAGTGGTTACAAGAGACACATACAACAGTTATTGTTTTTCTCATGAAAACTCTGATGAAAGCAGTGCAAATCCACTTGCAAAACTAAGTTTTTGCCTTACTGCTTCCAGGAACTTTCTTGGAGTGCTTGACTGAACACAGTGTCTCTTGAGAACACAACACAACAATATTTGGGTGCACCCATCCTTACAGTATAGTTAAGAGTACCTAATAATAACTAGAGGCAAGGTTACTACTTTTTTAAAAACTGTGGGGCTTTTCATCCTTATCCCAGGCAAAGTTTTCAACTAGTATCCTAAACAAGAAGAGCCTGACTATCACAACCATCTGTGACCAGGATATAGGGTTTTAGATAAGCAAGTCAGTGCTGCCTTGCATCAGCCTCCCCAAACATGCACCATCACCATCTAGTGATAGGCAAGGTATCAGTGAAGTGGTTGATTAAAGAATCCACCACTTCACTGATATCTTGTCTATCACTTCTTCCTTCATCAGAACCACTAATCTCTTCTTCTTTCCAATGCATTAAGAGAAAACAAACACAAACCATTCTGTATGACAACATCTGTTACAAGTTTTGGGAGTCAGCATTCTTACCCTTGGAGCACTCCAGTTGAGTTTAGGAAAAACACTGCCACCCAAGGAACTTATTGCTTCCTGAACTTCAGCTGTGAACTCAGGAAATTCTGGTGCCTGAACAAAGAACAACAGCAAAAATATCCGTTTCAATGCATTTAATAATGAAGTGTAGCCATCTTCTAAAGACTATTAGAGATCCATACTGTACAAGAAATACGTCCAAAATCAGTATGAACCCCAGAAACATAGCGTATAATAAAATCACTTAAATAAATTACTTAATCAAATCTGTCATTCTTTTAATCAGAGAAAACTGAAACTGCTTCCAGGTCTCATTCTCACTACTAGCAAGTACCATGAACTTCAGGAGAAAACCCAGAACTTCATAACATTCATCATGAAATCTGCAACAGATGGCAAAAATACAGGTCAAATAACCAAACCTTAAATCCTTAGGTATTGGTTTATACCCTGTGGTAGATTATTGTATACAAATAAGATCCAGTAATATTTAAACTTTAAAAGAGTGATTTTAGAATTAAGCATCTCGTAGGTAATTTCAGTAACAACTCTTCATTTAAGCTCTAGCTTTATAAAATGTTAGTAATACTTTAACCAATCAGCTCTTAAATTAGGTCTTAAAGTAGCTGCTTAACAATATATTGATTCAAAATAGAGGACATGCTGCAAAGGTCGGACTAGAAAACCTTGCCTTGTAAAGAACACTGAAAATGTAAGATTGAGGTAAAAAAAACCCCAGCTCTTCAGGTGGCTCCAAATTCTACCCTGAATGTGGTGCTATAGATAAAAAACAGGTTGCTGACCTTCAAAATAATATGAAAGGATTTCAAGCATATGTCAAAGATTTTTCATGTAATAGGATTTATAGCAAGAAGTATGTAAGAACATTATTTCTGCCTATTTTTAAACTCAACTCAAAGGTAACTTCCCGGCTAAAGCTAATTGATGCCTCTTAACCAACAAAACCCTCACAGCCATACAAGTGAATAAAAAACCACATACATTCTGGCATCTCCTCACTCCAGCTTCCCCAAATGCAAACACTTAAAAAAATCTTCTCACATTTTAGTGCAGTGACCTAGACTGAACTTCAAGCATTCTGAACCTTCCCTTCGTACATTACCTAGTCTCCATGGGAAACTACACTTGGAAAACCGAAAAAACCACTTCTCTTATTTTATTTTTAGACTTTCAGTCAATTCTAGAAACTGTTGCTGCAAGAAGTAAAACTTTTCATCCACTGCCTTCTGATCCAAGCTCCTCTTGTTTTGACAGGAATCAGGAGTCCTACTATATATGTAATACCAGCACATACTAAGCCTCCTTGGGAGAATGTTACCAACGTGTCATTTGATTAACACGAGGGATAAATATACACACAAGAGGAAAGTTCTACAACTGCATAAACAAGCTGGACTCCATCATTTCCTGAATTTTGAATGCTTGACTTTGTAACCATCAATATTAATGCAAGTTATTTTAAAAACAGAATTTTCTGCCCCTCCACGTCCCTGAGGAAGCTGTAGACTTACCTAGATACAGAAGAGTCACTTGACCTGTGCTCTTCTGACAGGTTAAATACCTCTTAATTATGTATTTCCTTATTGTGTTCTATACTATAACAGAACCTGATTCAAAAATCTGGTATTACTTACTCAGCATCATTACCATGAGCTTTGCAAACAATAAGATGGATCCTAAAATCCTTGTTTTAAATAATTTACAATTTAAGGAATCTAGTTTATCAAAGGT
Source organism: Edolisoma coerulescens (assembly GCA_013397115.1). Classification (NCBI taxonomy): domain Eukaryota; kingdom Metazoa; phylum Chordata; class Aves; order Passeriformes; family Campephagidae; genus Edolisoma; species Edolisoma coerulescens. The sequence goes on from VWZW01005587.1 coordinate 54,114, forward strand.
TAAGTATTTGAACTGAAGATTAATCAGTGTGCACGAATTTGAAATCTATTAGTTTTAAACTCTAGGCTATAAATTCTGTGCTAGCAGAAGCACACTCAAAGCAGGGCTGTGATTACACAGCACCTAATCCAACATGAGCAATTCCACACCATGATGAACATCAGGGAGCTGAAGGACTGAAGTCACACTATCAATGGCAGACAAGTGCCACGAGTATTTTAACTCTGACAGTGACAGGGCAACAGCAAATTTGAAAAAAAGATGCAAAAAAGATGAAGAAAGCCTGGCTTTCATCCATTATGATCCTCATTCCATGCCAGGCACAGTGCAAGGAGACCATAAAGACAGGAAAAGAAAAAATATTATATATAGAGATGTGCTTAGGAAGAAATAATGGCATATTAAGAGAAGAGCTGTGAAGATTAAGCTGCAGGGGCTTAGTTTCTTCTGCATCCAGTCTGATTAAATGATTTGGAGATACTCAAAGTGGTGAAAATGAAAGACAGCTATATTTAGAGCTGTACTTCAGTTCATTTCCTATAGTCTAACAAGTGTGTGATTGTTGGGAATGAAGAAAAGTGTTTTATTTTTAGTTAAATAAAATTAAGCCAGCAAAACTTTTTTGAAGTTACAGACATCTACACTGCCATCCATCTAAAATGGTCTGAAAAATGTTAAATACAGCAAGAGATATCTCTAACCAGCAACAAGTTTGTATCACAAGGCTGAAGGGAAACTGCTGATGAACCGACATCGGGCTTTTTCAGGAGCTTACCTTAAGTGTTGTAGTGTTTTCATCATCCGACCACTGTTAAAAATAAGAATAAATCAAAGGTTACCAGTTTCCTGAGGCATCCTTTAAAATTTATGAGAACATCAGAATTCATACAACCTCCTACAAAATGCAGATCAAATCATTGCCCCAGACAGCATACCATCACCATCCTGCAATTATTTTGGCTGTAAAGTAAGACAGGAAAAATATTGTATATTCAGCAGAAGTACTACTCTAAAGTATTGATAAAAAGATATCTGTATATTTCAATTGTGATTTATATCAGGAAGACAGACATTTCAGAACTCAGTCTCCCCTATCTAGAGCTTGTCTCCAGCTCCAGCACTTCCATCCTTAGACCCACGATCCATTAGTTTCAGTTTTATTTCTTTTTCATCTCCTTGCTGTACCTTCTGTCACCTTGTACTTACATTTTTCAGTGGTTTTCTTCTAGAATGGCCTTCTGAGTTACTATGGCCTCAGAAACTTTCACTCTTTCTTTAAGTAACTACTCCACATGTACTCCTAATTTTTCAAGGCATGAAACAGCATTACATTCAATTTCCACATTCCCTAATCATTATTACAAATGCAATTATCAAGAAATAAAAATTAAAAAGTCTTCTGTGAAAGATTACAGAAATATTTTAAACTTTCCGTGATGCCACAGCATAAATAATTTTCTACGTTTTTCATTGCAACTACCACATGATAATAATTTCTGTGAAGGACTATCCACACCTATAAATAATGCAGAAAAGGTTATAAATTCGTATTTTTCTTAAGAGACTTGACATTAATTCGCATTTTACACTGACCTGTATCTCCTCTGCATCATCACTCCCCTCCTGAGTGTGACTTGGTGGATCTTCTCTGAAACAAAAAATTAACAGGAAAAAAACCATTAAGCACTGGAGTTTGACTTGACCATACCCATTATATTTCCACAGCACTTGATCTGTTGATCTCAAAATGTTTTCATAAGAAGATTAAACTTCAAAACCCTGGCAGAGAAAAATCAGAGCAAGCCAGTACTGAAAACTGAAGACCAAACACCCTGGCATTAGGCCTAGGTCCTACCCTGAACACTTTGCTTCTTTCAAATTAGCAGATCAGTTTTTGCTCTAAAACACCATAACTGAAGCTTTTCAAAACCCAATTAATGATTATTTTCCAACTTTACCGTATTCTGACACAAACACAAATTGAACTTTTTTTTTTTTTAAACAAGTTCAATTTAAATTACGCTTTGCCTCCATGCTCCCTTTCCAAGTAAAAATTCATAAACCTTGAGTTTCAAATGTTGACCTGTGAATTTCTGGCTCTTAAAAGAAAATGTCCTCACATTTAGCATACAGACAAAAGAGGATCCTATGGAAAGTGGAGAGTGCAGGAAGCAGGGCAAGGTCAAATGTACACCCCTGCCAAAAGTCAATTCTTAGACAAGCTGAGTCTCTGCAGTCCCTCAGTGCACTTCCATAGGGATTAAACCATCAATCCAGATTTTTGGATCTAGAGGTCAGACATGGGTGCACTGAAGGTTAGAAGCAATCTTGGCCTTGACTGCAAGGAGAACACATTCACTTCTAGCTAAGAAAGTTCAACTCAGAGAAAAAATGGTTTCTAAAAGGGATTTTAACTGCAAACATCTTAAAAATGTAATTTAAGTCAATCATCCAGCTGTCCATTACTCCATTGAAGACAGCAAAATTGTAGAACACAGCTGTTAAGTCAAACCCTCAAATTCAGCTTTTCTGGAGGCTTCTAAAAATAAACAGCTGCTGTTAAATAAATTGCACAATTCTGCAGAAACAGGTAACAATAGTACTTCTGATCCAAAATGGTTTAAAAAACAATTCTAATTTTCTGGATACCCTTAAATAAGAAAAAGAATTTAGAAATTAAAAAATAAATTAAAAATTAAACCCGTTCATCTTCACAAGGCATTTAAACAGCTTCAATTTTTATATAAATTGATACCTGATAAATCAGACAAAGCTCCCTTTCACTCACAGCCTCACTGGTTGCTCTGCAAGGGGCAAACTACCAGTTAGAGAATCATGGAGTGAGGACTGATTTCTGAGTTTGATCATTAACAAGATGCATGCAGCAACCATTTCACAAGGAGACCCCAGAGTGAGATCCCAAGCAGAACACAAAGAGCAAGGCCTGGGTTCTTACCAACTGTTCCCGCTATCTATCCACCTCATTCTTCTCCATCCAAAATCCTGGCATGGGTGTACATACAGGACACTCAGCTTTGTCATATGCATGGATTACATGTATGCAAATGATTATATAAAATGTTACTAATTATTGAGTTTGTATATAGCTTATTTTATTGAGAATTAAACTCAGGTAATGTCACTTCATGCCTGGACTGGCATGGGACAGGTCAAGCCTGTGAACTGGACCTAACCAGATCCAAGGAACCAAACACAAACCAGCAGCTGAGCTTTCCAGAGCTTGGTACACTCCACAAGGAGAGGCATAGAAAAAAGGAAAGGACTGTATCCACTTGGTCTGGAATGAATTGTAGTTCATGGATTTCAGGATCTGCTTCAGGCAGCAGTTAATCAAGCTGTACTAACAACAGTCAGCCCATTCACATGCTCACACAGAATGAGGTTTACTGCAGTCACACTGGTCAAGCTTAAAAACTCATTATGCACAATACAATATGTATATACAAAATGGTGCTGTGAATATAAACCAGCATTAATACTTGGAGGCTGGGGACAAAACACATTTTACCTTCCAGAAACCACCAGTGTTCCATCATCCAGCAAATATTCTTTCACATTCTCTGGCAGGGGAAGTATAACACTGGAAGAAATATGAAAATCTCTTTAATACCTTATTATTACTCGTTATAATAAAAACCTAGTTGAATAAAATAATTAGGGTTTTTAATAGCACATACTTCAGTAACACTATGTTTTATCCTCTAAGAGAATTGTTCTTCCACAATGTTTCTCCCATCTTATCCCACACCCAAAAAGCAATGCCTGTTTTCCGTCCAGGGTAGTATAGGACAAAAATTTTAGATGAAATACACAAAAATGCCCCACTCCTTCAAAGCTCTAAGAAATTCCAAGTAAAATTGTGGGCAGCCTGTGTGAAGGAGACAACATGTTGCTCAAACTAAAGACTTCCCTTCTTAAATCCAAACTGAAATTTGCCTATACCATCCTAATGTTCCAAAAATGCAGGACTATCACTAAATGTACCAAAAATAAGCCTGAGTTAAGCAATAACAAACATAAAAGATCAAATGCTTTGATTACTAAAAGCATGATGTCAGCACTTTTTGATCCAACAGGGCAACTGTCTTGACTTTCCTGAGTTAGTGGTAGTTCTTATAACTACCTCGTGACCTGTGGCAGCACCTTAGAACCTGCAGAATTTTCTATGGCTTCCAGAAATACAAAGGAACACCAGGTCAGCCACTTGGTTTGGATCTAGTCAGTCAGGGTTTTTTTAAGTAAGCAAGTAGGAACAGCAGTGTGGATAGCAGGATGTGGACAGTAGGAACAGTGTGGATATCTTCTAATGCTCAGCATGGAGTCACACCAGGAGAGCAGGGAGGACAGGGCTATCTGGCCTGCACCAGGGCTTCCCAAAACACCCCCTCAGGGTGTAGAGGCAAGACCCCAGCTCCTGGGACTGCAGCTGATGGCTCAATCAATCCTTCACCACCTCCACCCCAGCTCTGCCCCGCATAGGTCCCCTCTATCTCACCCTGTGCCCCACCACAAGCTCACTTCCAACCCAACCCAGCCCAGCCCCACAGAAGCCCAGAATGGGTCAGGTTGGAAGGGACCACAGTGGCTCATCTGATTCAACCTTCCTGCTCAAGCAGAGTCACCCCAGAGCACACGGCACAGGTCTGCATTCAGACTTCTGGAATATCTCCACTGAGGGAGACTCCACACCCTCTCTGGACAATCTGTTCCAGTGCTCGGTCACTGCCCAGGACAGAAATTCTTCCTCATGTTCAGGTGGAACTTCCTGTGCATCAGTTTCTTCCCCTTGCCTTCCATTGCTGGGCACCACCAAGCAGAGCCTGGTCCATCCTTTGGCACCCCCTCTTTAGATATTTATATGCATTACTGAAGTTCCCTCTAAGTCATCTTTTTTTCCTTCCAGTACCTGAAGGGAACTTACAGGAAAGATGGAGCAAGACTATTTACAAGGGCTTGTAGTGACAGCACACGGAGGAATGGGTTCAAATTGAGAGAGAGTCGGTTTAAATAGATATTAGGAAGAAATTCTTTCCTGCGAGGGTGGTGAGGCCCTGGCACAGGTTGCCCAGAGAAGCTGTGGCTGCCCCATCCCTGGAAGTGCTCAAGGCCAGGCTGGACAGGGCTTGGAGCAACCTGGTCTAGAGGAAGGTGTCTCTGCCCATGGCAGGGGATTGGAACCAGATGATTTTTAAGGTCCCTCCTAACCCAAACCATTCCTTGATTCCCGAGGCTGAACAGGCCCAGTTCCCTCAGTTTTTCCAGTCCCTTAATCATCCTCGCAGCCCTGCACCGGACCCGCTCCAGGAGCTC
>VWZW01005588.1:0-15524 GCA_013397115.1 Edolisoma coerulescens
GATTTTCGGACTGTCTCTTACAACCGGCAGGGCAAAAGCCCTCAACATCTCCATCACTTTTTCTCTGACCCCCTTTTCTAAACTGTCTCATATGGCAGAGATTTCCTCTGCTAAAGCTTTTCAAGACTTTATTTGAGATCTTCCTCACATGCTGGCAGTTAAAGCTCTCCTCAGGTTAAGATGGCATCAGTTTAAAGCTCCTAGAAAGTACTACAGGGTAAAATGGGATTATAATCCCTATTCTTCAGTACAGGAATTGAATGACTGATTTCCAGTGCTTTTGAAGTATTCAAACTGTCAAAGCTTTGAAGAAAAAAAAATTTAAAAACCTCTGAGAATAAAAATTAAAATTCTATTTGTCCTTACTAAAAGGATCTTCACAATCTCAATTTTAACTACATCGTCTGCAATGATCCCTCCTGCTCCTTTTCTCTCCATGCAGGTCCACTAACACCCCAAGCCAGGAAGAAGGCCGAGACCAAACCCATAAACAGGGAACAAATACCATATCCCACTTACAATTCCAGCACCGTGTCTAACGGGTCCAGCTGGAAGCTCTGGCATGTTAACACATGTGCTTTATAAACTGAAGCCCCTGTGCACCCAATGCTATGGTATCTTTTACTGAGGAAAAAAAGACAAATATGTTATCTTAAAACTAATCAGCAAAGACTTGTTCTGTTCGTGAGTTTGTTTATTAAAAAGGTAGTATAAAACACAACCCCTTTAAGAAACAAATTGAAGACAAACGAAGGGTATTCTCAGATGCTGTCACAAGTCTAGATATTATTCAAATACCATTTGCTTTTTAATGTTGCTTTTCTAAAGAATAAATGAAAATGGTTAATTTATTGAAAAAAAATTACCTGCCAGAAAAAATTCCAAGTCTACTTACTGAAAAGTTTAATCTAACAATATACTTTCATATTACAGAATGAGCAAAAAACCAGTTTGCTGCAAAAGGTTTCATAATTCCATAAATATTTTACAGAACTTTGAGTATCCTGACAGTAAGATGTCAAGCTATGAGCACTAAAATACACACAAGTCAAATCAACACAAATACATAACTCACAGAATTAATTTACCATACTGCAGTAGGTTTCCTCAAATGCAGAAATAAAAAAAAGATTTTAAAATCCAATTAAAATCTATAGGAATGTTTTTTGGGTTTTTTTTCCAAATTTGGTTTGGTTTAGGTTCAACAATTCGGGGTATGAATATTGATGAAAGGCAAGTTGGGGTTTCTATGAAGCATCCAACACCTTCAAGTTTTCTTAAGTGAATCAAGCTAATTATTTGTAATTGTTAATAGGTTAACCTTAATTGAATAATGTCTAGGACATGTTTTAGCTAAAATGCACTGCATTTAACATACTAAAGATTTTAAGTGAATTGCAATCCTTATACAAAACCTAAGCTGTACGAGGGACTGAAATTCAATTAAAAAAATCTTAAAAAGTCAGCAGGAGAAACAGATAAACATTTTGATGCAAAATGAAACTAATTCTCTCTTTACACCTGTTTTTGAACATTCGAGAACCTGCGATAAAAGAGAAAACCTTCTAGAAAGCCTTTTATTTTGAAGCTTTTTGTTTCCAGGTGTCTACCTTGGCCATGCTCCTCAAACTACATCATCTCTGGTGAATATCTGTAACTCCATAAAAATTCCTTCTCAGCAAACCACTGAATAGCATTTGATTCTAAAGTGAACTACCAATCTATCCTGAAGCTAAGCAATGATTTTGGATGGTTCAGAAAGTGATTCTGACAAATTATGCTGAAGGATCAGTCAATACTCTGTCGTACTGTATTTAAGTGGTTTCACATCCATTTTGTTACACTGAGAATTGGTAGAAACAACTATTTCTCTAGTTCAAAACTGAGCAAAAATAATTATCCACAAATCATTTCAGCCTGCTGCTAGTTATTGTTTTCATCATATACGGAAGAAAGGAGACAGATTCTCTCAAAATGAACCTCTCACCAAAAGCAGAGGGATGGAGAAACATGCAGTATCCTGGAACACTGGTAATGGGACCTAAAAAACCCTTAGAAACCGAGCAAGACTGTTATTTGTGTCACTTCTAATGAGCAAGAAAAGTAATTAGAAAATACTTTCATTTAAAGAACAAATAAAGTCAAAATTCCTTTAGGGTTTTCATTTCTTACCAATTTATGTATGATGCTGATCAGTAAGAAAAATATGTACGTTTAAAAAGAAACTCGGCTAGTTCAGATTCGTTAAAATTTCTTATTAAACATTACTGCTCTATACTATACGAATTTCATAATCATACTTCAAAATAGCAATTTTAATTTCTGTGAAAATTTTTTATTTCTGTTCAGATTGATTTATAAAAATTTCATAAATTCAAAATTATTTCACAAATAATTTCAAAAAGGAAAACACCTAAAGAATTTGGTTTCAGTGAAAATCTGCTGAAAAGAGTCACAGCTGCATTAAGCCCTCCTTGGACTACTGAACGCCTCAATAACTCAATGAATAGTTTACAAAAATATATTTTTACATTTTACTGGGGAAAATGGAGGTAGACAAAAGGAAAATACAAGTTTGAGTATAATGCCACACTTGAGAACAATGTATTTGCATGGAAAAAGAGCTTTTATTTTTTAAGAATCCTAGTTAATAGGAAAGCCAGTAAAGCATTTGGTCTCAGTCTTTGTCAGTGCTCTACTTGATCGTGAAGTCTAAAGGAGAAGGTGAAAAGACTAAGATCACATGGGACTTCTGCAGCAAGCCAGTCAAATTTGCATATCAATTGGAGAGAGGAGGGTTTACTGCACATACAACAATTCCTTATTTTTCAAAGCCTTATTTCAAACACTAACACTAACCTTGTTTTCCATATCTGATACCATGATAAGGCTTCATAGAACTTTACAAGTTTTATGTGTTTGTCCACAAGTTTCCCTATATCAGTTGTAATTCCACTGTAAAACAGGTGATTTAACTGTGTAGTGTTTACACAACTGGGCTCCCTTAAAAAAAAAAAAAAGCAAACAAAACACAAGAGTAAGAGATCTAAAGCCTGGAGTCTAGAAGCTGGAAGAAAAAAAGGAGCACTGAAAGAAATACCACACTAAATTACACTCCTCATATGCAAACACTTCCCTCAAAGGTCTGTAGTGCTTACTACCAATAAAAATAACTAAGGCAGAACCAACATAACCCAGAAATGCATCTGAATATACCACTACATGCAGCTACTAACCAGGCAGTATTCTGGATTCCCTGAATTCTTCAAACACCTGCTTTGCTGAAACACACAGTCCACATACTTGGAAAGATGAGAAAATGGACTTTTTTTTAGCTGGCAAGAGCTACATCTCTTCTTTATAATGCAACTCAAAATGGGAAATTTTTCATATCAGCGTATTATGAGCCCCCAGACTTTTAACCTCTGAATTCAAATATGACAGCTATTTTTGTCACAAAAAGATGTAATTTATAACCACAGTGGCAAGTGATAACTTAGATGCTATGACTGGCATAGTCACCCACACATATTGACTATATATTAAAAAACCCCCAACAAAATAAACCTAGAGAATCATATAGACTTCAGGAAAAAATCTGTATGGTAATCTCAGAGAACAAGGTTTGAAAAAACATTTTCAGAGTATTCTGATTACCTCATGATGGAAATACAGGAATTAGCATCTATAGTTTCTTGCAATCCAATATGAATTAAAAAAATTCAAAAGATCCTCCTTGCAAATGTGTACTGGTCACCATCCATACAAACAGCATGCTACAAATTTTTAATTGTTTAGTGCCTAAACCCATTTTCTTCTATCCTTACTTATCAAAATAATGCAATTCTAAATTAAGAATGACTATGCCCAAAACAACTCCCCCCAGTTATTTTTGAAAGCCTGCCACTTATTAAGATATCTAAAATTAGAATATCTCCTAAGTCCTTGCTTTTGGAAATATTTTGAAGGGGACTAGCATTTGCTTTTTCCATATAAGAGCATTATTTGAAAGCATATTTTAAAGTACTCTAACTTTTGCACAACAAACTGTAGTTTGAGCTGCCAAAAGCATTTAAATTTTATGAAATATGGAAGAACCTCCCCACTGTGAAGAGCACACAGAGCTAAACCAAAATGTTGAGGAGAACTCACATTCATCATGCTAACAAAGTTAAACAAAACCCCTTACTCTAATATAAAAGCAAGAACTAATAAAGCCACCACAAAAATCAAAAGCCTATTTTGATACCTACTGCATACAGACCATGAGAGTTTAAGACCAATCTTATGATGGCCTAGAATATGCGTGTTCATGCATTTCTAGTCTCCTTGACATAATTCCAGCCTCTATCCAACATCAACAGAAGATCTAAACCGGGGAAGGAAAAAAATAATTTGCTGAATGCTGTGATTTAATAACCTATCTTCACTCAGTTTGCCTTAGGGTTGCTATGGCAGCACTGTCTGCCACTTTCTTTAAGCTTGTGACATGATACTACTCATCATCTGCCACCTAATACACAGCAACACATCCAGTGCATTCATCCGATATGTATTGGAGCACGTGTTCCATAAAATGATCCAACATATCAGGACACAAATTACTGAAATACTGAGTTGCAAGGGGTACAGGAAAATAAACAGTACAATCCACAAATCTTGTAAAAGCTTTGCATTACTTAAGTTACATATAGTTACATAAACTTAAGGGTTGGAACATATTTCACACTCACCTGATGAAACACTAACAAGCATAGTTAGAACAAAAGAAGCCTGATGAGTTTTACTGTGTTCTTGGCAACTTGAATTACTTTACCTGAACAGCCAATTAATACAAACCTTTAGAACCTCATTAAATACCATTTTTAATGAAAACTTCAAAGCACGCAGTTGATGACATTTTAATATGCCTATATTCGTATGAATATTGTCTGCAGTCACTCTGAAGAAAGAGATACACTCAAACATCACCCTAAAAATCATGCTTTCATAAAGTATTAAAGGTGTTATGTATCAGCTTCACCATCACTGCCTGCAAGGCTGCTGTCTGTGGATGGAGCTCCATCTTCATTAATACCCTCACCATTATTCTCCCTCTTATGAGCTTCATCATTTGCATCCTCCTTAGGTGTGGCATCAACCTCTGGAGGTTGTTTCCCTTCGGGCAGTTTAACACTACTTGACGCAGAATCCAAATCAGATGTAGTCTGTTGCTCCTTTGCATCAGGATCCCCTAAAAATGACTCCCACACCTTGAGCCTTTCTTCCCTTTCTCTTGCAGTCTCCTCCACCTGTTAAAGAAGTGTTTATACACATCATTACAGAGTCATACTTGTCAAAATGAGTATTTACACAGATAAAATTAAACAAATATTTATATTACAGAAATATCTCAATGCTAACTGTGAACTAATGATCTGTACATCCAGTGGCTAACCCTCTAAATTGACACTTTCAGTACTCAAACAGGTCCTCTAATTTTTTGCTAAACTGAATAATTGAGAATGATTTCTGGAGACATTCTACAGCTTCTGAAGAGAAGCAAGATAATGCAGGGATGAGCAGGGGAAGGGTATGGGGATAGGAATGCCAACCACTCCTAGAATTCAAGCAGATTTACTCTTTGGAAGACATATTTGATAAAACAGAACCATGAAAGGCTACCTGATAATCCGTTACACCATCCCATGTTTCAGCACTGAGCTGACGGCCACCAAACCACCTTCCATTTAGAGTCAGCTTGCACAGATCAGCTTCTGTTGCTTCTTTAAACGACACAGAAGCGACGCCATCAGGATGCCTCTGTAAGGACAGGCAACTTGCATTTAATAATATTCTAACTACTTTATTTATTTCAATATCCTTTAGACTGTCTTATAAAATCAATCAGGATATAGCTCCATACTGATCATACATAATCATGTTTGAAAAGTTCAGTTTTCAAGTTTCCATATGTTGTTCTATTGGCATAGAGAACACAATTTTTGAACACAGAAAACAAAAAATGTTTCCGGTGGCTTAGCTACAAATAATGTATCCATACACTTTCAAACTTGTGACACGTATCCAAGCTCCTGGGAAGAGTTAGTTTGCCTTCACACAGGCTGAAGTAGACAGATGCTTAGACATTAAGTTCCCAAAGTTTTAAAGTACTGAAAGATTAAGTCAAGTTTCCATGAAGTAAACACACCCAAATAAATGCTCCACTCATATTAAAAGCAGCCTAAATGTTTTCCACCTTTGCACACTACATCAATTCTGCCAACGCAACATGTAAAAATACCTACATCAAATATGAGAACCTTCTTTACTTGACCAAATTTCTCACACTCCGTCCGCAGATCTTCTCTTATCTCATTTAGCACTAAAGGGTCCTCCTACAAAGCAATTACACAGCTTTAATTAAACACAAGCACACACTTCTCTCAGCTTTATTTTTGCTCCATAATCAGTGGTACACATCTGCCAATCTGTTAAAAGTCCATAAATTGAGGGCTGTTATGCTGCATTTTCAAAGCCACCTGGGAGTTGGCAGACAGCTATCTGAATTTAATAAATACTGCTTGTTAATAAAGCTATTTTGTGCTCATTTCTCCATTTTAACAATTACTGTTGTTTACTCTTCTTTCGATCCCAGAAAGGAACATTGTCAGATATATAGGTTTTTCAGACAGTGAAAAACCCTGATTTGAAAAATACGTTCTTACCAACATTTTTTTCTTGCTTTTGGAGAGAGATGAATGAATTTAAAGCAGATGTTTGGCACAGGAGAACGTCCTTCCCAAACAGCAAGTTTAATTTTGTTTTCATCTGCTTAGAATTTTGCTACAATTTGTACAGTAGAAAGTTCAGACAATGTTAACTTTTAACAGCATAATCTACAGAAGCAAACTGCACCTTCCTACCTCAAAGTCCTTGGGGTGAAACATATTTCTAATAATAACGATGCGTTCATGCCGCATTCGAGTTGCCCCATCTTTCTTCTCCGGCCTCCAATCCAGCTGTCTAATGAAATGAAGCAACAGTAAGAAGATATTGTTGCGGCTCTCTTCAGTTTCTACAAGTATTTGTTGAAAAAAACCCATTAATTTGGCATTTCTTGCAATACATTAACATATATTTTGACACAAAGAATTAAGTTATTCTTCTAAAAAATGTAGTAATTAGCCAGGTTTACTACTGCTACAAAGCATTTGAGGTTTTAAGGCACTTAAAGGCTCATAAAGGGAATATAAATAATTTTTCAAAGTAAAGTATTTTTTAAAACACTGAGAAAATATTTATGAAGTATTAATTCCTTCCTAATATCAACTCAGATAAAGTAACCAGCTGTTTTCAACTACAACTAAAATGTCAGTGTTTTACCATTTTTTCCTAACTTATTTTGTAAAAAAGGAGATCCACTATTCCCCTTGGTAAAATTTAACAGCTTTTATTTAAAAGAACATGCAAGAACACCTTGACTCTTACACAGGCATTACTACAAGATGTATTTTGTTCCCCAGTGTAGAGCCACTGACACAAACTAGTCATGTAACCCAGCACATCTGTTCTAGGACTTTGCCTTCTCACAACAAATCTTACTTCTAGTAGAAATGCCTACTTCACATCCTATTACAAAAAACCCCACACGTTTACTTACACTTTTAAATCTCAAGATCATACATTGGGNTTCTTGTATCTGCTACTTTAGCTGAAGAAAACTTTGATTTCCAAATCAGAGTAGTTTTACGAGTAAGTTATGTTCTTCAACTCAAAAGGAACACAGTCCTTTTATTCACACAAATTGCTGTCAAATGCAATTTCATAATTTTCATACACCTGCGTACACACCGGCGACTTCTTACAGCAAGAACTGTCAGTGTATCTTTGGGGCAGATACATTTCAAGCTACTTCTAGCTTTAATTGATAAGATATCAAGTAGCCTTTGCTCCCTTTAACTATGGGAAAACATTTCTGCATTACTATTTACAATGTTTAGTGGAATGTTGCTTCCATTAAAATGTCAAAAGTCTTATACTCAAACTTTTTTTCTTCTTTAGTCTGCATCTTCTTGGTTCCAAAAGGAAGAAATACAGTTTTTAAGTGACAAAAACAGTGAATCAAGGTACAACTCAAAACCCAGTATATTTTATAGCAGAGAGAGATGTCTGGGGGAATCTACAGAGATATTTTAGTACTTGCTCCTGTGGCAGCCAGCATTTCTTGCCCTTTGCAACTACTGCAGTATGGCACTAAACATATGTGAGGAGCCAGAGTGTTATGACCTTCCAGCAGTAAGCCCAGATATTGTGACAGGACTTGCACACTCTTATCCACCGAGGAAGAGAGTATTTTATTTCCCCAGAGCTGTAATATTTTCTTCTACATCTGAAGGCACCATTGCTCCCTATGTATTATTTTAATATGTGAATCACAAAGAAGTTCATTATATCAACACTTAATCTAGGAGTTTGTCCCCTTCAAATGTGCAATAGTTAAGCTATTGCGCTGTCAGAAGAGACTTTAACTTTTGCATAACTTAGCATTGCATTTGAAAGAAAACACCACTTTACTAATAGCACTTAGAATTCAAGCAGTATTTTACTGAAATAAAAAATACAAACTTCTGCTGTTGAGACAACTTCTTCTTGTAGTCTTTACATTTCTTCTTCTTTTTGCTTGCATCATACTCCCCCTTCAGTTGGAACTTTGCAACTTCCACATGCAATTTATAGCCTCGGATTTCTGCTTCATCCAGAAGCCTCAAAGCAAGTTGAACTGATTCTCTCTATTTGAAGATAAAACACAGCACAAACTTTAAAGCACACGGCAAAGTCAAACTGTATTCCAGCAACATGTCATTAAGTATATTGTTCTAAGAATCAAGTCCCTGTCACTGAAAACCATAATGCTGTCTTCTGACACACAGCTGGCAATGCTTTCCTGATCAAAACACAGTATTTCTTCACTCCTGTTGTAACTGATTAATGCTTCCAAAAGCAGCTGCATATATTTCATTCAAATATGTCACAGACACTAAACTGCAATATCCAAGCAAGCTGATGAACTTAAAAGCAAGAATAAAAAGATTTCAGGGGCCTGATTTCCTATAAAACTTTCCACGAAAGTGGAAAATCATTTTTCCACGAACAGCAGATGTTGAGACTCTTAAGTAATTTTTAATGTTTTTCTAAAAGTCCTTTAGACTGAAGACTACTTATGCTTGTGCACTCCACAGTCCTAACTACTACAATTACAAAAATAGCAGAGACTACAAGCCATTTGATTTAGTACTGCCTGGTGCTTCTTGCAGAACTAAAGCAGGCTGCACTTGCAATCACCAACTTTCCAAATGATTCACAAGTGAAACACATAAGGAAACAGTACTGCAGCCTAAACTTTTATAGCTTAATAAAGAATGAAAGCACAGTTCTGAACCAAACCAGTTCTCAACTAAAAGCTGTAAATGCAGGACTACAGTATGTTCCTTCCTGGCTCATTATTTTTGTATTCTTGGTAGCACAGTGACATATTTTCAAAGTAAAAGGTGAGGAGCCCCCCATTTCGGCCCATAATCTCTGGCACCCCAGGCAGGAGCACGTAGAGACATGTTCAGCAGGTATTATGGCCATTTCCAGGCGGAGGGTGAGGTTGAATAAGAGGAAACAAATGAGGTAAGTGGGCATTTCTGGAGTAAATCTTTAAAACAGACACCAATATTCCAAATTGTGCTTTAGATTTTCAAGAATCTTCTGAATGTGATTCTGAAACAGTGGCCATATGTACCCTCAATGGGAAGGAAAACTGCATTTCAGTGCACCACTGACCTTCAGATAACAACAGAGGCCATCTCCTTTAAGATTTCCTTCCTTATCTTTGTACAGTTTGATCTTGTGTTCTTCTGTCTGAGGATCTCGCATGATGATACCACATTTTGACATGACTTGCACAAATTCATCTTTTGTAATATCTGGAGGTAAACCTGCAAAATAAATTCAAACAGAAGGCTTGAGTGTGGTCTATTTTTAAAGAAACCTCTTTAGAACAAATCTTCCCATAGTGTTTCTTTAAAAGATATCAAAATAAAGGACAACATTTTACATACACCGCATGAAACCACTGCCCTTGGGCATTACCTTCTAAGCATTACTTCATACCAGTATCTTGAAAATCCTTGTACTTTGTAATAGGTGTAATGCACAGAAACATCTCTGTGCTCCCTAATACGCACACCTAGAGCTTTATTGTCACACGTCATCAACGCTGCAGTGGACACAAAGGCCTCTGCAAATATAAGTCTCCTGCCCAAGCTTCAAGTTCCACTGCACCTCTAGGTATCAGAGACAAAAACAAACCCTTAAGAACACAACCTATAAACAGACAACTGTTTCCTCCACTCACAAATTCAATAAAAAGAGTAACTGATAATGTATAGAGATTTTAAGATCTGAACTCTGAATTGAGGATAAGAAAAAACCAAAATCGATGAGAAAATTATGTGGATGTCCCATGCCAGTTTGACCTACATGAAGATTTTTGAAAATGCAAGTATGTGCACTCCTGTAACTGCTCACAACCACCAAGTGTACCTAAGTATATGCATCTAGAGATAGCACCCCACCATCCAAAACAGGCAGAAAAAAACCATAAGTGCACACATAATTTCATTTGAGTTTTCACATTACTTTCTCACTGTTCCCAACTTTTTTTAGTTTCCTCCTTCTTACCTAATAATCATTTACTAGAGCAAATGAAAATTATACATTAAGTGATGTGTATAGTTGATCCACTATCTCGTTATAAACGTGTCTTTATCCTATCCCTTAAAAGCCTGCAGAAATTATTTTTCTTATAAAAGAATAAATTAGTGACTTGGCTGACACAGCTCACAGAATACCCCACGTAACAGATAAAAGCATGAAATATGTCCCTTCTAGTTCTTTCCCACATCTGCAATTTAAAGGTCACAAAGACATTATGCAGTCAAGAACATAACATTAAGTAGCTTGCAAGTGACAGACTGAATAGATAACATTAGAGACATACGTGAGTCTCTTCTACCATCTTTAGCTCAAAGTAGATGAATAAACACTATTACTTACCCGTCACATAAACATTTGTGTTTCTGTCTTCTTCAACATGAAACCACCCTAAACACAAGAGTTTAATTCAGTTATGGTAATATATTAAACATGGGAGCATACACATTTATATTCCATCAGATTTATAAGAATTTTTGCTTGCTCACAGGGAAACTGTGAACATGACTTAATTTGCTTTTTTTTTTCCCTTATATACAGATTCAGAAGGATACCTATGAAGCACCACACAATTTTAGAACCATTCTGGAAATTTCCAGCACAACCTTATCTTTGCTGTACCAGATAACAACGACCAACTGCCAGTTTTCCCTCAGTACAATACAGGCCACAGCCTACACAGAGGGAAGTGCTTTGTCACTTACCTGGCTCTAGCTTCCTTTTTTCTGATTTTTGTTTTGGATCTGTTTGTTTTCGTCCTGTCTCATTTGCTGACGGTTGTGTTCCTGATGTCGTAGAACTTACTGGCTGCTTACTTTCAGTGGCTGTACCAGAAGCAGACGAAGTGTCTGTCTCATCTGCATGGAAGCCATAGTTGGCATGATAGGTTGCTAGGAAGTCTTCTGTTATCTGAAAAGAAATCAGGAAAATAAATATAAAATTTCAAAGAACTATAAATTCAAGTTTGTATTTTAACGTTAGTTAGGTGACGGTCATTTTCTAATCTGGCAACATAGAAAATACTTTAAAACTATTTAAACGATCTTTGCAAAGCCATACACACAACAAGAACGACCAGTTCAGGCATTACGTGAACTAGACAAAGACACAAATTCCATACAGCACATGAAGTTTTTACACAAACATTTCACAAGTTCTGCCATTTTTCAAACAAAGCTTTCTGCTTTCCACATGAATTGGATCTGCCTGAAGGACAGAAACCAAGCGCTCCTGGCCATGGTGAAGAGATAAAGTGACACTGATGATAAGCCAACAACTTATCCATGGGTGATGAATGGCTGACATTTGCAGGCATCTGCCTTTTTGTGGAATCACTTCCAGACACAACATATATTTGTGTTGACATGCAGTAAATATTGCACTTAACTAGAGATGTATCTTAACACACTGCTTCTAAGGCAATAGGCTTCACTTTATATCCCACTAATAGATAAAAGAATTAGTTTGCTCTTTTCCAGAGAGAGACTATATTTGGATAAAGCATAAGACTGGCCAATGCCTATGTTTTGGAGGTCCAAAAAAAAAAAAAAAAACCCCAACCAAAAAAAAAACCAGCCCATAAATTAAATCCAGTACTTCCAGCCACTAGCAATCACATGCAAAGAGATACTTCACAGCTGCTTTTGTTAACATCCCTGCATTATGAAGTATTTTCTGAAGTTACATACTCTGAAATATTTTTTCTCAAAACTGAGCCTTGACCTTTGAAAATTTTATCTGACTCTGACCTGTGCTGCACTTGCTTCATCTGTATTCACAAGAGAACAAAACTTAATGCCATTAAGCTATTGTAAAAGAGCAATTTCAAGTGTCAGTGATGAAAATGTAATCTCTTATCTTCCACAATGATTTGAAGCTTGATGTTTCAACTCTAAAATTCCATTATGACAAATCAGAAATGCGAAATTTACAGTAACAGGCTTGTCAGGAATGATGTAAGATGCCATGGAGCCCCACAACTTTAAAGGTTAGCACAAAATAGCCCTTAGGCTAAACAAGACTTGCCACGCGCCTCAATGAAGAATGTAAATGGCTGCTCTTACAGGTATGACATAACAAGACGTCAAAAGAAAGAAAAACTACAACCACATTTAGTGAAGAAGACTCTGTGCTCCAATCAGGTTCATTATATTTGGCATTAGCAATCTTAGCAAATCCTTAGTGTCACAGTTGATGAGATCCAGAGAATTAAGAAGCTTCTATACTTTCTGGTGAACAGCATTTTTAATTTTCATCAGAGGATCTACTGGTAAATTAGTGATTAAACCTGCAACAACCAGCCACCTTCCTGCTGGAGGATTATTTTTCAGCTTCCGGGGGAACTGCATTCTGTGTAAACCTCCATTTATTCTTAGCAAATTACCTACCATGGACTATCAAGTTTTGCCACTCAGTAACAAAGATGTTTTTTGCATAACATGCTATCATCCCACCATATTACCATTACCACTACTTCACTTTAATTTTTTTTTTTTTTATAGCACAGAGGAGCTTATACACATATAGAGGCTTTTATTGGAACTTCTGTCATACCATGCATGAGAAACAAGCACTCACAGAACTCATTACTGGTGGAGAATATCACAGAGAGATCAGTCCTCATTTCCACACAGTCATGCAGTTTGGGGTGATTAAGCTTATAGGAAAAGAAACACAATACTACAGGACATGGGAGCATGTAATTAACTGCTGGTCCCACTGAAATAGAAAGGAATAGATTAACCAAATGAAGAACAGTTACCCTGTGCTTGCAGATGAAGCCAACATCTGTATTTTCACAGCAAGTGATGCAAGCAGCAGATGAATTCCACATGTTATTTTGTGCTATGTCTGTGAAGCACTAAAAAAGTTGGTATTCATCAATACAGTACCATTGAAAGAAAAATAATTAAATAATAAACGAGGTTACAATTGCTTCTATTAAATATTTGATTGTCTCCAAATTTTTCTGGGGAATGCTGGCAATTAATATCATTCTCTTTTTGCACTGCTTTGAAATACGTTTTAGTGGAAGTTCAGCAGACAGTGTATTCCCAAAGCAGAGCAACAATGCAATCCCAGTCTGCAGATAACGATTACTTAGACTGGTCAGAATATTTTCATCTTTTGCCAAGAAACAGAGATTAAAGATTTTATTACTGCTCATGGAGAATGAAGTACAGCTTCTAGTTACAACAGTCTCCTCAGTTTATTTGGATAAAACATTCTGGTAATAATCATCAGCCAAAAGAAGGAACCTGAAAAACACTATGACATCTGGCTGGGTAAAGAATCTTTGTGCAGCACTATGGGTCATGGATAGGTCACCAACTTCTACTATACATCATATTTACTAATGAACTTAGCTGCTCCTATTTAACCTGTCCAACCCTTAATGTTATCTCCTCTCCAAGACAGAATAAGTAAGAAAAGCACCTAGGAAAGACAAATACTACTGAGAAGAGACACATTTCAAAAAAGAGGTGAGAAGAAGGCGAAGAAATGGGAGCAAAACAGGAAGAACCCTTTTATAAGTTACTGTGCTTCCTGGATATAGCACCCCACAGGGAGCCAGGAATACTCATTTCTCCACTGCTCCACTTTGTGAGTCTGGATTTTACACATTTTTACCCCTCCATAAGCCATCTGCTCCACAGACACCTTCCTAGGTTTACACACACTCAAACTTGGCACTACAGGCTTCACTCTCACTCAGATTCTCTGAATTGCAATGAATTCAGAGTCACAAGCTAGAACTGGCACATTACATCCATCAAGTAGATGCCATAAAATGTCTTAATATTAAATTAAGTAATTGCCCTAATTCATTGCTATATGATAACAAAACTACTATTTCACTTGCAGATCAGTACACTGACTCAACATATTAAATCTATGTTTATTGTCCCCTTGAAGAGCCCTATTATTATAGCAAGATCATATTTTATACTTAAAATATTTAAGAAATTTAAAAAAAAATTAGAAACTTTAACATATTTCCCTGCTATGGAGTGCCACTAAGACAAACACACTTATTTTTCAAGTGCACTTCTAAGACTGAAGGAGATGGAACACCACATCTCTTATTTGACATGATTTTCAGATAATAATAAAAGAGGAATAGATAATACCACTCTCTTTTCATCTAGACCTTGTAACATACTAATTCATTTCTACACTGCCCACAAAGAGATCACCACAGCTACTGTGACAAAGACCTAAACACATCCCAGGCACCTCCGATCAACATCCACAAATATAACCGTGACTTCATCCCAGGCCCGAGCAACTCCAGGTTCTCCGCCAAGGCTAACAGCCAACACACAGCTCCTCGCAACAGCGCAGCCGGTCAAAGACGGAGACGACACCGTGGTTTTGCCTGTAAAAAGGAGTGTTTTGGTGCTGCTGAGACCTCGCAGCAGACACGATGTGGCTGAATGCGGACACCTCCGTACCGTACGAGATCCGGCATCAACTGCTCCTCCTTCTCCCCCTTCCTCGGGGCTCCCCCGTACCCACCTTGGGGAACCAGGCCTTCTTCTCCAGGTCCCACTCGTAGGCAGCCCCATCCGCCGGGTCCACGTAGGTAAAGGGGTCGGACTCGCCCTCGGCTGGCTTGGCCTCGTACTGCTGCTGGAGCTGCAGCTGCCGGTAGAACTCCTCGTTTCCGTCCGTGNCCCTCTCGGTGGCGGGAGCGCGCGCGGAAAATTCCGCACCTCACACGGCCGCCGTGACGGCCCGGGCCCCGGAGCGCGCACAACACCGGAAACACCCCACCCGCC
>VWZW01005588.1:15812-32973 GCA_013397115.1 Edolisoma coerulescens
CAGGGACAGGGGCAGGGGCAGCGGCAGGGGCGCGGGCGCGGGCGCGCAGGGAGTGGGGCGTGTTTTCCCGCCTCTCGGAGGGCCCTGAGGGTGGTGGGTCCGCCATGGGACAGGGGCGGTCGCCACAATGGCCCTGCCCCTTTTTCCTTTTGCCGTTTTTTTTCCCCTCTCCCTTCATCTTAGGCTGCAGCGCTGTTTCATCACAGGCGGGGGTTCTGCATGAGGGCAGCTGCCGCTAGTGCACCAAACTGCTTTGGGCGAGAAACTGTACCTTGATGGGCTTTGCATGGGGACTACTGCAGCTTTTCTTACATGATAAATAAAAGTTTGGGGTACAGAAAGTCCTCCCTGCTGCAACGCTTTTCCCTATTGTGCCTAGGACGACACTGGACAGTGAAGCGGCTTGCTATCAGTGGTGCTGTGCAGGGTTGGCTGCCGTCTGGCACTGGAAGTGTACTCATGTCCTACTAGAGGCAAAGATAGAACCAAAAACAGATAAATGAGATTGAAATGGCACTCTAAATCTCAAGAAATCACATTGCTTCTTTTTTGGTCTCTTAGCTGAGGGTGTCCAGCTGTTGTGCTCCCTTAGGAAAGGGTTGGTACGTCGTATAAGTGGGATGTAGCTTGGCTTCAAAACACTCCACTCCTTTTCAATTAATGAAGCTGCAATTAGTACTCTGTCTGTGGATACTTAAATATTTTAAATACAATTTTCTCTCGAATCAGTTCTTTTAAAAGCCCTTCATCTAGTGCCATCTAGTGGTTTTTACAGTGTAGCCCAGACAGCATTACATTAAACCCGAATTTTAATTGCTAATGTATTTTAAAGTATTTCTATTTCGAGGAAAAAGCAGCGCACTCTTCATGTTTTCTTTTGCAAACCTTAACCTAGAGCTATAAAACCCCATGTACCAGTGTACATGTTATAAATGAAAATTGAGCTGAACAGCCCCAGCAAAGCTGGCAGTGGCTAGTTGTCAGGGGCAAAACAATATTTCCACTCAGAAATAAAAATTATAAACAGAAGTTTTCTGGAAATTAGTATACCAGGAACAAATAAACAGACTGGAATGATAATAAAATCAAAGACATGTGATTGTGAAGCTCTCCAGGGAGAGACAAACATCAGCTTGCTGCCTGGGCACCAGGTTGTCAGACGAAATTGCTGAGGATATAAATACAGAGTTCTAGTAACCTTTGCCTGTTGCACAAAGAACATCCAGCCTAGTTAATGACATCTTTGATGCCTCAAGACTTTTCTCTTGTCAGGTCTATTACAGTAGTTGTCCAAAGATTGCTTTGTGATCACTTATAAACTTATGGCCTAAGGTACATTTGTCTTCACTTTCAAACATTTATTGGATTTTTGGAGAGAAGCATGAGAGGCTTGACATAAACTGCGCTTGCTTGTAAAATTTGGAATTGGGTATATGTTTGGAAATCAGATAATGATGGCTTTAAACTTTGTAAGAGAAATACAATTTAAGTCTTAAACTGCTTGTTTTATTTTTGCAGGATTTTTAATATTTATTACCTGAGCGATTGCAGTGAGGTCTGTACAGCTTTGCCTACTGTGCAGATCTGCCTACAGTGTGAGGACACTGTCTTGGGGAGCAGGAGATCCAAATTTACTCTCAATCCAATGGGAGTGAGAGAGTACTTGTGTGCAGCAGGGTTAATGCTCAGTAAATCTGCTCTGCACACTTTGATGTAGTTATGAGGATAAACTGCCTCGAGTTCCCTCACACTTCCTTCACATAACAGAACGTGTGACAGCAGCTGCTGCGGCGCAGCCTCCAACAGCGCCACTGCCATCTGTTTCCCTCCTCCTTGGTAAAGACGCAGTGAACAGCCCAGGGAGCCGACTCAGCTGGAAACTCATCATTTCGTGGGGTCGAGACAACTTTCCTCTCAATCTCACCCTTGAAATTATACAGATCATGGCTGCATAACACTGCTCCTGCCAGCTGCATCTTATGAGGAGGGTGCAAAGAGCTCAAGCATTCCACAGCTTGGAAGAGTCCAAGCTGTCAAGAAATGGTGTTTTAAATCCTGGCAAAATGTCTCAAAGTAAATATTAAAAGGAGGCATTAGCATGATGATTCTGTACCTGTGTCTGTGTGATACAAGGCAATTTTGGCTCATCAGAGCTGTCTGATAGTCTGAAGATACCACCTGAATGTTGTTCTAGAGGTACCACCTACTAAAAATACAGATACATTGGTTTTCCTGAAGTGTTTTGCTCCCTGTAAGAGGGGAACCAGATATTTGCTAGCTAATCCTTAATTAGGTAAACACTCTTTTCTTAAGCTGTTTTGTTTTGTTAAGGCAGTAACTAGTGATTAAGTACAGACAGGCTACTCCTCTTTGAGCTTGTCAGGGGTCTGGAGCCTGTAGCTGCTACACAGATTACTGAGAGTGATGAGGAGTCTTCATGGTGGGAAAAATTACAGAACAAGTACAGATGTATTAAAAATTCAATATCCTGTCCTATGCATAGAAATTCCACCTCACAGTTCACCTCCCACTGAGGGGACCATCTGTGGCAGAGCCAACAACCAAATGCTGATTAAAGCCCGTATTACATTTTTTGAATAACGCTGATTGAAATGTGTAAGTGCTGTAGCTGCATGTAGCTTTGGGTTATTCTTTAATTGTAATATTCTCAACAGAAACACAGGAGTGTCAACAGGCAGCCCATATAAAATAAAACAATTTCTATGGGAACAGAAGTGGGAGCTTTAAAATGGCTATAATTGTGTAACTGACTTTAACACCCCAGTCACTTGCACTTCAGCAGTGCTTTGACATAGGTTTCTTAATTTTTATGGATTTGGGGGGGGATCAACTAAACCAGCAACTTGTAGTGACACACAGATATTAAAACTGTTGCTAATGAGAACATGAAACGTGTACATCTCATTCACAAAACAAACTATAAAAAAGTATGTCCTAGAAATTGTATTTATTTTCTCAGTATGACTCCATATGGACATGACCTTTGAGGGAGTCTGCCTTTCAGTATTTTGTGCCTTTTTTTCTGCCTGTTCTTGCAGTGTGGACATAAATAGTGAACCCCTAATTATTCATCCCATTTATTTGCAAGATAACATTCAATATTTATGTAAATGGGTGGTATTCCCACATGCTCTTATAGAATTACACTTGTATTACTTAGCGATGAAAGAAACTGGTTTTGGAACACCGAGAAAAGATTGCAAAGGAAACAACTCTTTTCCCCTAAATCCAGTTAAGGTAATGTGGAGACCTTTTATGGATAATGATATTGTGGGGAGTAGATGGAATTAATAATATGAGATTGGTTAGATAAAAATATATGTTGACCCATATATCACTCCAATACATCATGCCATGAAGATTTGAAAGTACAGAATTACCAAAGCATAAAGTACACAGAATAATTAAATTGTGGCTTGAAATAGTGCCTGTCTTTAACCAGAACATGTGCAGAATATAGCAAAACCATCAGTTTTGTAACAGGATATGTTAGCAGTAGATAGACAATCCAGTTAGAGGAGTAGTTACACAAGCGAAAAGTAGCTGCATGCAAAGGAAGAAAAATGCTGAATTAGGAAACTGGGTTTTAAGGGCTACTGCGAGGTGTAGCCAAAGATTTTGCAGTGGGAAATTTGGTCTCTGACAGAGACAAATTGTGAAGTCCAAAACATGGAGGAGATCTATTTCCCAAAGGCGTTACTAAGCTGGCATAAAGAACTATGTAAGGAACAGTAATGTTGGTGGATTTTTCTTTTGTTTAGAATTCCCTATAGTAAGATTCAGGAAAATAAATATAGATCACAAGTGTGTAGGCATATCTACTTATTTTAGTTTCACCCTGCAGCTCCATGAAGGAAAGGGAGAAGAAGAAAATAGCAGTGCAACATGTTTGTTATATTTGTACATAGCTCTCCACCAGGCAACGTGTTACACTGAGACAAAGAGAGCACAGTAAGGTCTCTGGAGTCTGCTGTGCCCTAAACTGTATTTCTGTGCTGTTGGATTTCCATTTATTTCAGTGATCCTATCCTGGTATACAATTGGTACAATAAGAGGAGGAATCCATTTGAAAATTAGTGCTTGTAGCCTTGCAGTGTGTAACACAAGGACTGCAGTGAAACAAGGCCAGGCCTGATGGGATTAAACTGGTCTGTCATTAACTGGTTTACAATGATGACAGAGCTTGTATTGCAATGCCGCTGGGATTTATGGTTTGGTTTTATTTTTCTGATTAGAGCAGGCAACAGAGAGAGTCTGTAAATACATTTTCTCATCTTATAATCAAGTCAGATAATGGTGCATGAGTGGATGGATTTCCAGCCATATGTTGCTAAGACGCTCTGTGCAGTTGAAGGGGGGCTATACCTTCAAGGATTAGTTAAAATTGAAGCTTCTGTGACTGACAGAATTATTTAAATTCATATGTTGCAGCTTCTGTTCTATACTTTAACGCACAAATTCTTTTCTGGAATAGAAGTCCCTTAGTTTAAACAACGGAAAATCTAGTGTGTTTTCTATCACCAGCTTCCACCGAACAAAATTTTGGTTCAGGGAACACAAAATTCATAAAAATAAGTGTCACTCAACTATTTTGTAACATGGGGTAGGAAGACTTGCCTCCTGTACTTCCTGATGGGAAGGCAGTCCCTGCCAGCAGTGCTGCTGATTTGCCTCTGCAAGCCCAGTCATAAAATCAGTGGATCTGAGATTAGAAGGCCTATGGCATTAAGACAGCCTATCCTAATATTAAAAAGGGATACAACTTGAAGAATAGAAAATTAGTATGATAGAAAAAATCCAGCTCTCCCAGTGTGCTTGAATGTGTGCAGACCACTTAGATACAACCACGTACACTACAGCAGGAGTGGATCTCTGCAGGTAAAGGGTCAGTCTGACTCTCCACACTGTAAATTTTTCACTTCAAACTGGCTCTAGTCTGGTTTGGTGGATTGGACACACAGTTCCACATCTAAGAGAAATCCAGGTTGTGCACTCAAGACCACTTTGGGCTATAAAGTAAGGCAGGAGGGGATGTTTGAGCACTTCAGAAGTGCACCGTAAATCCTAACTAGAACTCTTGATACAGATCCACCCCAATTTCTTGATATTAAATTACTGCAACAATAAGGAACTCTGCACTATCAAGATGTTTTACCCATATATCACGAAGAATTTTACGAGTGTGGTTAAAGATGATTATATCTTTCTCAGAGAGATGAACACCTGCTGGTTCCCTTGACCTCCTTAGGAACGTCCATCTCACTACACAGCAGTCAGCTCTTATCCAGAATTTCTAAGTCACTGACAGAGCAACAGCTGCTGTGGATCTGGCCCATAATGCTTTCTCTTTTTTCACTTCACAGTGCTACAAACCTTAGCCTTCTTTCATTTTAGCATTCTTTCTCATGTGTTTACCAATTATTAACATTTAGGACAAGAAAATAAATGAATCAAAAATGTGCCTGGTTGATCGTGTTACGACCAAGTGGTTTTGCTTGTCTGCTGTAGATGCAAGTAGTTGTCAGAGGGAGCCCTCAGGCGTGACTCAAAGAGCAAGTCACCATGAACAAAACCATCCTTACAGCCAATTCTTGCACCAACTCTGCTAAGTCCTTTCCAGTCCAGGAATTCCAGCTAGGAATCTGTGTTCATGCCTGGGAACATGAGCAATCTCTTCGAGCTTATGCTGGAAAGTTCAGCTGTTGCAGCTTCTTCCCCCACACAGTCTGATTTCCTTATTCTATATTTTGAAAAATGAGGAATTCCTGACAAACACACTTTCACAGACAGGGCAGGACATGGCACCACTTTCCAGGATCCCAGTAGCAGTGACTTGATCGCAAAGACTCAGTTTCTGTCCTTCTTCGTCCCACATGGACTAAACACTTTCCTCTTCTTTCGTGATGCTGTAATCTGTTAGCAGTGTAACACTGATTTCTGAGCCATGCATGCTGCCCGTGACCGACAGGGCTCTGGTAGGAGAACTGCTCTGGGGAGCACTGGGAGGCTTTGCACAGAATGCTGCCTTGCAGCATGAGACTTGCTTTTTAAAATGTTGCCGGAAACTTTTACTCAACCAATAAAGAGCAAAAGGATTGACACAGGAATTGCTAAAGGCCAAGGCGCGGGAAAAAATAGTTGCTATCAGATGAAAGGTGGAAGCATTGACAGACGTGTGGTATGTGAAAGAGCGGTACAGGTAGAGGATGTGGTTGGGCAGCCAGCAGAAGGCAAACAGAGCCACAAGCACCAGCACTGTCTTTGCAACTCTCTTGCGGGATTCAATCTACAAGAAATTAATGCATAGCTGGTATTAATAGCAATTAGTAAAATGTTTGTGTTGTGGGTGCTGATTTGCAAAGCAGTGTAAAAGTCTAAATGCATGAGTAACCAAAAAAGCAAAAAGTAAAAAGAAAACGAAGAAGCAAACAAAAACCCCAAACCAGAAGAACTAAATAGGAAAATAAATCTATTTCATAATTTTTTAACAAAGTATTCCCAGTGCAGAGCACATTTCCTTTCCATCATAAATCATATGGCACTCTCATCTAGACTTTAGGATTTTAAAGTACAGTAATTAATATGTCAGCTCACATGGATGAGGTCCCAGTGTTTAAAATTCAGTGTTTTAACTCCTGAGTTTACAGGGTCATGGTAAAGCACGACAAACCCATCCCTCTTTAGGGAAGTGTGGACACTCACAAGTGATGAGTCATGAGCATATGCCTAAGTGCACAGCTGAGTTTGGATTCAAGTTTGGTGTGGGCTGAGTTTGTGGAGCTTCTTACTCCATTTTCAGGTTTTGTACTCAAGAATTCACATTTAATCAGCATGATAGACTTTGGAAAAGTGGAGACTTTAGTGCTTGATCAGAGCTTACCTGCTTACGGGCATGACCGTGTTCTTCTGCTGGCATGTTGGATGTACTTTTGTATAAAGTTCTGGCGATAAGAAAGTAGTAGATAGAAATGACAGCTAAGGGCACAATATAGAACACTAAGAAGCAAACCAGGGAGTGAGCTTCCTGCAGGATCTTCTCAGATACAGGATAGGGGGCACACGCCTCAAAAGTTACATTTTTCTCAGGATTGCTGAAAGAATACAAATCTGAAAAAATAGCCTCTGGGATTGCAAATATCATGGAGACAATCCAAACACAGCCAGCTTTACAGCAGGTCTTCAGGAGTGCATCTGAAGTCTGCAGTTCCAAGGGTTTAACGATGGCTCTGTACCTAGAATGACCAACATCATTGTCAGAATAAACACAGAAATAATGCAAGCACTTGACACTGCAAAATTCTTAAGGCTAAAACCATTACTCTTCTTGCTAAACTAAGGGTGCTGGAATTTTCTTGGAAAAGAAAACAGACACTATCTCTTTGGAGTTAAAATGGAAATGTAAAAATTAACTTCAAGCATGTATTTTAATGGATTGGCAGGCAGGACTTGCCATTAAAACCTTCCTACGTAAAGATGACTTCTACAGTTTGGATTGGGATCACTAAGGGCAACCATCACTCCTAATTTTATGACACTGCCGTGAAAGATAAACGAGGGAATCAGTATTCAAAACTGATGAAGGTATGAAATAGGTCAACTATTTTATAAATACATGAAACCAAGCATGTTCACCCCTCCTTCCTTCCATCTTCCTAAGACAACAGCTGAGTGCAGTGATCTGACTCAAAATAATGCTCCAGGATTCATTCATGTTTATAAAGCAGGAGAGGGAACTGCTGTTGATTCATGCCTGTGATTATGCAGCATGTGGACTGAGTCAGGCATATGAGAAAAATCTGGATTAATCTTTAGATGTATGATAATCTGTGTGGAAGTGGCACATGGAAAACAACCAACTTCCATGAAGGCAGATGAAGCACAGGAAACAATATACTCTGCTCCTAAAGGACCAGGGAGTCTTGATAATGCAGAAAGAAGCAACCCCTCCAGGGGGGCACAAGGCTGGCATGAAAAGAAAGGTGGTAAAAAAGGACCCAGAGGATAAAACAGCTTAGTTGTACCATTTTGCACAAGCTGAGCATCTGGTGTTTTTCTCCTCTAGGAAAATTTAAATAGAAAACTGGAAGCTGGCTTGCTATTTATCAAATAAATACCATTTTTATTGACTTTGAGCTCTTCTAGCATATTGGAACACACCTGTCTGGTGTTGAGTACATGACTGAGCTTTCTCTGTAAGTTTATGCTGTAGTTGCTCTGTGGGAATGTAGTGCAGAGTATTTATGTAACAGCTACCATGAAGAATTAAATACAGAAGCAAGTGTCTAAACCATAGAATCAGAGAAGAGTTGGGGTTGGAAGGGATCTTTAAAGGTCATATAGTCATGGTGAATTCTGAATTGATGTCATACAGGACCAAGACCTTGGAGCTGCAATAGATAGTTCAGTGTAAACATTAGCTTTATCTTTTGCAGTAGTTAAAAACCCCTAAAATAAATCCAAACCAAAACCACAAGAAAAAACCTAAATGTTAGGTAGTATTAGGAAAATAATGGAGAGCAAAAGAGACAATTTTGCAATTACCTGTATCCCTGATTCATGCAACCTTTGAATACCATGTGTTGCTCTGCACACCTTAACTAAAAGAAACACAAACAACCTAAGGCTGGATTATGACATGAATAGCCTGGAGACATAAATAGGGATCACTGTCTCTTCTGACACAAGAGCCAGCACCATCAAATGAAGGCATGTGCAGTGCAGAAATAAAAGGAGTTGTTTGGTACAGGCAGCGAAAGTCATTGCTAAGCAAGTTCAAGAAGAGGCTGAACAAGCATCCAGAAGAGAAATCCTTTGAGGTTATCAAATAGACAGAAACCACACCTGTTCAGTGTCATCTGAAGGCATAGGGTTAAAAATGTAGTTGGATAGAGGCTTTTATTCTTCCTATGTATCTTTTCTTGTCCTTATACTACCACTGCTGGAGGCTGGCATTGGTCTACACGGGTCCTTGATCCGACCCTATGTGGCCATTCCTGTGCTGGCTGATTATTTTGGGGTACAGCAACAGTACCATTGGTAAAATTCTGGACACGTGATCAATTAGCTATTACATACAATCCACAATTGCTGGCAGACAAGATGAGGATCTTTTTCCCTCTTAATACTGAATTTTATTTTTTTGTTTTTCTACTCCTCAATGCTCCTGCTCCTGCTGATTGAACTGAAATCTCATCTTAGTTTTATTCATTCAAGAAAGAAGTACACAGAAAACAGATTCAGCACTTCCTGACAGCAGTCAGAACACTGATCCCTCCTAGCAATGCTGTCTTTACAACCTGAGTTTAATTTCAGGAACCCTGGCCTAAGATATTTTTGTAAAACACAGAGGAACTACAAGAAAAAAAAATGCACTTTTCAAGCTGAAAATTACATTAGCCATCAAATCATGAGATTCATTCCTTTGTCCATCAGTCTGTTCTGTGTTTTCTTTTGGCTTTTTATCCCATATCAGTCTTTTATGTTCTAGGATATTAAAGCCTCCCTGAGTGCATAGGTCAAAGAACTTGCACTCATATTCAGTTTTATTTTTCATCTTCCTTGACTACTTCACTGTACCACTAGATAGCACCAATATACTGTCTTTTTCCCAACCATTTCCCTTTCTTGTGCAATTGCGACTAACCCTTGTACTGTACTTCAAACTAATAAAAGGTCAGAAGAGTTAGAATTTTTCTCACTTCACTACCTTAAAAAGAAGTCCTACAATTTTACTAACACGCATTTTTAAATTACATGGGAGACTGGTAGTTTGGGATTTTTAGTCTATTACAATGTGCCATTTAAGACTGTGCAAAATGATAATATCTGCTATTTTATTCATGTCTAACTTCAAACCTGCAGCATCTCCTGGCAAATCAGTTGCACAGACCCACCTGTCAGCACTGAGAACAGTCAGGGTAAACACTGATACTCCAACTGATGTTAACTGGATAAAAGACAGCAGCTTGCACCCAATTCTTCCGAAGAGCCAGGTATCCACAATGTAACGTGTTGCATCTATAGGCACACATGTTAACAGAAGCAGCAGGTCTCCG
Source organism: Edolisoma coerulescens (assembly GCA_013397115.1). Taxonomy (NCBI): domain Eukaryota; kingdom Metazoa; phylum Chordata; class Aves; order Passeriformes; family Campephagidae; genus Edolisoma; species Edolisoma coerulescens. The sequence goes on from VWZW01005588.1 coordinate 25,889, forward strand.
AATGCCAGGCTGGTGATGAAGATGTTGGGAACCGTCTGCATTGATTTAATCTTGAAGAAAACTTTGATGAGTATTGCATTTCCAAGGAGACCCACTGAAATGATCACAGCATATGTAACATAAATTGTGCACAGTATTTCCAATCCTGGAAAGGAGTCTTCGGTCCATTTTTCATTTGTGGTTTCATTATCAGAGCTTGATTTCAGTTCTGTACCATCCGTAGATGCACACAAACTCTGATTAGCTGATTGCAAGTATAATTGAGACATTTCTTTAACTGTTTCTTCTCCCCAGGCTGGACTTTATTTGATAAAAAAAATGTTTAATATTTAGCTTGCAGCATAGCAACAGGGTGAATGGAAAGGTACAGGTTTGCATCTGAAATTCAGATTCCTGTTGCACATTAACTACTTTCATGCCCTTCTGGATCTCAAAACATGCCCAGGAGAAATGCACATAGATCCTGTTCTGAACTGGGGAGGAGGAGAATGTTTTTATTGGCTTTTCAGCTAGTGGAACAGAGAGGGAGGAGGAAAAGAGAAACGAAGTTCCTTTAAAGACATTAGCTGAAATGAGGTAGGTTTTTTCCTGGAGATGTCTGGCAAGTAAATATCATATTGTATCAGAACTGTAATGTTAGGGTTTGTTTATTACGTAGCAAACCTTTGTTACTGTTGTTGAAAATTTTCTAAAATGGAAATAAAATGAAAACCTGAAATAGTTTTCTCCATAGTACAGGTAAGCAAAGCATATACTAATTTAATGCAAAACTCTTCAGTATATGTTAATGGCAGATAAAATATGTCAGAATACAGTAAGTATTTGCTGAAAAAGCTATAGAGACAGACTATGCACTGATTAGTCTTTCTATCACAGAAATGCAGTGACCTTCCAAAAGGCAATATAAAATCAAAATTCATGGCCACAGTCCTGGTAACACTTAGGTTTTTTCCCTTGAAGCAGTCCCACTGACATCAAAACCACAACTTATGCTAAAGTTTGAACAAGTTTATAGGTAGTTTCTGGATAGATGCCTGTTATCTTGCAATAACCCATGTACGTATTGGCTTTTAATGGTACAACTGATGATTCAAATCTTCTGAGAGAAAAATAACTTTTCCGGATGCTTTCTCAATCAGACATGTTAGCAGTAGTATGGGTTTTCTTATTTTTAGTTTAGTCAACAGTCAAATCTCACATCATCTCATTATATGCTCAAATCATCTTACTTCGATGAGCTCCTGATTAACTTTTCTGTAAACTAAAACACAAGAAATGTGGTGCATTGAGTTAAATCTCCTAAAATTAAGAAAGCCAAGATCTAATTTCTAACTAGTGGGAGTGGAAAAGGGATCAAAGGACTGAAGCCTTATGTCTTGAAAATTAAGATCAGGTGCTGGACCATTTTTCCTTCAGATTGTTCTTGATCTGTGACATTGGAGTGGAGAAGGTACCCTGCTCAAATCACAAAAGCAACCTTATAGCAGAGTCCCTTTAGCTGCACACATGCAGACACACAAAATCAAGCTTGTTTCATTTACTCAAAAAAAACTTCTCTAAGTACCATGCATGAGAAGCCTAATTTTTCCTCTCCCAATCCCAATCCTTTCAAATATAACCATGCCATAGATATCAGGTGGTGAAAGATCAGGTGGTAGATTGTACATCAAATGGAAGATCTGTATTGTGGCATGGTGGGAGAAGGAGTCACTGATGGAAAGAGGATTCATGGGTTAAAAATTCCAATTATGCTTTTTGAAAGTGCTTTTAGAAGAGAAGCTCCTGTCATCATCAACCAGAATATGTCCTTTCATGCAGGCACAGTATGTAGGTTGCTCACAGATTTAGGTACCTTTGAGGATCCTGATTATGTTGTCCACCCACACTGGCGTAGTACCATGCATTATATTTAATACAAAGTTCAGTAACTGTAGCAGATTGTGACAGCTTAATGTCACATACTTACATAAAATGTTTCATTATTCTGTATGGGAGAAGCAGGATGTCAACAAACATTGGGAACTAATTGCACTCCACCAGGTGTTGAGTACTCGAGGGTGGCATCTGAATGAAGCATCAGGTGTTTAGCTGAAACTGGAATTGAGCTAAAAGAAGCTTGTTGCTTGCCTTGGATTACACCAGAGGCTGGTTAATGCACCAAAGCTCAGCCAGCAGCAGAGAGCCCAACCAACTCTTACAGTCCCTGAGCTTCCAGAGCCGTCTTGAGAGATTCAGGCTGGCAATGTGACCTCTGAAGCTCGGTAGTTCTCTCACTTGAGCATTTTGTGTGCCAGGATGGAGGACCTGAACTGATATCCCTCTGTGTAACTCATAATCCACGGGACTGGACTCGAGCTGTGAATTTCTCCCAGCAGGTGGTTTGGGGGATGATTCAGGTATGAAGGGAAAGCAGGCAGACCTCCCGACCCATATTAAAGCCTCTTGAGGACATCAACACGTGTCACAGATGAAAGCAACCCCAGAAAGTGGCAAAAGCTTAAAGTTCTCTTTACTTCTGGTACTTCATGTGCTGTTCATCCTGAACTGGACCCGAGTTCATGTACCTGGACCTGAATGCCCATTCTGATGCTTTATGCTTCAGAACCCCCCCCAGTCTGGAAACGCAGACACATTTTCCCTACTCTCTCTCTCTCTAACAGGGCATGGTACATATGTCTAATCCTGCTCAGAGGAGCATGAAATTCTACTTGTTTTTCTCTTTCCACTGAGAGACTGCTTTTTTCCCCATCTTTCTGCCTCCCTGTGGGAATGTGGCAGAAGGAAGTTTCATAATTTCTCACAATTCTTTCTTCAGTCCTTTTATTACTGGAGGTTTTAGGTAGTTGCCCAGGTTCTCTCTTTATGGAGCCTAAGGTACTGTCTTAGTGGATCAGTAGGAGGTGAAAAACACTATTTTCAAAAAGCACACAAAATAACATTGTTTAAGCCCAATGAAAATCTGAAGGACAGACAGCAAACCACATCTGCCATTTGTTTATGATAGTAGAACTTTAGCTATTTCTGATAGCTTTCTGTTGTTCAAATCCAGCTGAAAAGGAAGAGAATGGCATTGTTATTCCAAACTGTAAAGTACTCTAAAGGCATTATTTTAGAGCTTTGCCTCCTGGTGTGAAAAGCAATTTGAGTAATTCTGGCTATTTTTTCAAGTTCCAGCTTCACAGAAAATAAATGCTCCTTTTGAACTCCATGCTGCAAAAAAAATACGAGTAAAATACTCAAGAGTATATCATTTAGCTGCATTTTTAATGCAAATTTTCTGTTTTAATGCAGTGTGACTACTGACTTAAATCATTGCCATGTGCTGCGTAGTGTCACCACTCAGAAAAATCTTTCAGAACCATTTGCTCTGCACCAAGCCAAAATATGAAGAAAACAGCCAAAATCTTAACTCATATTAAAGAAAATTATTTTCCAAAATAGTAATTATTTTATGTTGCTTATTTTTGTTATTTCAAGGTACGTTGGTCATGCTGCATTGATTGTTATTTATACAAATATGTCAGAATGCTTTGTAGCTAAAGTGCTAGGAGCACAAAACTGATACACACTGAACTGCAGCTATATTAGCCAGCCTGGTGTTTATAGGATAATTTTAACTCGCTTTTTTTGATTGTTATTTGTATCATTTCTGAAGAGAACTATTTAGTTGTCTTAATTATTCTTTTATGTCTCAAACTCATTTTAGACCCTTTGATTGTCTCTCCTAGCAGTTTCACCATCTGTTTATTGCTGGCTGATGTATCCTTCTGTCTCTCCACTGAGTGAACTGACATTTATGTTTGTCAGGTGTTAACACTAGAGAGCTTCTGAACAGCTTGTCTATCCTAGTTCTGAATTGGGTAGACTCTGTTGTGGCATCTTCTCTTATAAAAGGCTGCTCTTAGGTTAGGATCGCTCCTACAGATGAGCCTGGTTTCTCTCCATGTGCCCAAACTCTTTAGTGCAAAGCGGGACTCTGCTGCTGGGACATCACAGGCACATTCCTCCTGCTCCTCCTTTTCCTCCCAGAATGAGGAAAACTGATTTAAGTCTAGCAGTCTGCCCAGATCAATGGAAATCTTTCCCTTTCAGCAAATCCCAGTAGCCTTCCTTTTAGGTCATGTTTTTATGACATGAAGGAAAGCTTTTTGCTCCTTCATCAAAAAGTCCTGACCTGGAGTTTGACAACTCTAATTGATAAACCAGACTTTGCATTTCTAACTAGAACTTCTGAAATGTATTTTTCTTCCTAATGTTTTCTGAACTGGCTTTGCCACCTTTATGTTGGGAATAGGAGTCCCTGCTCTAGAGACAACATTCTCAGGGATGGGTGTGTGTATTTGCCTTGTTTCTGACTTACATCAGTCAGAATGTGTTAGAGATTTAGTGTCTTCTCTTTAAACTGATGTTGCCAATGACATGACAAGTAATGGCAAGATATGGGGACAAAAAGCAATTTCATGGCTGTGTGACTGTTCCCAGTCCATTTTCTAGTTTTCAGGCAGGCAATTATTAAGTGGAAAAGCCTGAATGCATGCTGGAGCATCCATGTCGGAGAGAGCAGTCCATGTTCAGAGCAGATTACCAACATATTCAGGGCTCTGTTCTGTTCTGCTCTGTCCTACTGGGAGAATGGGAGTAAGTCACTTCCATGACCACATCGAGTGCTTCCTGAAACAGAGAGAATATCACCTCCCCATCTCACCAGGCATCTATTTCAGAGCTACAAGTCTCAGGCAAAGGGGAGGAATGTTGCAGAGGGCACTGCCCACGCTGGATTCCTTCACTTGTGATGACAAGAGCTTGATTTCAGTGTCTGTCTATCTGATGGTTTTCACCACTAAGTGGGAATATCTTCTCTATCCTGTATTTTGATTTTTTTACCATTGCCCAGTCTCTTCAGCAGCTGGAGACTAAACAACTACTGAGCTATGAAAATGGAAAATATTTTTTAGTACACTTCAATGACAATTTCCTCATCTGTGTCACATTCACAGCAGAGTGTAACCATTTATTGTCAAAGACTACCTATTTAGGAGAAAAATACATTGGTTTATTTCTGGGTTTATCTGTGTAGAGCTGATTTTACACCAAGGGCAGAGGGAGCTGTGCAGGTACTGAGACTCAGGGCATCAAATCCTGTAGCAATGTTTAACTGGAACAGTGTCCCTGTTTTTTGAAACTGAAGATGAGCTACCCAATTAAACTTTCAAATACCACAAGACTTACTAGCATGTCTAGAAGCCAAAACAATACCATCCCAGCCCTCACTGTTACGAAAGTGAGATGGAAGGTCAGTTCAGAGGAGCTGTCGGGAGGAACGTTCAATGATGCAGCAACAAGATAGGGTATCTTTTTGGTTAAAATATAAGAAAAGGGTTTCTGATTCTGTTACAATGCCCAGATCCAGACTGTTCAGTGGAGTTAGTGTGCTGCAATTTTCCTGCAACAGGATCTCAGATGCTGTCATTAATCTATGGCTCCAAATACCTTTTATCCTGTTTTTCCATTCTTGCATCCCTTACAGCCCCCTTTTCCAGGAGTTTCCTCAGCCAGTTTCAGTATGGGAATGGCCAATGAAATATTGGTGAAATTTCTTAGAAAAGAGAGAAAAATAAATACTGGAACATATCCTTGCACTTCTCTAGTTACAGGAGCAATCAGGCAATGAAGTAATATAGCAAGGATAATTCTTTTCAGCATCCTTGAAACTCTCCATGATACATTTAATTTGGAACCGTTAAAGTGCCATTACATGCTAAATACTTTCTGATACCTAAAAGCATAGAGAACTGTGCATTAAGACTGAACAATCATCTTATGCAATAGGCAATTATCTTTCCAGTATTTTGATTTTTAATCTCAAATCATTTCCCCTAATGACATTCCTTTCATTGTCCCAATGATAACTGTCTGCTAAATTTAGAAAGAATTATACATCTTGGGTGTACTACTAACCACTACTGCAGATTCACACAGTCAGGAGGAAGCTTAAACAAGCTTTACTGATCTTTAGCTGCCATCCTATGTAATATTTATCTATCCCAGGGTTACCAAACCACTGTACATATGCTGAACTAGAAGGCAGCTTTAGCTACTTGTCCATGAAGAGACTTAAAAAGTCTCCAGGAACCCATGAGTGAGCTGCCTACACCTTGGATCTATATCTCCTGACTTAGCTAGGATGAAGAGTGGTGGAGTTTTGTGCCGGTCTAAATAGTAAGGTGGGAGTGGGGAGTGTTTTGTTCGATTTACCACAACTGCTGCTGTGATTTTGCTATCATTTTTTATTTCTTTTGTATCATCTACCCTATTGTTAACAATCCACTGAGATCTGACCTCAAATAATTGTCTTCATAGATAAATATACCTTCTGAAATCCTATTACTGCTTTAAAATAGAGCACACATTTCCTGGTGTATGTATCGCTGAAAATTAGCAATCTAGGAGTAAATTGAGAGTAACTTAGAAATCAAAGCAGCTTTTACATTGAGTCATAGAATCGTGGAGTAGTTTGGGTTGAAAGGGACCTTAAGATCACCTCCAGCTGGAACATCCCAGGGCATGTTCCAGCCCCCTGCCATGTGTAGAAGTCAACTGATAGAATCCAAACAGGGAGGAGGAGGATGCGGTTGTATTGGTCACACACCGCTCACGCTCCAGCCAGAGCTGCAGAAGCTGCTCCCATCATTTAAAATTATTAGGATGTGAAACACAAGTGCATAGAAAATTTTATTAGATTTGTCTTTGTGCATGTCCTCTCCCTTTGAAAACCGTCAATGCACAATTCTGTGACAGAATGTCAGCGCAGATATGTTGGAGAAGAGCAAATGCCACAGCGCTGGTGTGGAAGATATTATTTCAGCCCAAGGAAAATTACACATCTTCATTCCAGCTGACAACCTACACAATGCCATGCTTGAAACATAAATGATACACTGTTTAGCTGGAAAAGCCATTAGGCACGTGATGGAGAGTGGAAGTGAGCTAACCGCCTTCCCAGAACAAATAGTGCTTTGCATTTTACATAAGCAACTTGACAGGTTTTTAAAAATTGACTTCCAGATTTTGCTAAAAAAAAAAAA
>VWZW01005588.1:33005-70533 GCA_013397115.1 Edolisoma coerulescens
AAAAAAAAAAAAAAAATCAGTAGGAAGAATGGAGACCTCCACTATGTGCAGCTTCCCCTTCTTCCCACTGGTACGCCTCCAAAGTGGGAAGCATGCTGATGGATATGCCCAAGAAATGGCATTTCCAGACAAAACTCGGCAGCCTGAGAAGTCTTCCATATTCCAGCACTTTTCTCGCTGCTTGTCCCGCTTTTACCTGAATCTTTGTTGTTCCTAATCCTTTACGAGGGCATTTAGCAAAAACTTTAGAAAATCAAGGTACATTTCAGCTTTCATCAGGACTGTAAAAAAACAATTACAGGATGCAGGAGACAAGGCCAGGCTTATGTTGCTCTCATGTTTTTCCTTCTTCTGGTGTCTTTTTATTTTAAATTAGAGTAATAGAAAATACACTTGGGAGGACTTGCTCTAAGGCAAAATCAATCTGTACCAGTTCTGGCAGATATTTGTCTCATCACCCTGAGTGTTTTTTAAGACCTGCAGTGATGGCAATTCCATGTGCTCTCTAGACCTCTTATTCCTTAAAAATAGAAATTGTTACCTAACGTCTATTTGTAATGTAAGTCTATTATTTTCTGTCCTCTGAAGTGGATGCAGAAAGAATTACTGCACGAAGGAGAAAGTGCAGGTCAAAGCAGGGTGATAGAGACACATCAGACTGTCCACCCCCCTGGTCTTGTTGATGTAGCGGAGACTAACTGGTCTCAAAGGGGCTTGGGGGAGGACTGAAACTCCAGTTCTAACAAAGAACTACATAGCCTCCTTCCTTAATCTCTGAGGATCCCCCTGTGGTATGCAGCAGCCAGGTTAGGGATGCAGGGGAGGTTAGGCACAGCTTTAGCACTACAGCACAGTGTGTTGTGCTTCACATTGGAAAGCAGGGAAAACTTGTATTCAGCAGCAGATTGTGGAACAAAGAGTTTACTAAAGAAAATAAAATATATGATTGTTCATGTCTGACATAAGGAACTGCCATTTATATTAAATTTCATTCCCTTTGGAAGCATTTTCAAGTTAGAAACAAGTGGGTGCAAGGTGGAACTTGTTTGCATGTTTTTAATGCCAACATTTCTCCCATAAAGCCAAGGAACTGAAGGTGATCTGTCTGATTTCAAGTAGGTTCGCTGTAGCTACTGTACATTAAAATATTCATCTTTTTCCACTAATTGCTATGTGGGAGTTATTCACAGACTGAAAGAACCTTTTGTATTTTGTATCATACATACCAGTTCTAAGACATCATGCCATTATATTATTTTACTCCTCTGTCATGGGTACAGGTCAGTGTTCCACTATATTAACAATCATTTAAAAATCTTTACTTGAGTGATACAGAGAAGGGCATTCAAAACAGAAACTAGGGTTCGGCTGAGCAGGCAAATTACCAATTCAAACACATTTGCTGAAAGAAAGCCCCTCCTCAGCAAGAGAGGAAAGTTAAGTCTCTCTTGTGATGTTATGAAACAGAGTTTACATCCTGCTGTATTCACAGCAAAGCAACACTAAAGGGAAAGCTTCCTTATTTCCAGCTCCAATGATAGTAGGGCTTTATCTGCTATTGTTCTGTTTGGGTTTAGTTTTGGGGTTTTTTTGGGAGAGATAATCTGGCACCTATATCATACATATGGATACCCCTTGGAGGTGGGAATTTCAGTTTTTATTATTTCCACATTCCATTCGAAGGTACTGGGCAACATTTTCAAACATTTAGACATTCATCTACATCTCTTTAGAGATCTAAGTTTAAGTCATCAGTGACAGCATGTCTGAAAATAAAAACATACAACTGAGAGGAACGTCTCAGAAATCTGAGTCCAATTTCTTCATGTATAAGCTGGTCAAAGTCCATTTCAGAAAAGTAAGAAAAGATACTGATCGAGGATCCTAGATATCCGAGACAGTCAGCCAACAGGCTCAAAAATATCACTTGTAACTCAATATTATGGGTATTAGATTCTGAGATAAGTATTGGATGAAGAAGGAAACAGAGAGCTATCAGGACAGTGGAAAGGGAAAAAAAGGAGGACAAACTATGAACAGAGCTCAGGATGAGGTATGTTTCCTGTCTCTGTTTAGCATGAGGACTAATCTTGGAAACACAGTGGGACCAAATCCTTTTGTGGTCAGTACTGCTACTCCTAATGAAGCCTAGAGTTGAGTCATGGGATGTTTTAGCTCTATAATTGTGTCCAGAGTGATAACTGTACATTAGAAGTAATTCTTTAGAACTATGTTTCTACATGCCTCAAAAGAGAACCATCATAAGATAAGCAGAGGAAAACAAATTCAGTATCAGTGTAAAAATCCTACTTTCTGCGGATACTGCAACCCTGTATCCATGGATAGTATTCTTCGTGAACAAGGATGGTTGGTCTCACCATCTTCTGGAGATACAGCACCGGGGTTGTAATGGACTTCAGCTGTGGGGAAGAATTGGGAACATTTTTCCATTATAATGACTTGGTTTAATGTATTTAGAAAGAACCTGCCTATGCAGTTTTAATGTCTTTGGGGAAATAACAGAAATCAGCATTTTTCCAAAAACAACCAGGAATGTTTGGTCCTATTCCTTTTTCAGAATATGACTCTGCAACAATTTCTCCATCTTGGAAGGCAAAAACTTCTGCTGGGATTCTCCTGGTTTAAAAAGGCTCACAGCATGTCCTGTTTACCTTTCTGTAATCCCCAATATCCTTGCGCTTTTGGGAATGCAATTCCAGTTAGAGGGCACCATAGTCTATCTCAAGACTACGGTGCTCCCTAAATGGGAATAGGTCCCATGAGAATGGCAGTCAGCTGGCAGAGGGTAGAATATTCCTTAGGTACCTAAGGTGGCAGCCGAGCAGGGAGTTCCTGTCCTTTTGGAGAAGAGCCATCCCAGGATTTTAAGAGCTTTCTTATTTTCCCTAGTACAGCAAAAGCCATCTGTAATGTTAACCCCCAAACAGAAGCCTGGCACAGACAAAGCACTGAAAGGTTTCCTATTTATTTCCATTGGTTAGGATTTGAATGTAACCTTATGGAATTTATTATAGTATATATCTATTATAGTCCACGCGGTGCACCCAGTTTTTCTTACCAATCTTAAAATCTGTATCTGGAGAAGTCCTGGGAAGGAAATCTGCATTGAAAGTTGAACTTGTTCCATTAGAATGTAGATTCTGCAAAGCCTGGGATGGTGATCTGTGGTTTAAATGCTTTGGAGTAGATCCAGCTGTTGCACCTGACCCACTCCAGTCTGAAATCAGAGAGTGGAAGGTGCAGAAATAAAATTCTGTACAGGTGCCACATCTCAAGCTACCAGACAGCAGAGAAGGGAATGGTCTGTGCTTGCTTCCTGTGCCATCCTTGTGCCATCCTTTTTCCTGCCCGGAGGCCAGGGGGTCTCTGTGCCACACAATACACAATTCTTGATGTTAATTTTTACAGTAGCTTCATCACAGTTGTGCAGGTGGGGCTGGATACCAGCAATCCAGTCTTCTATTTCCCCTTGAGGGCCCAATCTAGTAATACTAATTTGATAAGGTCACAAAGAAGAAGGCAGGAGTCACACAAAGGGTAGGAATTGCAGCCTCATCTTTTTTGTGTCATACAACACTGACCTGGCTCCTGCTCAAGGGAGAACACTCTGTGTGCTACTGAGAGCACTTGTGCTGAATTCCCCCTCTGCAAATGGAAAGATGCCTCTTCCTCAGCAGCACAGGGTGCACAGGATGCTGTGCACAAGACACAGGTATTAATACAGGATTTTTAGTCTGGTTTCCTGAAAACCAACTGGTTAAGCTTCTCCTTTGTTATACCCGTTCATAACATCAACTCATTTTGATAGACACACAGAGTTATTCAATTCTTCCACATTTCTGTAAAAAAATCAACATCACTGGAGTAGTGCAGAATAAGCCACGGCACATGCTATTTCTTGCTGAGCTGGCAGATAGAAGAATCTTAGAATAATTTAGATTGGAAGGGACCTTTGGAGGTCTTCCCTCCAGCCTCCTGCCCAGAGTTGGATCAAGTTGGTCTGGCATGTGTCTAGCTGAATTTCTACTCTTGAAGGAGAGGGACTCCCCCCACCATCTCTCGGGGCCACTGACACTCAACTACCCACATTGCAAAAAAAATGTGTTTCCTTATAAATAACGTGAATTTCCATCACTGTGGCTTGCGTCCATTGCCTCTTGTCTTCTTGATGTGCTGAAAATCCTTCTCTTTTCTGTAACTACCCCTCAGATAGCCATATACAGTAAGACATCTCCCTTCTCCTTCCCAGGCTGAGCAAATCCAGCTCCTGCACATAAAAAATAGCAACTAGTATGCCCAATAATCTGCATAAATTTCAGAATCTCAGCTTTATGTAGACTGGAAAGCCACCAAAAACACGGCTCACATAAGGGAACACTGAATGGCATGTGAGAACAGAATTAAGAGACAGAGCTGAAATCGGTTTTGGAAATCTGCAGTTTTTACTGCATGCTGTCACCCCATCATCATATCATACAAGCAGTCAATGCAAGAGGATAAAGAGCTATTAAAGAACAATTATCCAATGCAATGCAGAAGGGCTGTTGAGAGGAGCCTTATTTCTTAATGCAGAACAAATCTGACACCAGTAGCAGACAGATTTATGAGTCAACTACACAAATCCCTTCAGTGCTTACCAGAATAATTACTCAGACGAAATCTTCCCCAGCAGAAGTGTACTCGGCACTGCTTCACTACTTCATCCTTCATTAGGCAGTGAAACACAAAGATAAAGAACCCTAAAGAAGAAAGGAGAGATTCATGGGTTTTCATGTGTATTCTCCAACCTGCTGCCCATTTTTCAAACTTTTGTCATGCCACTGATTCCAGTGTGTTCTCTGTGGGCAAAGTGTCCCTGGGCCAGATCAGGATCTTTAAGGTCCCTTCCAACCCAATCCATGCTATGATTTTATAGTCATGCTGGCCCAGAGTTGCACTGATTTCTTTGTGTAAATGAAAGGATGATAGGAAAAGTTTTCTGCAGATTTGGTTTAAGAACAATCTGCAAGTCGACGTGGATTCCATCAGCCGTTTTTCTGTCCAGATGAAAAGGATCATACCTGCTCCTGAAAAGGCGCATTTATTGGGACCTGTGTTTCCAAGGCTTGAATTCATGTCTTTAATAGTCTATCACAGCAATACTATCTAAACAACACTGTCATCCCACTGCAACAGAACTTTCCTTTTAAAATAGCTAAAGCCTGTAACACAAAAGCTGCATCAGTTCTCCTCTTCGCCCGTGCTTGAGTTATATGATATTACAGATTTATTTCTATTTCACATCCCTAAACCATTGTGCTTATTGCATTACTCCATTCAGAAATTACCTTGCAAGGTGTTAAAAATGCTGAAGAGATACAAGAAAAATATCCTCACTGCTCCCCAGGCAAAAAAGGCAAAGCCCCAAGTTACGCCCAAAAGAAACATCAGGCTGAAAGCACTTTTGAAGTCTTGGAGAACACCCCGTTTCCAGAATCTGGATGTCTTCTGTGTCCTTGTTTTCACAGAATGGATTTGAAGGAGAATAGTGATGAACATGGCTGTATTCATCAAAAATATGAAGAAGAAATAGGCCACAACAGAGATGTAGAACACTGTGTTGTCCTGGATCCAGCAACTGCAAGAAAGGGAGGTGTGTATTCAAGAAGGAGTTTTGTGAGGGGGAAACTTGGGAAGCCTGGTTCCCAAAATAAGTATTCTGTATGGTTCTTCAACACCTAGTTAGGGGCATTCCATAGCACTCATTATTTTTCCCCAATGAGGACATTCATAGAATCCCTGCACTTACCTTTTTTTATGGATGTTATGGAAATTCAGTAACTTTAGGACATTGATATTTCTGCCAAATTCAGATAAACCTGACAATTGTTTCACAACTTACTAATGTATAAACACAAAGACACACTGCCTTAGGAAAGCCAAGTTAAATACAACTTAACTAGGGGTCTAAATAATAGCATGCCACTGGTTAGCTTTTCCTTAGACATAAATTAGTGAATTTTACTTCTTTTTTTTTCTTTACGTCTTTTTGTTAAAGATGGGGAACAATTTTCCCTCTGAGGTGTCATGGGTATGTGTTGCCTTTCTGATGGGAGAAAATTCAAATATTCCAGGTAATCTTCACCAACAAGTGATCAGATTGTGCTAAACAAGAAGGAGGTAGAAACACAGAAGCCTTCTTTGCTATAAAAGCATTTTTAAAAAGGGTGAAAGAATGCAGTGTTTTCCCACTGGAAAAGAGAGGAGGTGTAGATGATTTAAATAAAACTACTTGAAATTATGATGAGAAAGTGATGTGAATTGACATTTAAAAAAAAAAAAATAGAAGGAAACGTGCAAAATACTGGAGCAATTATTGTGCCTTTAGATTTTACCAGAAACCCAGAACATGCAGAAGCATATACAAATATCCCGTTAGAGTGGGTTAATGCAAAGAAAGAAATTTCACAGAAAATAAAAGTGGAGTTGACTGGCAGAAGCCCTTCCTGTCCTCAAGCTCAGTTCACCGATGTGAAAATTACTCCATGTAGTAGCCATGCATTCAAAATGTTCCTATGAACCAGAACCACTAAAAGGAGAGGGTAAAGATGGGGGAGAAGAGACAAAAGTGAGTTATTTCTGGTTATTTCATGTATGTTTCAGATCCTCTGGTGACTATCAAAAAGCTTAAAGTATTATACTTACAAATTGCTGTAAGGATGGCTCTCAGAGAGTGACCCATTGCCATAGAAGTCTTTATTTATAATGAGCACAAGAGTAATTACAATAGCTGGTATTCCTAATGTGGAAAGCAAAAGAAAAAGAAATAGTTTGATTCAAAGAAAAAATTGAGACTATGGAAAGATGTCAGATAATCTCTGATATGTAATTACAGCAGACGTGTGCATCTTCGGATCAAACTCTACCCCCAAAGCTCCTTCTGAAACAAGTGTAATTAGATGTGTAGCATAGCAGGTTTAATCTCCTTATTTATGCAAATTACAAATGAGTAGGCATCAAAATATCTGTGTTTGCAAAATGTTTGCGAGTCTTCAAACATCTCCAGAAGGGTTCCAATCTGGTAAAATAAAACCAACTGATTATTACAAAAGCTGAGGATAAGCAGATCACAGCAATTTGTTTTAAGAGCTTATAGAGACAGACATTTCCCAGGCAGTGCTTTATCAGTCTTCCCTTCCACACATTTCCCATATTTTTTTCAGTTCTATCTTTTCTGAAGAGAACTGCCAGCAGCACCATCAAGGATGGCCGCCCCTGAGAACAATTGTGTGGGACATCAGATCTGAGGATAGGGATGATAATATGCTGCACACTATTCAAGGGCAAAAAAACCCCCCTCTAAAACAGCATCTAATGGTGACCCAAATAATACAGCCCAAATTCTGCTCTAGGTCAGTGCTTCTGCTAACACCTTTTTTAACAGGTGAACCAGAATTTGGGTTCTTTTTGGTATGTTTCTCCCAAACAAGTCTCTGATACTTGTCAAGGGAAGTCCTTGGGAGAGCAATGAGTGAAAGCCAAATCCAGTCTGTGTGTGGGAATCAGGAAGAGAATGTCAGACATGGACACAAGGCCTGAAGAAGGAGTTAAAATCACCTCTGAGCATCCCCACACAGGGGTGAAGGCTGTGGACAGCATTTCTGCCCCAGTCACACCCACTGATGTGACATACCATGATAAATCATCCTGTAAAGAGTAAAGGGTTAGGAAAGCAGTGTCTTACACCCACTTTCAGTTGCATATGACTGTGCAGGGACCAACAAGCACTCTCTGCTAATGTCTCCCCGGACAGAAGAAATTTAAGCTGAACAGCCTGGGAGAAGAGATCCATCCTCATAGGGCAGGCTGTGCATCGCATATCTGCTAGCTCAGTCTCTTCATTTACCTCTGTAAATATGCCCCAATCTTAGAGAAGCTGACAAGCACAGAAGTGGAGGGGAAATCTTTCTACTTACCCCAGCCAGCAATGCAGCATTTTAGGATGTACTTTGGGACATAAACATTGAAAACTTTGACAAGAGCCAAATAAAAGTGGACAGACTCCAGGCACATCCATGTGAGTGCTGCAAGAAGGAAATAGTGGAGGAGCATGGCCATGGTGATGCAGAGGCCTGGCTGGTTGAACGAGGTCAGCCAGGAATTGGTGAGGAAGACCATGTTCAGCATCAGCAGCGCAGCACAAAGGTTGAGCAGGATTTTTGAGGGGTTGTCTCTCCGCACCTTCCTAAAAAGAAGGGGAAAGTCCACAAGGTTATCACTGCATCATCCAATGTACAGCCTATACACAGGAATATTCCAGATTCTTGACATAATATCTCACTCATGTCCAGGGGTAAATTTTTGAAATTACAGAAATTTTTACTCTTTACAGACATTTTACTGTGAGGGTGGTGAGGCCCTGGCACAGGCTGCCCAGAGAAGCTGTGGCTGCCCCATCCCTGGAAGTGTTCCAGGCCAGGCTGGACTGGACTTGGAGCAATGTGGTCTAGTGGAAAGTGTCCCTGCCCATGGCAGGGTGTTGGAACTAAAGGACCTTTTAGATCCCTTCCAATCCAAACCATTCCATGATTTTGTGAAATTTAGGAACCTAAAAATTTCTGGACAGTTCAGACAGGTGCTTGTATTGAAGTATGAGTATTCAAATCCCTCTAATTTTGCAACAGTGAGACATCAAAATAAAGCAATACTTATACTGTCTGCTCTCAGTCTTCCCTCTTATGCATCACAGCATCAAATATTAGCAAACATTCTGATAATTGCTGCAAATTCATTATTGCCAAAATACTAAAATCAGTGTAAGAAAAAGGATCAGACTTACTCGAGGGTTAGGTATGTCATGAGCGTTATTCCCAAAAAAAGGGAAGAAGCACCACATCCTGCATAGCTTATCAGAGTTAATATATGATCATGTGTGACATCTATTTCTGTCCGGGCCAGGTCCTGTGTTACAAGAGAAAGAAGCACAGTTGTTTGCCAAGACAGATTTAGAAAATTCCTTTCCACATTTTCACATTGTGAAATTCCTGTTCTGCTTACTGCTACTTTTGGAGGTTTTCCATTAATATTTTTATGTGTTTCTTATTGTATAGTCCCACAGAATATCCAAACTAGTAGATGGTAAATTAACCAGCAGTATTTAAAGTATCCAGCAATAAGTTGTGAAGCTAGAAAATCTGTTCTTCAGAAACCACAAATTCAACATGGATTCCAGGATCTTGCCAAAATTCTGCCACTGGGAGCTCACTTTGTAGGAGAAGCTACTTTGTTTCAGTGGCAGCTGCCATGCTTGAGAACTGCACAAACCTGCTAAATGTCTTGGAGTGTGGTAGATCCTCCCTGTCCAGAAAGCACCACTGCAAGATCAGGCAGGAGGCTGGGCCCTGCTTCTCCATAGCTGCTGCCAGGAGGAATATTGACAGGATTTTGTTGTTCCCTGACACAGCTTCTCTTCTATTTCGTGAAACTGATAACCTCAGACCAGTAACCTACACCTCTGATGTACCATGGACGATGCTGTTGAATACCTGCAGCTGTGCTGATTACCAAAGTGGCAGTGAGAGGTGTGATCTGAAAATCAGACTGAATTCTCCTTGCTTGAATGGAAACTTGAGCAAGTGTCTGAAATCTGAACCATCTCAATTCCTTTCTGTAAAGCCACAATTTTACTCCCAGGGGGGCTTTTGCCTCTGGAGCAGGGTCATGCTGACCTCTAAAGAAATCATCCAAAGGCAAAGGTAGGGCCTCACCCTCATCCTGTGGGTGGTGTCCTACTGGGAATAGACAATTTAATCTACTTCATTTGCTTAGAACTCGCCTGTCTCTTTGCCTTTGTTGCGGCCCATTCTCAGGCAGTCATCCCAGCTTTTGACATTTTGCTTCTAGAGGCAGTTTTCTCTGTATTACGGAGAAATAAGAGGTGATGGATAATGACATCTCCCATATTTATACTAAACTTCACTTTCTGATGGAGCAAGGATAAAACTTTCAAAAAGATGTAATGTCATTAGTTGCTGCTGGCAGTTAATAAATTTAACACACTACTTCCAACACAGTAAATAACACATTAAGGTTGATTAAGTTACACTGCAAAGAAGTACAAACTACATCTGTAAAACAAAATTGCCTTGAAGCAAGTGACATTTAAAGGACTTTGCACCATTAAATTATTATAACTGGCTTTTTTGTTATTGCTGATTTTGGCAAAATTGCAGATATCTAACAGCTTGTGTAGATATGAATCTCCCATCTCTTCTCCAAAACTAGTGATGACTTTGTTTCGTGCCACGGGATTTTCTGGGAGATGATTCATAGAGTACTTACCAGTAGGACTCCAAAATGGGTAAGATGGTAACAAAAACAGATTGTGTAATTAATATCTGTATATTCCATTTCACACCCTGATGTATTCCAACCGCCCAGTCCATCTGTGTAATAGAGAAAAAAGATTTTTAAGCAGAGTTAGTCATGCTGCATCATTTATAGCTCTGTAGCATGTAGGGTGTGTGAAGATGAGCTCAAGTTAGTACAGATTGCAGGGTCATTTAGCAGCACACAAGTGAGATTTCACACCAAAACACATCTTCTGTAGTTGCTTGAGAACCTCAAAATTTGGATGAAAGCTTTTGGTGGAATGAATGTCTGCACACACAGAAAGAAGGAAGATAAAGAACCTAGTGCTGGGCTAGGTTGTGCTGGAGGATGTAGAAACAGAAGAAAAGAAACGTACAGGGCAGAGGATTTGCTTAGGCAGAGTGCAGCACTGAAATAGCCAGATCTTCCCTGGTAAGACTGGATGTTATGACCCTATTTATGTGGTGTGCATCACATATCCAGAAGCTAAGCTTCCGGTTTAAAAAAAATAAATAATTTCTAATCCTAGTAATTGCAGAGGAAACCTCTCCCACATGCTCTGAGTTAACCAAATTCTCAGTTATCTCTCTCTGTCTGATGACTGACTGAGCCATTTGAAAGACCTGACCCCAGCAAAGCCCCTACTGTATTCCCTGAAGTCACTGTAAGAATTCATCTGACATTTCATTGCATTTCTGCCTTTTTCTTAGGCGAAATCTTCTTATTCATGTAGATGCAGCACTGCACAATGCCATACCTATATTCCTGGGGATAACACTGAGCACAGAGGTATCGACATCAACACAAAGCAGCAGCACAAACTTAAGTTTCAAGGTGCAATATCAAGAAGCCAAAGCCTCTGTGATGATGAGGACAGCGCCAGCTCTGCAAGTAACACTTACTGTTTTTCCCAAAGTCCCAAAAGACGCAGTGCACTGCTGCATTGCCCTGGAAGCAGAAGAAAGGAGGCTGTGACATTTATTCAGGACATCTGTACTCCATCTGCACTTGCAGACAGTGCATCTTGCCTCTAATTGGGGTGTATAACTAAGGCACTTGGATTTGATTTCCCTGCACTGCTCGGCAGCAAAGCCCACTCGTGTCTGTGACTATTTGTGTGGTGATGCTGCGGGGGGTCTGTGGGTGAGTGGAGATGCCACGAGATCAGGGCCTGGACACTTGGCTTGGGGACGCAGCCAGGATATTGGCCATCTCACCCATGGCACTAAACTAGCAGAGTCCCACTTTTTGCCTTCCCCTTCACCAAAGGAAATTCTGTGAGTCAGTGATTTTCCCAGTTTTACCTGTGTCTTTCAATACCTTGTAGTCTTTTAAGGACAGCAGCAAATCTGACAAATGGTTCACCTTAGACCAGTTCCTGTGTCTAATCTCATTGGGTTCATGGGGTGCCTGAGATGTCACACCAAATTACTGGTGAAATTCAAAAGTTATGACTAAGACCTGGAATAACAACCTGAGATTTTATTAAAAAAAAAACCAAAAACAAAAACAAAAAACAAACAAAACAACCCCTACATGTAACCTTTATTTTAGAATTTTAGCAATTTCCCTCTCTGAAACCAGGCAGGGAAGACAAGCAAGAGCAGAACATATGTAAATGGATATTCAATGCAACGTTTTCTCTTGGGGACATTCTAGTTTATTACTCATAATGCTGCAGCAAACTTTTCCAAGGCACAGATTAATTTACTTTTATTATTATTATATCATTAATAAAGTTTAATAATGCACAGAGTTTACAGGAAGCCAGCCTAACAGATAAGCTGTTAAGATGTGTGATTTGTAGACTGTCAAATATAATTAGGCAGAGAGCCAAAGATGTAGGTTTGGATGATAACTCATTAAATATTTAATTAAGATAATTTTAAAAGGTCAAAGTAAAAATCTGAAAGGTGCCAGATGGCCTGGTGGAGTAAAAATGAAAGAAGAGAGGGGATATCTAGGTGAAATTTCTGGGTATATATTTGCTACAACTGAATGGAAAGAGCATTTTGCCATAAAAGCAGCAATTACAAGTCCTCATTAACTTGAACTTAATCAGGCTCATCATACTGAATAGTTTTCTTCTGCCCTGGGTTTGTTATATACTCGTGTGGAGGCTGGACCATAAACGTTGGCAGCACAAAAATGCTAAGGAGGAATTCTATCAACAAGATTGACCTATGTCCATTTAAAAATAAAATAGACTTTAACTTTTTGAAACATCATTTTGAAATAAAACAAAGCAATTTGATTTTGAAAACATCTTTGCAAGGTTTTGGGTTTTTTAAAGTTTCTCTCTTTTGGTGACTTAACCTATATTCCAAGTTCAGATCAAGGATAAATCATTTCGGCCCAATCCAAAACCCACTATTTTTAGCAAATAAACTATTCCTTGAGAAAAAATTGTCTAGATCAGAACAAGGAAACAATAAGAATGTCCCTTGTTGCTAAGCATGGATTTGGAGTGGAGACACAAGCTTTAGTGACCTGCAGGAATTATTAAACACTGAGATCTGTGTGGTCAGTCAATGTTTTGGTCCATGTATCATAGAGAGGTCAGGCAGCAAAGTGTTTTAAGCTTATTTGTCCTGTTCCCAGTTTATTGAAAGGGTAAGTGAAGTCAGCTCTGCCTCACCCCGTTCCTGATGAAATGAGCACATCCTACCCTGTTCTGGTTTATGTGGTGGAGAGTGACTGTCACAGGCTCATTAAGGTTCTGAATTGATGCATTTTCAATGCTGGCACTCACAACGTAAGTGTTCAACCTCTCCATCGTTAAACTGTCATCCTGCAGGGGAAAAACACACACATGCAAAAAGAATCCAAGCTCTTCCCTGCTCTCATTTTTTTAAAACTGTATTCCTTGGAAATGGTGATCAGCTAAACTCCATGGGATGCCTGATGTAATTTAGCTACTTGCTACATCATTGAAAAACATAGTTAGCTGCAGCTCATGGACAGTCTCCGCATCAGCTGAAGCAGAACTGAGTTTCAGATGCACCAGCTGGATTGATAGCTGTGTAATTGTTTCAGTACATTTAAACATTTGGTTGTACATCATTAAGCTCATTAGACAGTGGACACAACTGTGAATGCTCCCTCATTGTGAAAAGCATTGTCTAGCACACTGTTTGAGCCATCATTTCAAAGAAATGTCTCCCTTTCTAAATTATACCCACCCCTCCTTAAGAAAATGCAATAAGTACTAGAATAGTCATAAATCCTGCACATCATGCTGCTATATTATTTTAATGGAGACATAAATCTTGAAATTACTTTTGTGGCATTTGGCATATGCTATGCATCATCCTTACTATCAGAGGAAGGTTAGGGTATGTTCTTTTCCTGCAGGACAGAAGGACTAGAATAACATCAGCTACAGAAAATGACAAAAAAGTCTAAGGTCTACAGGCACCTCTCAGAGTATCCTTGCTACAGAGAAGGTTTTGCTGCCTGAGTACATTTTGCCTGCACATCCCTCCGTCAGTCTGATGCTAAATGTGCCCGGAACAGATGATGCTGTTGGGATTTCTTTTGTAGGCACTGAGAACAGCTGAGCCCATTCCTGCTGTGTTAGGGTTTACTGGGAGTTGTAGTTACCACAAAAAGTGAAGTAGTGCCAAAAAACTTGAACTGGATCTTCGAATGCTTGTCTGGGTCAGAGTACTCAATCCCTAGGAAGTTCTTCAGGGATTTTGGCAAAAACACCGAGGCCAAAGCCTTTTTGAAAGGGTTTTCTTGCACACTGATCTGGAGGAGAGAGATTACATGCTCAGAGGTGCCATCCTCAGGTCAAATTCAAAATGAGACAAAAGAGCAGGAGGATTGTCTGGTTTAGTCAGCGGTCCCTGAGGTGATACTTTGCTCTCACCTTGAGATCCACACCCCTGTTGTAGGAGGTAATGCCAAAGGCCAGTCCTCCAAACAGGCTGGGATCTGGACGCAGCACCAACAGGGCCAAGGACGTGGCTATGACTGACATATTTCTGTCTGTGTAGGTAATCTTATAGCCCATCTCCTCAGTCATCTTCAGGATACTTCAACAAGGGCAACAGAAAGAAAAAAAAAAAAACATCTCTTGAAATGTTCTGCTCGTTTCATAACACACACCCAAGAGACTAAACCCCTTTGCTCTCATTTATGATCACAAGGAGCAAGCAGTAGAGCAGAATGGGTCCATTTTGGGGTAGATGGCACTTTGTCTGCACAGGCTCAGGTGTTGGCAAACAGTTGAGTTGGCATGATTCAGTGGGCTCTGGCAGGTGGAAGATACCCTCCTGCAGGGACCACAGAAGGAGGTTCTGAGAAGAACTGAATCAAAATCCACACCCAGTCAAAAACTGCACTTCATCTGGAAGGCAGTAACTTGTAAAATCTGCTAATATGATTATTTTCAATCATCTAATTGTACCAGGAGACAAAATATTGGAGCCAGAACAATGTAGTCTGGTAGGAACCTCTGGAAGTCCACCCTCCATCTCCTCACCACCTCAGGCAGGATATGCTCTGAAGGCAGAGCTGCTGCTCAGGCGCTTGTCCAGCAAAGCTCCAAATGGGTAAACTCTGTGTCCTTGCATTTGCCCTTGTCAAGGCTGGCTGTACTGCTCTTGACAGTGCTCTGCTCAGACATTCAAAACCAGGTCGCTGAGTTCCCTTTAAGACCTCAAAGAAGAAAGGTGTTTTTAAAGTTAAGAACCTCGATTTTAGCATGTGTGAGAATCACATCATGGATGCATGATCCTAAATATAGACTTTGAAGGCTAACATTGAATAGCTGTGTTTAAAAAGTCTTTATCAGCACAAGTAGAGGGTGGAAGAGAGTTGTGTCTCCAGGCTGACCTGCCCACAGCCCTCACTGCTGAGCCACAAAGATCCTTGTGCGAGGAGATGGCAGCTGGGCAGTCCCTGGGCTGCCTCCAGGCTGGAATGCCCACAGGGAACAACACTGGAATGGGGACTTCTGCAGAGCTGGTTCTGCTAAAAGCACCTTTGACAACACAGTAACCAATTTCTGCTGGTAAGAACCTCAAACATGCTTAAGATCAAAGTACAGAAATTGCTAGCTCCAGTGATGATATTTTAATAGACTGAATAAATTACACATGGTGCCATTTCAGCTTAGGAAGCCTCTTCTGGGCAAGTCTTCTTACTTACCTATTGGTTATTTTTCTAAAGTTCTCATCTTCTATTTCTTGCAGCAGTATATAGTCTAGTATAGACAATACAGTCTCTGCAAGCGTCACACTCACATCTGCAAGATCTACAATACCAGAAATTTTACTTGAAATGATTTCTAGTTCTTCCACATGCAGTGTTGCATCAGGCAAGAGGTATAAAATATGCTGTACAACATCTTGTGCATTCTCTGAAAAAAAAGGAAGTACAGATGATTTATGTGTATCTGTCTGGCCATACAGCTAAACGTCTCTGTTAAATCCAGGAGTTAATCTGCTTCTCCATTCTTTCCAGATGGTCTTAATGCTCCTGATCTATTACAAAACTACGTCCTAAGAATAAGCCAATAAACCCTCGATATGTCAACGAAACAGGCAAAAACTTCTAAGTAAAATCTGCATATCTCAGATTGTATTTTAAAGGAAGAAAATAATGTACTCTTCATAAGAATACTGTCACCTGCTTTTGGATTTATAAATACTATCTGCAAATAATATTTAGTTTTAGCTTTGGTTGTGTTTACAAGAATTTGTGAGTCCCAAATTACACAATATCTGCCCCTGTCCCTAATGCTGCTTACCTGGTACAGCAGCAAAAGCAAATTCTGAACGGTATTTTGTATCTGCCATTCATCATCTCATCATCCTCTGTAATTTTTTTATAGAAGCAGATTTTACAGCCTGGGAGTCAGACAGACTGTGTGCAACTGCAGATATCTTTCCATGATTTATTATTTGGTGCACTGATGAGGATGAGGATAAGCTCGCTGGTATTGGGTTTGTTCACCATTCAAACTACTTGCACTGTTTGGCATAGCTTCAAAAAAGTATATACAAGTGGTAGAGTTCATCTCAAAACTTACATGAATTACAGCACCAACTTTTCAACTCCAGACACTGATTTGTGTTTCTTTCTATGAGATATTGTGAATTGCTTTGATGTGGTAAGAGAGTGTATAGACAGGCAAAACCTGCCACGTTATTCACAGGTTACTTACTTAGCTATAAATCTAAGTGAAGATTTTGAGAATAGATGATTTGATAGAGAACTTGGAAGCACCTGCAAAATTCATCAACAACAAAAAACCTTTAAGATGACCAGACGCGCAGGATGCACAAAAACAACCTTAATGTTTCTTTAGATGTGCAACTCGAGCATTATCTAATTACAACTATTTTTACTGCGATTCACCGTGTCACTGAAGTATCTGGTGCCTTACCTTCTGTTATCTTGATATCTTGGAGGTCTAGAATATTATTTGGAAGTTTTTCCAGTAATTTGCATTTAGTCATGTCTGGTTTTTTCCAAAAAGCTTGCTCAAGTTCAATACTAATTTCACTGAAAAATGAAAATAATGTACATTGTTACAAGAAAAAAAATTAAATCATGATGTTCCTCAGATTTCCCACTCAGGTAACTAAGAATGTAATTCATCAACCCAACTTTAAATGGACTTTCAAGTCAGATCTGACTTACCCCTGACCCAGCAGATTGGGGGCAGAACCCAAATTCCAGAGCCATGTGAAATACACCTTGAGGTATTGGAGGGCAGGAGCCATTAAGAGAAGGCACAAAATGCAACAGGGCAATGTTTTCCCTTCCTGCCCAAGCAGAAAGTCAGGTCCCTGCACTGCCGGCAGGTTCTCCCTGCAGGTGATGGGAATGATGCCACGCCCTTTTCCTGCAGCCCGCGCAGGACCAGCCCTGGATTTCTTTGCATCTTCCTCAGCGTGGCACTGCTGTGTGCCGTGGCAGACTGCCATCTGATTTGCCATCACAAAACCTGCTGCTCCCTCCTGTTTTCCATGGAAGAACCAAAACAACATGTCTTGTCACTCACCAGCTCCTCTGAGCAGACTGCAGAGGGTTTTTCCTGCAGCTGACCTCTGTCTTGGAGGCTGGACTTGTTAGAGGCCAGGAATAATTCCCCTTGTACCTCGTGTGGGAAAAGCTTTCTGGACAACCCATTAGCGCTGAGGAGAAAATAAATAAAATAAAAGGCCTTTGAAAAGACTCAAAGAAGACCCCCCCCTGACACCCAGGGACCCAGCTGTTCTGTGGACCTGGTTTCCTGATGGGAAAGAGTTCTAATTTTCAGACTGGACAGGAGCATTTTACAGGTTTACTGTCTGTAAGAAAACATTTTGTTTAAATATTTCATCTCTTCCTCTACAATTTTTTCTCTTTTGTTTGACAAGGCCAGTTCTCAGGTAGAGAGTTTCCAGCATCACAAACCATATTCAATGACAGCACACCCTCCAAGCTTCTCTAATCTATCAGAAAGTGCTTCACATTGCCCTTCATTAACCCATCAGTGTCTTTCCTCCAGGCTTCTTGTTTTATCATCTACAACTGATATTTTGTAAGTTATTGCTATAAAATGTGGTTTTGAATCTCAGGTATGGTCTATTGGCTCTTATCTCTGGCTTACTCCTCTATTTTAGGGAAGAACAGAGACAGTAACCAAACCAATAAAACACTTGTTTGCCATCTGAGGATTGGTCTAATATGCACAGGCATTAAGAAAATGCTGGCAGGGGATTTGGTTTGGTTGTTTGGTTTCACTCTCCCTGGGGTACTGGCTACCAGCATGAGCTCCTGGATTTGTAGCTGCATCAGCTTTACTTTGCCTTCATTGCAAAGGTGCTCAGACCTGCCTGGACACCAGGATTCATGTTTTAACTTGTCTCCATTTGTCTGGAACCCAAGTTTTTGATATCGCTGTCGTTGCATGATGTTCTACAGATTGTACATCACATGAGGTCAGTCTGGTTACTTGTAAGGATGTTTTTTAGCCTAACCTCTCCACAGAATATAAATTTGATAAAAACCACTTATAGACAGAATTGCAAAGCATGTGATTTGCAGTGAGGTTTCAGTGAAGTTTTACCTATGGACTTCACCACCACGTCTTCAGGTTTCACATGCAGGGAAAATGGTCCCTCTTTGTAAGTGTCATTCAACAACTCTCTGATCTTGAGACTCAAGACTTCTTGTAGTTCCAGGAACGTGGCCTTTACAATGGCCTTACAGACATAGCTACAAATAGAACACACAAATAAGGCCACCATATTAGTAACATTTCACAAATAAAAATGGCTAAAAAATTAAGGAGTAACCCAGATAATTACATTGAATTGGATAATGTATGTATTTTGCTCACCATAAGTACAATGATATTCCTATGGTGAATATCACCTGATGCCACTTCTAATGCACACTAGCACCTTATCTCTGGAAATGCTTTCTACAGTAGAAGATATTGGGAATACAGGTACAAGAATCTCTCCATAGTTTCATGGTAAATGCCTCTAAAGGTTTCCGAATAACATTATCTTGGCAAAGGAACACCTGCCACAAGTAAGGGTTTTTCAACATTTAAAGTTTGGAGAGAGCCAGTCATAAAACAATGAGGTGCTTGAGCACCCTGTGACTCCACGGCTCCCTGGAAAACTGGGATTTAACTAACCGCTTTCAGTATCTCTGGTGGATTCCACTTCTCCTCAGAACAGCTATTACTCTAAGTAATTATGGTTGCTGACTCTGGAAGGTTTGAAAAGACTGTATGTCTCTTTGAGTGGCTTCAGACATGGCAGAAAAGTGCAAGAAGCCATGGGCGGATGCCTCATGGTCCTCTAATTTAACTGAGGGCTAATGAGAGACAGTTCCTTAGGGCTGGGATATTTCAAGCTTTTTCAATTCACACAGTCATCCACCACTCATCGCGGTCTTTCTAAACCATTCGCAGCCTCTTGGAGGTGATGGGAATTCAGTTCCTCTTCCTCCTGGCCTGAGGTCAGAAGGCAATTAGGATTTCCTACAGAAGAGGCGCAGGATTCATCCGGGTATCCTTCTTGGGCACTGTCCACTCATGGTTCTGGCCCCAGTGAAGGACCCTGCTCAGGATCAGCTCTTACAGGGCAGCACAAACCTCACAGTTTGCCATGGAAGCACTGTGAATCTCCCAGGATCTGGGGTATGAGAGGGAAACCTTGGATGCCCAAACACGTTTCTGCAAGTCAAGTATTCCCGTGGTTCTGACCTCCATGTGCGCTTTTCTGGTCACTCTGAAACTCAAAGAGCCATGGAGGGATATAATTCCTGTTCCCCCTAAAAATGAAATCAGTAAGAAGTATGGAAACCCAGTTCATAACCATGGGTCTTACCTTTGTGACATCTGCTTTACCTTCCCCTTCAGTTCGCATGGAAGGACACAGAAAGTTAGAAGCTGGTTAGAATCAACAGGCACAATTTGAGTTTTAAGGAAGGCAATCAGCAGAAACTCAGTGTGCTCATTAAAACAGAGCCTGTTGCTTTAAGTGTTACTGGGCCCTCACACCTGGGAGGAGCCTTTGTTTCACAGTACTGTCAGAGGTTCATCAGGATAATTAAATAATTTCAACAAAACATAATAGCATCAACATTTAGACACTTCAACTACTATATCCTCTATGCAGAGGTAAGAAAAATATACCTGTCTGTAAGAGGTATCAGAAAATAACAAATTACATACGTGAGTCCTCTTATAGGCACTGTGGTGTGGATAAGTACTCCTTAAAACAAAAGAGAACAGAATTATTTCACAGTAGCACGTAATTGTAACATTCCCCATTCTGCTATCACCTAAAAAAAATATCTTGCGACCACAATAAGCCAGACTTTACAACTTAGAAGTCATCTTGAATTCAGCATAGGTATATCTACAAAAGTCACCAGGACCAAGTGCTATAATTGATATGTATTCTGTCAAAAAATGTTTCTTCCAAAACGGGAAGAACCTTCCCTTAATGTTTTATGAATTGGATTCAACCCATGTGAACAGTGCAGCGTATTACTCTATTGTTATCTATTAAAAAAGCAGTACCTGTGGAAGCCAGAGAAGAAAGTAGGAAGTCAGAATAGACATAAGATGACAAAACTGTCTGTACGAGTGACATGTTTAAAAATTTCTAAAATATCCCTCTCCGCTGCTCACAGTTTGGATATGAATGCAGGTGGATTGGGCTAAAAAGAATGAAATAGGGAAACCTGGTTCAAGAAACCATTGCTCCTAGCAGCATTTTCAAACTATCACATCCTTTCATTAGACACTGCCACACAAGAGCCAGTGTGATCCTAGCCAGCTCCCAGGGGTCTGTGAGCCTCATTCCCCTCTGTGACCCCCAAACAGACTGGTTAGTTGTGAAATGGGTATCTGGAACCTGACTGCTCAAAGGACAGAGAGTCAAGGTGACACCACCACACAGCCAGAACTTTACCTGACTTTGAAGTTTGTCACGACAAGTACTTCTCCAGTAAATATGATATTAAACTGGAAAAAAACAGTAACATTTTTATTAACATGATATATCAATACTTTTTCTAGACCTGCTTGTAAATATAGAATTGTCATCAGAATTCTAAATCCCAATGAAAGTGCCTAAGAATTCTTGCAAAATTTTAACACTTTTCCTTTCCTTCAGAATTTCATTTTGTCCTGTTATATATTGGACAACATGACTCTGAAACACCACAATTGTTACATGGATGCTCATTTCTGTGTTGTCCCATCAGTTTGTGTTCTGTACATTGGGTGCAGGACTAGGTTACCTATAGAGGTCCCTTCCAACCCATTCTATTCCAACCCAAACTATTCTATGATCCTACCAGCTGTCCTCATGTGATACTTGCTAGAAACAAGAATGAAAAAAGCAAGGTACTCACCCAGTGTTCAAGAAGCCTCCTTGCATCATAGCAATCAGGAGCTCTCTCCATTTTGTAGAGAAGAGAAAAGTTCATGTGAACATTAAAGAATCTGACTGTAAGGAGAAGACAGAGGTGAGATACATCCTGCAGCTTGCACAGAAAGTGCCTGCTCCCCTTCCCATCTCCTCACTCTGCTCTAGAACCACAGTCGTGTTCCCATTCCCATGGCACTGAGGCTCTTTGGGAAACCCCAGACTGCAGTGTCCAAATCTATGTTACTGCTGCATTGATAGGAATTTTATTAAAGATCTCAAGGGCCCAAACACATGGGCACATTATCACACCTTAACAACCAAGTTGTGGTTCGTATCTGGGGTGCACTGTCTTGGCTTTTACTGCCTACTGAGAATGCACAGGCAGAGACAGGAGGATCTGCTGACACAGGACACCTTGCTAAGCAGCAAAGGGTTAAACACATGACTAAGTCTTAAATTGTCACATCTACCTTGTCAGTCAGTGTCAATGATGATCATGACAACATTTAAAATGGCCCCCTGAGCACTTACGTGGAATGGTACCGTTGGTACTGGCTGGAGGTACCGGGGGCAGCGTGGGGGCCCTTGCTGAGGGTGCTTCACTGAAGGCTGCTGGAAAGAACCATAAAAGGCCTGAGAATCCACACTGGCAAAAGTGTGAGGAAGAGCGCAGTTCAGGTGAGGGAAAGGTTTGAGTCCTTCTGCAAAGGTCATGGTTACAAGGAGTTGCTGTGGCTCCACAGAACTCAGCAGAGTGAAGGCAAAGGGGAAAATACACCCACACTGGGTTTTCTTCTTTATGGAGAGGTAAACACAGCATAACAAGAGAGAAAACAGGATTTAGATCACAGGGAAAACCAGAGCTTATCCACCTTTATCCTTTTTTTTATTTCTTGTGTTGGAGGACAGTTATCTGTGTTCCCTTCTTTCCCGTGTAAGCTGGGCCAGCCTTTGGGGAAAGGCATTTATAATGCCTGTGAGACGAACATTGATATTCATGATCTCTGGCATAAGGATTCCCATTTTAAATGCTGACCATCCTGCCTGTTGTTTTCAAAGTAAAGAATTCCAGGCATTCATTCATAGCTAATTTTCCTCGAAGTGAATCACCTTGTCAAAGCAGATAAGACTTTTGCATTTCGCATGCAATCTGCCACATCACCAGGCAGACAGGGAGAAAATGGATGATGGTTGTCATGTGTGAAAGGAATGAGTGTGTCTTTACAAATAGACTGTGTGAGCCTGCTTGTAGGTAAGACCAGAGATTGATAGGTAAGACAGTAACAGAAAGGAACCATAAAATTCAGAGGAATGGTACTAATTGACAAGGAGTGTTGTGCAATCAAAGCCATGTAAAATTCCTGAATTTGACGAAGAACAGAGATACAAAAGGGAGGAGTGGATGCGTTGCATATTAGGAGGTTCATGTAGTAAGTGATTTGGGAAGTCTGTACCTCTCAAGTACCTCAGCCAATGGGGAAAGAGAGAGGATGATGTGGCCAGGAAAACAGTATTAAAAGGAGGCCGTGTCCTCCAACAGTTTGCGACACCCCAGGGGAAATGCCCCATGGCCTCTCCCTTTATTTGAATAAAGTTACAGGACTCCTCTGTCTCCTTTTTGGACATAAACCTCTGGTGTTGTGAATTCTTCCGCACACATGTACAACAGAAAATTGCAGTGAACTATAACATTACAGGCCTGGGTGCTCAAAGAAAAGCGGGATTACAACATTTTTACCCCAGGAGTACCATTTCCTTGCAAGGCTGGTAATTGGTGTTTTTTACTTCACACTCTGACATGATTGTCAGAGACTTGGCATTCCAGCTCTGACTAAGAGAAACAAATTCAACATATGAATACAAAGCCAAATGTCTATGAATAAGGAGTGTGGTCAGAAAGAAGCAGGATAAGACCATGCTTCATACATAAAATGTTGTTTTCTCTACTGTAGTTCAAGGTACGGAGACTGACCCACTCTTAAAATACAACAGTCCATCTCTGACTCACTCAAATCAATGGTAATAACAGAAACAGGGGCTGTTAATAACTTGAAGTCTCCTATTTTTATCCTAGATGACTTCAAATTGTCTTCTGAAGTTCAAAGGACAGCTGAAGTCAAAAGCCCCTTCTGAGCAGGCATGCTACAGTACCTAAGCTTCTACTTCCTAGACACAGAATTGATTTTCCCCTTTGCACTAAGCCACAGGCTGTGAACTCGACACAGGTCAGACTGGAGCAAGTGCACAATAAAGCGACTGAAATCCAGCTCTGAGTCATCTCTCCAGGTTTGGCTCTTGCTCAGAACCTCCAGTCTTCAGCTCCAGCCTCTGAACATTCCTCGGAGGTGTTTTGGTGTCACCTCATTATCTACGAAATGGTTGTGCCTCCACCAGCAGAGGCAGAGTGCTCAGGGCTGGTGGAGAGCTGAGCCAGGAGGCTCCCACACACCTGGAGGGAGCAGCATGGGGAGCAAGAAAGATGGGCCAGCTGTTCCAAAGATCAAACTGTCCAGCAACCTGCTTTGATAGAGCACAGTCCCTGTTGTTCCTGGGATGCACAGAAAGCTGTAAAAATAGCAAGCCTGCTTTTCCCATGCTTGATGAATCTTAGATTTCTATTTGGACATCTCTCCTCTTTACTCAGGCCTTCTGCATCTGAGATAGCAGTAAACTTCGGAAATCAGAGAACAAATCTACTCTGCTTTACTCTTCCACCAAAACACTGGCAAGTCCAGGAACAAGCTGCCACATCGCCATTTCAAACCCATTCCTGCAGTAGGTCAGAAACATGACCTGGGTGTTTGCTGACTCTTTATCTGGAAAAAGATCCGCAGACTTTAGCTCATCGAGCTGCACAACAGACCTGGATGTTCCATCCACAGAGCTCCTACCAACACTAACACTGTTTGACAGACTCAGGAATATACAGAAAACAAGAAGCCAGAAGTATCTAATAAATTAAAGAGACAAAGGAAACTGACTCAAAAGAAAACAGAAGGATCCAGAACTAAGGGGATGCGGTTTTTCCTCCAGCACGTGCGCACACCAAGCCCTCCCCATCCTCACAATATACTACAGCGAGGATACAAAGGGCCTGGGCCCCAGCTCTGCAGAAAGGCAGGTATTCCAGCACCTCCACGGACTTCAATTCCGCAGCTTAAACTTGTAGTGAAAACCTGTATGCCTTCCTGTGGAGTGAAGCTGCAGAGATGGTTCTGTGAGCCCCCGTGGGATGCTGCAAATAATGAATCCCTGGTTTCAAAATGATGGAAAATGAGTGTTTCTTTATGAGCCTTTTTAAGAACCGCTGCCATAGAGGGAATGAGATGAGAATGCATGCCCTGTCACTGGAATAAATAATTTTGTCTTTCCTTCAGAAATATAGACACAATATTAGGATATGATCCATCAAGCCACGTTCCAAACCATAAGAACACCTGGGATTTAACTTGTCTCCCTGCATGTTCCAGTGCTGCAGATCCTCTCCAGGTAGGATTGAATCTATCAATCGCCACACAGGGCGATTACAGGCTCCACTCTGTTCCTGTTGTTATCAGTGTCATATTTCAAAAAGCATTGCCTCAGGGGTGATGTCTGATATCACCCAGTGTCAGGCAGGATGGATTAGAAAAATCTGCTTGGGAAAAAAAAAACAACAGAGAAATTGCCAAACAAAACCCAGACCCATTCTGATCAGGGATGTCACTTGGAATTTTCTGTTTCCATCTCCTGACAAACAAAAGCATGGTTACAGCTTCATAGATACTAATTCATTTCTTTCTCTCTCATTATCACCAGAAGAAAAAAAATCTGTTTATTCTCACATGTCAAGGAACATTACCAGCAGGCAGGTGTGGGACTGGCAACCTGCATCCTGTAACCTCATTTGCTTTAATTAACATGTATGTAATCCTGCTTGCAAAAAGAAGACTAAGGCATGATGACAGATGAGGTCTGAAGCTACGAGAGTACTGTACCACTGACTTTTTAAAGTCCTACTCAAGGATTTTGATTTAATAATTTAATAACGGGTTTATTTGGCATCCTGTAAATATGTACGGTTTCCAATGGATGAGCAGCAAAAAATGAGACTTACCAATAAGAGAACTGCAATAAATGTATTTCTATATTATTAGCAGTCATTTTCAGATATTGAATATTCATCCCTGTCCCAGAATATTTAAAATTAAGAAAAAAAACCAGAAAGCAGCGTGTGGGTGAGGTAGGGGGAGGAAGAGATGAAGACTGAGTCAGTGAAAGGATGAGAACACACACTTTTACTTCTACACTTTTAGTAAAGGCCCAGCTGAGCTGGAAAAGCAAAGGATCATCTTCAAGATCTCTGGGAAAAACGTGAAGGCAGAACAATAATTTTACTCCTGCTACATCAAGCAAAGCCAGTGCAATTGCTACAATAATTACAGCGCTTCTAAAATGCCGACACACCTTTTTGAGGCTGCTTCTGGCTATGTTCGTATGAGAAGTATCACTTTGCCTAAATGAGCACTGGCTTTACAAAAGTGATGTAAGATCCAAAACAAAGCAGGCTGCCTAACTTCCCAGCACAATTGCATAACCATTCTACTGTCAAAGAGAACCAAGTAACATTAACTTAAAACATCTACAAACAAAACCTATAAACACAAGAGGCAAATCTTGCAGCTAGAAATTGTTACAGGGCAAAAGCAACAATTTGAGATGTGACATTAGCATTGACATGGCGCTTCCCCATGACATTTCATTACATTGCAATGCTTTGGCCCGCTTCAGATTTTCTCACACAGACTGAACATGCATGATCTCACATGGACAATCCTCATGAACCACAGCCAGGTACAGCGTCCCCTGCCTGACAGAGAGGACATAAATGTCAATATGTGTTTACACTGCTCACTGTTATCCCCACCTCGTGTATCATCAGTCTGCCTCTGTGCTACAGCTGGCTCATGAAACCCAGTTAAATAAAGAGTAGATTCATAGTGGTACTAAAGGTCTTGCTAAGATCTGACACAACAGATCCTCAAACATGATTCAATTCTAAGAACGGCTCTGTAATTTCACAACATTCAGCTTAGTTATTGCTCTTGGGAAGATGTCAGACTCCAGTAACCCTCCTCCCAGTGTGGATCATAAAGTGGATCCAGTGGTTCCATAGGCAAGAGTAGCCTCGGTGCCTGTCAGTGTAGCTCATCACTTGTGAGACATGCTGCTGTCTGTCCTTGCCGGTATCTTTTGAATATTTGGGCCAACATTTTACTGACTGAATGCCCGATTCAGACTGCTCGGGAAAATCCTAGCTAGAAGAAATCACCTGGTTCGTGGGGACTGCTTTAGAAGGAAATAATGCTTTGACCACTGAAAGCCTCTCTCTAACATGTTTTGCCTCACTAAAAATATGCTCCAATTCATCCAGGTTATTTCTTTTTGAAAAATTAAAGTCCAAGAACACTGAGTGGAGGCTTTGATCTGAGGTGCTAAGATTTTCACAATCAAACATGACTAAGCTTCTCTCGACTTCTTGCCAAGCCAAGCACACACCTTTCCCACAGATCAAATGGGCCCAAGGGCAAAGGTGTTAATTGGAAAAGGGAAACCAAGCCTCCTCCCTCCTCATCAGATCATATCCCCCCAGCCAGGGACGCAAGTGGGGAAATATCTCTGGCAACAGGTAGTGCAGGAGGACGGGCGCTTGGATAGAGGCGGTGCGGCAGGCAGCCAGGAGACAGATGGGAAGGTTGTAATTTACAGCAATTGTTATTAGTGCCTGTGTCCTTTGGTGCAGAGCAAGGGAGGGTGCCACCAGGGAGGGGGAATCCCTCTGAGCACAGTTTTAATCTGCAGTCAGAGATTTTGTGATGATCTCATTGCCTTGGGCCCAGATTTGATAAAACCTGGAGCAGGAGATGTGGAAGTGTAGTGGGAACTGAGGTGAAGTCAGTGGGTGCTGCACGTGATGGAGATATGCCATCTCTTGGCATGCTCCTTGGATTCTCAAAGGGGACACCAAAAATGACCAATTACTTCATGCCGTGACTGCTTTCCCTGTGAAGCCATCAGCTTACAGACAACTAGCAGAGAAACATTCACTGTTATTGTGGAGCACCTAAATGTGTCATTAGTTTTACATAAATCAATCAGTCAATCAGTCAATTGGTCAATCTCAGTTCTCTGGGTAATTTAAATACCATGTAGTACATAGAGATATCAGGGCTGAATGATAAGATAACCCAAAACACTGATAAGACTGCTTGTCAAGGAAGTAACATCCATCTGACATACACAACAGACAGGAGCCTTGCAGAAAAGTGATTACTATCATTCCAGGTTGCCCAGAGAACTCGTGGCTGCCCCATCCCTGGAAGTGATCAAGGCCAGGTTGGACATGGCTTGGAGCAAGCTGGTCTAGTGGAAGGTGGCCCTGCCCATGGCAGGAGCGGGTAGAACTGGATGATCTTTAAGGTCCTTTGCAACCCAAATCATTCCATGATTCTATGAGTCTATCATCTAACTAATGGCATTAAATATTTTTAAACGTTTTAGAAGAAAATAACTGAGTCAAATCTACCTTGCTCAATGCCAGGCCAGCTCAGCAGCAGGTTGATGCCCCAGCAGAAGGATAAACCACTAGAACGTTCATGCAAAAGATGCCACCTCCAGAGGATTTCAGTGGCAGAGCCTGCCCCTGTCAGCTTTCGCTCGTCCACAACCTCTGTATCCCTGTAAAGAGGACCCAGTGTGGGGAGAACAGGCAATGTCATAAGCATGGCCACAGCTCTGCCTACTCCTAGTATCAATCACAGAAGCAGTGACCTGGGGCCCATGAGACAATCCCAAGCAGTGGAGGATTCCCTACTCTGTGTGTGATCCCCAGGAACTCGCAAGCCCCAGGAAGATGAAGTAACTCAGACTCACCACAGCGCAGGTGATGGTCCCCTACGGGGTGGATAGTGCTGAAGTTCCAGAACTGCTCCTTCCAGCTGACAGCATTGCCCGTGGTGCAGTCCAGCAGCTCCTGCTGGCCCAGCACACGGTCCCACAGCTGGAAATAGTACAAGCTGCCAACGAAGCTGTTGCTGACCCTTCCAATAAAGCCACCCCTCCTCTTGTGCAGATGGCCCAGCACGAGGCTGCCGTTGGGCTTCAGGCACTCTGTGCTGCCGATGGCCTCGCTGTGCACGAGGTCACCACTGCAGTAGACCTGCAGCAGCTTCCTCCTGCTGTCCCACAAGCAGCACACAGTGTACCACCCAAAAAGGGCCAGGTCAACCTCAATATCTCGTCTGGTGCCAAAAAGATAAAGTCTCGAGTGCTTGTTTTCTCCGGAGAGCCCAAGCTCTAGGTCATTTATGTCTGTGGAAGTGGTGTCAATGTCACAGGAAAACACTGCCCACGAGCTGATGTTGGCAGCCCGGTTGAGGTCAATGCACACCGTGAACTGACAGAGCTGAGGGATACTGAAGTTGACCAGGGACACATATTTGTCATTCCTTCCCAGTAAATCTAGGCATTCTCCATGCAGATAGCATGTTTCTGTAAGCAAACAGCATTGGGAAAGATAGTAAAGAAGGGAAATAAAGTGTCACTTCCAAAGAAAAAGCTGCCCTATGTCCTCATTTGAGTACCTCCCTGCATTATGATTTAAAAAATTTAAAGTTTATTCTATTTCTCATTTCTGCTGCCTCTGAAATTTAATTGAGACCACCCACACTACCAGTAAAAAGACAAGCTTAACTCTGCAAAAGAAAAGAAAGTCCTTAAGATATGTCAAATAGGAATCAATACACAGTTCAGCTCTAGGGTCCACATGGTCCAGTATCAGTTTGGGTGTCCAATTTTCTCTTCCAAAGCTGAGATAAAGTTGATCGATTTGGCAGGAGCTAGGCATGAATTCAGTCTTTTTATTATGAAGGTTTTCTTTGGGAAGAGTTTGAGCTTTCCTCAACAGCCCTGTGTGCTGGAAGTGACCCCAGTCCTACAGGGTGCATTTTAGAAGCATGAATTATCTCTGTGCCCTGCATCATTCTTGAGGAGAAGTCAAAGAAAGAAATACAAAAACCAGCATAGAACTAGTTATTGTTTTGCTGGGATTTATGGTGGAGTGAAAGGATGCTGAGGGTGTTCATGATGCACAGCTTACTGTGTTTGACTCGGGGCCTGAATTATTACTGCAGAACTTGGTTCTGACAGTAGCTTTGCGCTTTCCCCAGGACACCATGGAGCAATTGCACAGCTCTTATTTTACAGTGACAAAAGTAAAACTGGAAAAAAACCACAAAGAAATGCAGGAAAACACCCAGGAGGGAAAGAAGTAAATAATGACAAAAGCATGAGCCTTTTCACCTCCAAATCTGGACAATGGTTGTGATGCAACCAAAACCCGACATTTCACTCCTTGCTGTATTTTCTCATTTGTACTAACTCATCTGCAGCCCAGACTGAACCAGCATCCCAGGAGAGGGTATGCATCATGTCCAGACTTGTAGGTCTCTGGCCAGCATGCTTCAGGGACGCCAGAACCAGCTGAAAGGAAAGGTCCAGAACAAGAACAACTGCTGCTCTGGGGCAGAACACAAGGGAAGTGGGCTCCTGTGGGGATAAACTGTGTGTGCACAAACCAGGACACCATCAGACATTCTCTGGGCTGGGGGATGCCCAGAGCCTGCTGGCATCCGTGTGATTAATCCTGAGCGGGATTATTGTACCTGTCAGGAGAAAAAGATGAGCAGCAGCCATCAAGATGCAAAGAACCTTGTCAGCAGAGTGCTGTTCAGGGCCACACAGGAACCTCTTCATTTTCTAGGGAAGTTCTGAAAAAGAGATGTTGGTGAGCACCCCCTTCCCACTCACTTGGCTGAGAAATTCAAACTGCTCCTGCAATCTGCTGGAATGGCATTGACAGCACAGGAGCCCAGAAGTCCTTGCTCCCTGTGACTGGGCTGAGTCACTAGATCAGTCATCTCTGTAAAGGTCACAGCTACACAAACCCTCTGGATTCTGCTGGTTTCTAAAAGAGATGTATGATGATGTACATGTTTTGTTCATCTGTCACAACTCTGCAAACCTGTTGGCAACTTCCAATCTGCTTTGACAAAGTGGTGAAGTTCCTAAAAACGTAGGGAAAACAAGAAGAGAAAGCCCTGCCAGTGCCTCTAAGTTGTGTGTGCTGACCCACAGTTATATCCTACAGACTCTGGTGGGATGGTAAACCACACTGCAGCAGACAGGGCAAAGGGCACAGGGAGAAAGAGGACACAAAGCTGCTCATGGACAGCACAGCCAATAAAAGTATTTGTTCTCACCCCTGGGCTCTGTCTACAAGCAAATTTTTGTGAGTGTAATTAAGCCCTAGGAACATGCTTATAATTGAGAAAGGGCTAGTTCCAGCATATAAGCATACACTGAACACTTAAAATCCCAATATGCTAGTCTAAACTAGAAGGATTTTATTCTGGTTTGTGCTTCAGTTTGACTAAAGTTGCTTCCAAAATGACTACACTTAAACCGGAGCAATGGAGTGGACAGGCAGTCTTGATGTCCAAGAGCCCCAGACTCGCTCCCTGTGCCCTGCAGCTCCCCTGTGCTGCTCTGCTTCCTCTACTCACTTCGCCAGGCACCAAAGGAAGGACTTAATCTTGGTTTAGGACCACACTGGATTAAATCTTCACCTGTTAGTGAGTTACATAAAATGACTGTGAGGGATGAACTAGATCCCCAGACGGTCTAAGATGGCCAAGCTCCGTTCAGTGGAGTCACCTGGCTTCGCATCAGACACAGCCCTTGCCTGGGGCTGCCCACAAAGGTTACAGCACCCTGCCCACTGGCAAAATGGAAGTTGTCCCTTTGTGTTCAGACATGTAAAATGAACATTAGAAAATCATAAAAACCTATGAGCTAATAACAACTCTCTCCATTTCCTTTAAAAATTGCACTTTACAAAACTTACAGTGTTAGGAAATGCCATCCAATTTTCCATTTACTGCTGTGACAACAGATCTCTTCTCCCAGCTTTCTCCATTATTACTCCAGCAATTTTTTGCTGACTTTAACATTTACAGAATAAAACATTATGCTCTCAGCCTGTGGTCCCTAAATAGGACTTCCTATATATTTACATACTTTCTTCTAAAAACACCATTGTTATTTAAAGGCTCTGCTCAAAAACTCACCTCCCTGTGTAGCACAGAAATTCAGGCAGATTTTTGCTGCATACTGTTTCTTCTGTCAGATGCCAAAAGACTGGTGAAGGAGATATGAAGAGAAAATCAGATGGGACGTTGCAATGTTTTCAGTGGGTCAGGAAATGAAGAGCAGATTATTTCTGTTCTGAAACCACATTTCTTAGGTCCTGGAAAATCTGCTGTAATAACAAATCTCTGCTCCCAACCTTCTCTTTTATTACTCCAGAAATGATCTGTTGACTTTTGCAATAATATTTAAGAAACAAATCATTACACTCCCAGCCTGTGGTACGTCACAGGGTCATACAGGTTTTGTCCAGAGCAAAGTCCAGAATATGGAGCACTGTAAAACACGAATCAGAAAGGAACAACTGAAGAGTTCCCATAGTTTCTGTTTTAACAGTGACTGCACTAAAGAACGCTAGTTGTAAATTCTCCACAACAGCTGTCTCACCTCTATTTGTAGTACGTAACACTACAATGTAAAGATTAACACCAGTATCTTTCTTCCCTCCTGCAAGATATTAATTAGTCATTGCCAAGCTCAAAAAATACTAATCATTGCTTGCTGCTGAGAAAGACTTCATGAGTGAGGTCTCGGAGAGAGTGGCCCCCGGGAAGGACAGCCCTGAGTGCCTGTCACTTTGGCCAGACAGAGGTCAACTCCTGAATTTTGTGAGTTAGCCCCAGAGGGACAAAATGGGCCCTGGAGGGCTGATGGCTGTCTCCTGCAGGAGTGTGATCTTAAATGGTTTGGCAGCAGCTCCCAGTAGTTCACTTCCCTTACTGGATCTGAGAGGGATGTAAGAGGAACTGGAGAAAACCTGGATCTCCCAAGGCTGCTGAACACTGCACCCTGCTCCTTCAGGCACTCTAGTCTTCAGACTAGAATGGAAGTGTCCCTCACTTCTGCTTTCCTATATAACCTCCACATCCGTCGTCACCTTATCCCTCACAAATCTGTCTCCTCATCTTGGTTACCCCCATTTAAACACCCCAGACTTCAAGTTTTTCCTCAAAAAACCAAGAGCAGCCCTTAGCCTAACTGCTTTATATCTCAGGATCTCCTCTCCTGCCTTGCCTTCTCCCTGTGCACCAGCACAGGCCCTCTGACAGCCAAGTAGCTGCAGCAGAGCACACTCCTGCCATCCACCAGCCTCAGCCAGCAGGTCTTGGTCTCCTTCTCTTACAGGCAGCACATATCCATGGAAATTCCTTGGCACACACTGCGTCTCACCAAATCCGTGCTGCATAGCTTCTATCATTTCCATCAACTCTTGCATGGAGAGCCTTTCTTCTGAACAGGGACTGCACAGGACTTTTCAATGATTTCCATTTCCTTTGTCTTCTTTTATCTGTTTCCATGTTTTTCAGTTTACTTCAATTCTTGCAAGTATTCAGCACAAGTTGTTTATCAGCTTCACTGGAGATGATTGCAAAGGGTCTGGAACGCCACGAGAGGGCGTCTCTTCTTTTACTCAGACGCAGAGCCTGATCGAATAACCAGGATCCTGCATCCATTTCTAGTCAAAACTTTCATGGGAAAATTTAAAAGATGACCCTTAGGACTCAGAGCAGGAAAAGACTGAGATTGAGGAGTACAATGAAATGAAGAGAAGCAGAGAGCGAAGACAGAACACAGTCAGGCTCACTAGGGCCATTCAGATAAAAAGAAATTTTGCTTTACATTGGATGAGAGAAGATTTTTGCCAGGAGGTTGCTATGGCAACTTTTCAGCTCTCCCAAACCTCCTCATACTGTAATTACATCTCAGAGCCCGGGAGCTAGGAATCTGTGATTCTCTGGAGGAAGAATGTGGGTGGCTGACTCTTCAGGATGTTTGTTAACCAGCCGTTTTTAGTCCAAAACAAAAAGATTCATATACTTGTGTCTTTAACAGGTGTTTACAGTTTCTATGAACCCTTCACGCATTTCTGGCTGCCATGCTCCAAGACCTTCTTGAATAATTTTTAACTAAGAGGCTCCCTTTTCTGAACACCTCCATCCTGCAAAGGTTAATTAAAGGATGTTTAGCTCCAGTTGGGCTGAGCTTTCTTCATGTCATTGCACATTTCAATTTGGTCCCTAAACTAAAGAGTGCACCATGATGGCAGTATTTTTGCATTTCCTCAGCTTTTGTTATTTACTTCAGTTGTCACTGACTGAGCACTGAAAACACAGAGGCTCTGCAAATATTATCCACACTCTAGTCAACAGACTTACCCAGCCCTGCGCAGCTCCCCCGAGATAAGGCACCATTAAAAAAGAATTAAGGCCCAAAATACATATCCCTTGAATCAGAAACAATCAGAACGCTGTTGTTCAAAATAAACAGTGTGAAATACTGAACAGCAAAGGGAACCAGTACTAAGTTTCAACACACAATTGTCGCTCTTTTTGTTCAAAACAGATGCATCAGTTGCCTTGCCCAGCCACACAGCACAGGGACCTGGTTGCACAGGGCAGCTGGCCAAGGGAGGGAGGGCTGGAACTACCCTCAGGATACTGACTTATGTAAATAGTATCATAAAATCATAACAAATACCATTTATGGATCATAAACCACAAGCCAGTAAATTTTATTGTAAAATATTAGATTACTTCACTACATAAGGGCAGGAAAAGACAGCAGGGTGTTCATCTTCTCTTTCAACAACCCTGAAAGATGCAAATACTAGGGAGTATTTTCTGAGAGCTGACAGCTAGTCCACACAAACTTCTAGATTACAAATCGGTTTAAGTACAAAATCCACGTTTTAAACTTTTTTTTTTTTTTAATTTCACAGCTAGGAGAAAATCTTTTTGACCATGAGTTACTGAATCCTGAAGTGAGTATTTTAGAAACCTGGGTAAAATCCGTATGAAGCCGTAGGCGTTCAAGAAATACAACTTAAAGAACACAACCACACTTCCAGATTTGCTCACATCCTTTACTCCAGGCTGATTCTAGAATGATGTATGTTTTGTTCTGTCAAAACATCCCAAGCAGGTATCAGAGCATCCTGGGAGAGCTCCCTGGGGACCTCACACCGCCCCCCGCCCCACCCAGGGCTCCTCCCCTCACACCGCCCTCTGTCCCGCCTCCGGCTCGCGCCGCTTCGCAAGAGAGAGTACACAGTGGAGACAAGGGGAACAAGGTAAAATTGGGATACAAGCTAGGGTACAGGTGCACCAGCCCTCACCCCACCCCTAACCCTAACCTTAAACAGCCCCCCTAAGAACACTCTTTTCCCCCAGGAGCAGCACAACACAGGAACCCTAACACCCTAACACAGTGCCAGAATCCTCAGAGGGAAACAAGACCCCCTGCAAAAAAGTAGGGATGATATCTGCGGACTAGAGAGCAACAGGTAGAGGTTGGAGCTGAGCTGGTTTTTTTAGGGTTTTTTCACATTTCTTTCAGGACTTTAAAAGGATATGTTAGGGGGTTTTAGTGCTTTTCTGGGATTTTTTAGGGTATTGTTAGGGCTTTTTCAGGGCTTTTTTGATCCTTTAGCATATTTTTAGGGCTTTTTGAACACTATTCAGAATTTTTCTTGGGCTTTTTTAGGGCTTCTTCAGGACTATTTAGAATTTTTGGGGCTTTTTGGGGCATATTTAAGGCTTTTTTACGACTATTTAAAATTAAGGCTTTTTTAGGACTATTTAAGGTATATTTAGGAGAGTTTTAGGTTTTCTTTAGGGCTTTTTTAGGACAAGGGTATTTTTCGAGTTTTTTAGGGAATTTTTAGGGTCTTTTCAAGGCCTTTTTAGGACTTTTAGGGTATTTTTAAGGCTTTTAAAGAAATATTTAGGATATTTTTAGGGTACTTTTAAGGTTTTATCAGGATTTTTAGGGTATTTTTAGGGCTTTTTTAGGACTAGGGTTTTTAACGGAATTTTTAGGGTATTTCGGGGAATCTTTAGGGCTTTTTAGGGTCTTTTCAGGGTTTTTTTTTGGAGTTGTAGGTATTTTTAGGGTTCTTTAGGGTATCTTTAGGGTGTCTTTAGGCCTTTTTAAGGGTATTTTCAGGGCTTTTTAGGATTAGGGTATTTTTTAGGTATTTTTAGGGTTTTAAGGGAATTCCTAGGGGTTTTTAGGGCCTTTTCAGTGATTTTTGGGGGGGGGTTAGGGGGTTTTAGAGAATTTTTGGGGTTTCTTAGGGCCTTTTCAGGGCGTTTTTTAGGGTTGAGTTTTTAGGGAATTTCTAGGGGGTTTTAGGGCCTTTCAAGGTTTTTTTTTAATGTTTTTAGGGATTTTTAGGGCATTTTTAGGGTTTCTCAGGGGGTTTTCAGGTTAGGGTTAGGGTTTAGGGGTTAGAGTTCGGTTGGGTTAGGGTTAGGGTAGGGTTAGGGCTAGGGTTGCGGGTTAGGATTAGAGTTTGGGGTTAGGGAGTGGGGTGCCACCTCCTAAAATTGTGAACGGCGCAGGATTTCTCCCAGACCAAAGCTGCCAGGAACTAGGACTGTGGCTACGCTTGGAGTGCTGGACGCCACACAGGAACAGAGGAGGAACATGGCAGAGAAGAATCTTAGCAGTAGACAAGGCACTATCCTTGGACACACTGCCCCTTTTCTGTGGGGCAGCCACCAGCCTGCAAGACAGGAGATGGGGAGGGACTTCAACCATTTGGGGGGCTGCCCTCCCTTTATTTTTTTAGAAGATTCCCCTTTTGGAGGGGGGATGTACGTAAATGGCATTATTACAGCAACCTGCTGCTGTCCGGGCTAGTTTGATTCGTTTTTTCTGTCTTTGGGGAGGAGTAAAAAGGGAGGGAATTGGAGTCTGCGAGTTGTGATGTCATTTCGGGCACCCCAACGTCATTTGGAGAGTGAAAATGCAGTGGAGGAGAAGGTGCGTAGTGTATGAGAGGGGTTAGGTGGTGTCCTCCCAAAAAAGGGAGGTTACAGTCCAAAAATGTTTGGAAGTTTAGAGGGTGTGTTTGTGCATAAAATATTAAAACTATAGCTTTTCTTATCTTTATATATATATAAAATTAATAATTTTTATTATAATTGATTTCAGAATGCAACCTCATATCTTATATGCAGAATCTTGGAGGATAAGAAATCCTAAATATGGATATACAGGGTTTAAAAATGCAAATATAACTTTTGTATAATAAACAATGAAGGGCTTGAAAATGGAAGAAAATATGGTATCTATGAACGCAATAGAATGAGCTTAGTGTATTCAGAGGTTTTTTATCTCTCAGTGTAACACAGCTGGAGAGTATAGCTGGTACTTAAAT
Organism: Edolisoma coerulescens; assembly: GCA_013397115.1. Taxonomy (NCBI): domain Eukaryota; kingdom Metazoa; phylum Chordata; class Aves; order Passeriformes; family Campephagidae; genus Edolisoma; species Edolisoma coerulescens. Next base: position 69,684 of record VWZW01005588.1, read on the forward strand.
CACCGCTGCCACCTGGTGATAAGAACGACGTACTTCAGCCGCTCGCTGAGGCTATGCCACACTCAAAAGGGCGGCTTTGGCACGGGTGACGCCGTCCTGCCCAAGACGGGGGGTGGTCATGCATGCGCCGTGGGGAAGGACAAAATGGCCCATCGGCAGGACCTTTCCCCTCACAGGTGTCTTCCCGCCTTCCTGAGCCCGACCCCAACCCCGACCGCGACTTCGCGCTTGCAGCACAAGCCTGCGCGGCGCTTCGCCTTCTGGAGATGCGGATGGTCCAAGAGCAGAAGTCAGCGTCAGAGTCAGGGTTGGGTTCAGGCAACGGAAAAAACACTTTTCTGAGGAGCGGGACCCTTTTGCCGTACCACACAGAAGATGGCGGCTCAGCCAGAAGCGGCTTCTGCCAGATCCCAAGATGGTGAGGAAGGGCAGAAGTCACGTTTTGCCACGCCAAAGAGGGCAGCTCACCACGCCGATTTTGTCCTTCTGAAGATAGCGGCATCATGGGCACGCGCCTTTGGGTAAGGCCCAAATACGGTGCTGCAGAAGGACCGGATTTCTCAGAACGGCATTTTTTTCGGTGGTCTGAACCCGATCCCTATTTCGACACTGACCTGGCACTTTCAGCGTGGTTTTCCGTAGCGTTTCCCAGTGTGAGGACACGAGTGGTGGGGTCAGCGGCGCTGGGTGGGAGCTGCGCATGCGGCGACAGGCAGCGGCGGGGACGTCTCTGTCCCGGTCGTGCCATGTGTGACGAGGACACCGCGGCTCCGCGCGGTGCCGGACTGGGCTCCCGGTCGCACCCCACCCCCAGCTCGGGGAATGCATATAAAATGGTACAAAAGTACTG
>VWZW01005590.1:0-33778 GCA_013397115.1 Edolisoma coerulescens
GCCTGTTCCAATGCCTGACAACATTTTCAGTGGAGAAATTTTCCCAGATATCCAATCTGAGCCTCCCCTGGCCCAGCCTGAGGCCATTCCCTCTCCTCCTGTCCCTGTTCCCTGGNGCTGGGCTCATGTCCAGCCGCTGTCCCCACACCCCAAGGGCCTTTCCCAGCTCTCCAGCCCCTCTGCCCCAGCCTGGAGCTGCAGGGGGTTGGTGTGACCCAAGAGCAGGACCCAGCACTTCACTCTGTTGCACCTCCCACCACTGGCCTGTGGTTCCCCAGATCCTTCTTTTGGGCATTGTGGAGGTGGTGTCACGTTTGCCACCTTCCAGTCACCTGGGTCCTTCCTGGTTTGCCAGGACTGCTGGTAAAGGGATGGAAGTGGCTCAGTGAGGCCTTCCACCAGGTCCTTCAGTATCCTGGGGTGGATCCCATCCAGCCCCACAGACTTGTGGGTGTCACAAGTTAAACACATGGCTGGTTACTGACCCCTTCTCCTTGGATTATGGGGGTTTCATCCTTTATTGCATCTCGTGAGGGTGGGTACCCCACCTCAGCCTTTTCCTGCGCCTGTGTCACTGTGTTTCCCCCTGCGTCTAATCAAGATTCTCCTTAGCCCTCCTTTGGATGCTGAGGTATTTGTAAAAATATTTTTGTTGTCTGTTAACAGCAGCAGCCAGATTAATTTCTGGCTTAGGCCTTGGCCCCTGTGCATCATGAGACAGAGCACAGAGTCTGCTGTGGGTTAAATACACTGCAGGACTGTGCCTGAGCTTCTTCCTCATTTCTTCTTGTTTGCTGATTTAAGTGCTGCCTAGAGACTAGTTTACCGATGCTTCTTTAACAAAGAATCCTCCTGGTTTATTCACCATGGACACAATCCTGAGGATCTGGTAATTACTGGCATGGTTTAAACTGGCCCTGTTTAAACTGGCCCACCAAAAGAAGTGGCTACAGAATCTCGGGCAAAACAGGGCAGAAACTGTACTCTCATTGAGAAGCCTGGCTGTTTCTATTACCTTGGTCACACACATATATGTATATGATCATTTTTATAACTATTAATTTTTGTGATATATTTTCTATGGTATATAAAAAAGTGTATGTATAAAGAAGGCAAATCAGCCTCCTCATTTGAATGCTTTGCCTTTTTTTTTCCTCCTAAACTAAGAGAGCTGTGTAGAAGGGATTGTATTAAAGCACAGTTCTAAGCTGTAATAACAACCATTCATGGTGTCTTGGGCTTCAAGGGAAGGAAAGTTTCTGCAAAAGTGAAGGAGAGCTGGCTTTGCTGTGCTTTTCTTCTGCTAATCCAGATTACCACAAAAAAACCCCACTGTTTTGCCATCAGCAAGTCCTTAAAAGTGTCACAATGGTTTGATTAGAGTGCTGCTAAATGGGGTGATAACCTGTTTACTTCAGACATGAGAGATGCTGTCCATGCTTCCATGTCTGAGAAGACACAGAGTAAGACAAATGTAGAATTCCTGCTTCTCTGCTTGTTTCTGCACACGTTTTGCATAGTGGGTGCGTGCATTTGGGGGAGCATTTCAGAATTTCATTTCAGGTTTCATTTCTCCCAACGTACAGACCTGATCCTAATCCCTTGCCTGTTTAATTAAAAGAGCTCCTGCCAAAGTCACGTGGCAAATTGTGGTCACTTCCTGGGCTCTTAACACTTGGTGAAACATGACCACCTGTTTTCTTTGGTTTATATCTCCAAATTGGATGTTTGGGCCGTAGCAGTGACCACAGGGTATCATTTTGAATAAAGTTAATGTGCTGTTGCTGTCCTCAGTAATGGACTCTGATAAGCATCATGGGCCTGCTTTAAAGAAACACTGATATCCTGCTTGTTTGAAGGTTATTTTGACCTCCCTAGAAAACTTGCTGTGCCAAAGCCAAGTGTGTTTGTTCTCTGGCAGGAAACACGGGGCAAAAGGAGTCAGTGCATTGCAGCACCTGAAATTTGCTAACAGGACACTCACCTGTCACCTGTATTTTCCATCCAGATGTAGGACTTCTGACAATTTGGAAGGGAGGACAAACTAATTTATTCTTTTATTTCTGCTTCTTCACATGGATGTGCCTCCAGGCCGCCATTCGGTCTGGAACCTACCAGGGTGGAGCTCCCGTCTCAGGGGGGTCAAAATGCTGGTGACCACAAGGAGACCATCATCTTCCCCAGATTCTGTCTCAAAGTTAAATATTTTTGTGTGTGTTTGTGTATGTGTGCATATGAATGTTTGTGTGGTTGTGTGTGTGTATTTGTATATGAATGAAAGATAAAACTTATTTTTTTTTTCTTCTTGAGGAATGAATCTGTAGCTTTGTCCTTGAGGAAAGACACAGAAAATTTTATTACCAAATAAACTCCAGTGTGTGATGCTTTCACATCATTTTAGAAGATTAGAGCAAAAGAGATTCTGTCTGTGTTTTAGAAAAGGTTCTTTTATTTTAACACAGGGGGAAGACATGGCAGCTAGCAGTACAGATCTGAGGCATTTTAAGGAGGTTCTTAATAGCCAAGGAAATTTTAACTGCCAAGCACCTTATTAATGTGATTTTTCCCCCAAAATAATTGGTTTCATTATTGCAAATACAAGATTTTAAGTGAATGTAGTGCTTTGTCCCTCGAAAAAGCTTCTCTCAGGCATCCAGAGAGTAACAATTCATGTCTCCACATGATGGCACTGGATGTCAGGGGACTGCAGAGTCCAGCCCTGCGAGGAAAAAAATGACTTTCATTAGCCAGCAGTGGGGAGATAATCTGCCTACCATGTGACACATAAATGCTAGGCATGGTTTTAAAAACCTGAGCTCTCCTGGTCAGTCATGAATCTGAACAGAACAGCTCAGTAATGGTAATGGTAATGAAAAAGTTCATTTATCTCAGATTTAGCTGTGCAGTAACTTCTGCCGAAAAGATTTGGGTGTGCTCCAAAAGTTTTTTCCCACTGGAAGAGTTGCCCTTGAGACAATACCTCAGAGATTATTCAGGTGTCTGTTTCCTGTAGCTTGGTCAACTCCTTGTAAAGAGTACTCTTGCAGTTTGATGGGAATGTAGTAAAATCCTGTTGAATGTTTCTCCTAAGTTGATAGGAAATGTTCAAAAAGTAAGTTTTGGACAAAAGAGACATGAAAATACCAAAAGTGTTTGGGCAGATAATTTTAATCTGGCTGTGGAGGTATCATAAGTAAAATTGGCTTCTTCGTCAGTTTTGCTTTATAGCTAAACAAACTAAAAAACTGATAAAAATATCAAAAGAATCATTACCCTGAGATGATGCACCTTCCCATCTGCAGGAAATTTCTCAGTCTCTCTTATCCTTCCTCCTGTTTCTGAAGATATTTCTTTAATTGAAACGTTCATTTCTTTTCAAGGCCTCAGAAATGTCTTTGCTTCTTTTTTTTTTCTTCCTTGGATTTTTTTTTATTCTTGGGTGGATTTTTTGGCATCTAGTTCCAAAGAAAGGAAAACTCACTGGATCAACAGTGGAAGACAGGTATTTTTAAATTGAAGAAATTAATTAAAACCATCTATTTTTGACAGTCCTCCTCCCACTCCTTGGAGATCCTTAGATAGTTTAAATGCATATAAAAATTGGGGAAGCATAATTAATTCCAGGAATTGGCATAATTTAGCCAATTGTTTCAGGCTTGTGGAGAAACTGCTGGAAATAGTGCTTTTGTGATGAAAGGCCTTCAATAAAAGCTGTGGCAGACAAAATTCATGCCCATAACTTCAACTAGCCTAGTGGAAGTTTATCAATATCAGTATCACTTCTCTCTCTTCCAGCTGTGACTCTAAACTATGTCAGTGTCAGCCTTGCTGCATTGATAGTGCTTCATCTCTTGTAAATTAAATAATTTGCAAAGCTCTTCTCCCTCTTAAACAGCAGAGACCTCCTTTTCTCGGAGGAAGATGGAAAAGAAAATACCAATTTTCAGGGTTTTTGTTTAAGGAAATATGCATGGGAAAAGGCAAGCCTGTTAAGTATCTCAGTGTTGTGGCTCTTTGCAAAGACATTTGTATAATAGTGTGCATTTGGCCTGAATATTTCACTTGATTAGATGTAGGTGGTGATGTTTTTCAGAGCTCAGCCATCAGCCTTGGCTAGTTACTTCTCAGCTAATGAAAAAGCAAATGTCAGGTTTCTTTCTGTTCCTATTAACCCCATGCCTATTCTTGTCCAGGAGTGCAGGATACAAAACTTCCACTTCCTCCAGAGTGGGCTGTAACTCTTGGGAAACAACACCAAAAAAAAAAATTAAAAAATAAAAATTAAAAAAGGAGCATTTCAAACACTCTCTGTGCCATTTACTCCCATCCTGTCACTGCTGTGGAAATACAAGTTATGGTTCACAAACAGCCATTGAAACAAGAGGAAACACCTGGGTCCCAGCACAGCCGGCAAGGAAACGAGTGCCTCATGTCCTCTCCAGTGAATGCTGAGAGGCTGCCTGGCCTTAGCATGAGGAAACCCTGCTCCTACCACCACCCTTAGAGGAAAAATGCCAGTGATCACCCATTTGGGAATGAATTTCCCCAGAGGGAGCACCCATGCCCATCAATCCAGCATGTTCACAGTGCGAATTTTTGATCTCTCCTTCACTGACTGCTGTAAGGAGTTATAAAATTAGAATAATGAACTACCCTGTGTCCTAAATTTTATGTTGTCTTACTGTTAACATATTAATATAAAACAACATGAATTTCAACCAGTTTCCTAGGTAAAAGCTGGGAAAATCAGACTAAGCAGTTTATTAAGCAGGGGCACCTAGGACAGACTGTGGGAACTAGAGAGGATGGTTCTCCTCTACTGCTAAAGTTGTGCTTGCACTTCTTTATTAAATTAGAGCCATGTAGAGCCATGTTTACACTCAGTTATCCTTGTGTTTTCCCAGGGTTGCATGGACATTCTGAGGAAGTAGCAAATAATGAAAAATCAGTGTAGCATCAGTAGTGCACAGTCTTTTCTGGTTGCTTGTTTAACATTTTTTTCCCCACAGAAATGAGTAAGGATTTAATTGGTTAATTTTATTATTCACATAAACATCTGAACCATCTTTTGTTGCTTGGCCCACCCATGGCCAACAAGGGCCTATGAGACTCAGAGTTTCCCCTGTGGTGTCTAGAGATGGATAGCCATAGGAAGGGACATCTAATTAATCTAATTTAAGTGCTCCAAGTCATTACTCCAGATTCTCAGCTTGAAACAGAAGTTTTCCAATTGACCCTGTGTGCATGGCAGGGGTCTTTATTCTAAAATTAAATCAAGTTTCAGTTAGTCGTGTCCTCAAGTTTGCTCACCTCTTATGTGGCAAGTTGTTTTCTCTTCACAAATATCTTTGTGCTCTACCTCTCCTATTTTATTCTGTGAAGTGTATTTCAGACTTTTGTGTCTTCACTGTTTCTCTTCTATATACGGACTGGAGAAAAAAATATCAGCATACTCAAGTTATTCCTAGGGCTGATGTCCAGATTTATTCTTTACCAAACACTGTGACAGCTAAAGGCCGCTGCACTTGCATTTGTCTTTAGTAAGGGCATAAGCTGAAAACAGAAAGTCACTTTAGATTTTTTTCTGGGCTCTTCTTCCAGATCTTTCAGGTAAGTTTAAGAGACTTAAGGACTCAGGTAGAGTCCATCCATTGAGAAGATAAAGCTTACCACCAGCCATGCCTCATTCTGTTGTGCTGCTTCTGCTCTTTTTCCTCCAGGGAGAAAATGCCTTCCCTTGGAGATAATCTTCTTTGTCAGTCCTCCACAATACACTTATGCTCAGCAAGTTCTTCTGTAGCACTGGGGCTTTAAAGTCCTTTCTTGTCACAAGGCCATTTTGTGTTGTGGTCTCTCTTAGACCTTTGCCTGCTCAGTTCCTCTTTTCTTGAGTCTTAATCTCTGTTTTGTCAAAATCATAGAATCACAGAGTCAAAGGATCATGGAATGTTTTGGGTTGGGAGAGACCTTAAAGCCCATCCAGTGCCACCCCTGCCATGGGCAGGGACACCTTCCACTGTCCCAGGCTGCTCCAAGCCCCGTCCAGCCTGGCCTTGGACACTTCCAGGGATCCAGGGGCAGCCACAGCTGCTCTGGGCACCCTGTGCCAGGGCCTCCCCACCCTCTCAGGGAACAATTCCTTCCCAATATCCCATCCATCCCTGCCCTCTGGCAGTGGGAAGCCATTCCCTCCAGTGCTGTTACTACATCCTCTTATAAAAAGTCCCTCTCCAGCTCTCTTGGAACCCCTTTAGGCCCTGGAAGGGGCTTTGAGGTCTCCCTGGAGCCTTGTCATCTCCAGGTGAACACCCCCAGCTCTCCCAGCCTGGCTCCAGTCCTCAGAGCATCTTTGTGGCCTCCTTTGGACCTGCTCCTGCAGCTCCACATCTTCCTTGCTCTGAGGACCCCAGGCCTGGATGCAGTTGAGTTCCATCATTCTCTCCATCACACCTTCAAGCCCATATCTTGTTTGCTGCTGTCTCCAGCTGTATTTGTGGTCACACTTGAGCCTCTGATAGTATTTTAGCTTATTCAATGTGCTGAGGTGGAAAATCAGGTTTATCAGGTACCTGATGAAGGTTGACATGTGTCCTGCAGGATCTGCATCCAATTAACCTCTTTGTCTAATGCTGCCCAGTCCTTACTGGGTTTTTTTGCCCTAATTCTCAAGATCCTATGGGATTTTCTTTAAGGATGATACTTTTTCAAAATCACAGTTATTTTCTTTTATAATTGTTACTTTTGTTCATAAGGACACTGGGAGAACAGAGAACCTCTCCACAGATATCTGGTGGATATTTCAGTGGGAAAAACAACAGCCTTTTTCATCACAGCATTACAACTGCAACTTAAAGTCAGTCAGCCAGTCACAGATTTAGTGATTTGTGGTAAGTTGTACACAGTTCTTGTTTAAACACTTCTGTGAAGTTTATTTGTACTATGAGGGGCATTTGATGTGGAGTTCAAAGCATTTCCAAACAAACCTGTGTCAGAAGAAGCGGTGTAAGACAGTCCCACAACATGATGCCTGTTTTTCTTGGTGGCTGGGGACAGAAATGACACTGATTTATGGCACTGCTCTTCTGAAAACCAGTTGAGCCCCAGGACTGCCAAATCAGAATAATGTACACAGAGAAGCTCTCAAAACAATGTCGTGTGTTTTCCCTCTGTGCGAGTCAGAGCTCCACTTGAGAGCCTCCAGCTACTCAAAAACTCTCCTGCTCTTCTCTCTCTGAGAGTTAAGGCGGTGCTGCCAGCTCCAGAAATTCAATTATGGCCATTTGATGTTTTACTTAAAACCCAGTTCCTACTGGCTTGTGACCACGTGAGAACTTCAGCTTCCACTTAGAGAAAAATGAAAATTCTGGCCATCAAAGGCAGGATTTAAGGGCAAGTGGGACCTAAATGCACACAACCAGCTCACAAAATGAAGGAGGAGGAGAAGGAGAAACATTCTTTTTTGGATGTCAGACAAACATCTACCAGAGTAATTCTGCTGTAACTGGTTTTGCCCTGGGAAAAACTCATGTTGGCTTCAAGTAATGCACTGAAAAAACATCGATTTCAAGTTTTGTTTGCAATGACAGGAATAGGCTGTGAATGGGACAATGGGATTTTCATCTCTGTTTTTATGTTTTAAGGAAGACGTCATTTTAGTATTTTTAGTCATTTAATGTGAAACTTTTTCGAGAATTTTCAGAGAAATTACTTTCATTTTAAAATGCAGTATCTGCAGGATCAAAATCCTCTGCAGGGGACCACATTTTTCTGAAATGAAAGTAAGCTCGGAGAATTTTTTGCACAATTAAGAGCTTATTATAAATATCTGTCAAAAGAGAGTGTCTTTTCTTTCTTGGTGAAGAAGCTCTCTATGCTAAACATTTTGGTAAGATGTTGTGCAGAAAAATGAAATCGTTCAAGTCTACCAGCACAGCAGGTTCTTCTGAACTGGAACTGGAAAAAATCAAGGAGAGCGTGATAATATGCCCCCTCAATTGTGACGAAGAACCAGGTGAACCCTGAAGACACTAAATTTAGGGCGAAAAATATTCATGTGAGCATTTAGAATCCTCTGAAATGAATGACACTTAGGCAAGCAGCACTGCAGGATGAACAGGAGAAAGAGCTGGTTTTGCAGCTCTTCCTGATACTACTGCAGCAGTGACAAAGCAAGGCTGTGTCTTGTGGTGTGAGGGCATTGCCTTGCTAAAAAAACAGCACCTTTGCATTCCAGGCACCCTCAGTGCCTCGCAGGTACTGACGAGCACAGGACTGGTCAATTGTTTAGAGGTTGGCTGCTCTCTATTAACTTGAAGAAAGTGACTCAAGTGCAGCTCTTTGGCACAGGTCCCGTGCTAGATGCACAGATAAGAGGATGCTGAGGTGTCTCTGCTGACAGCAGGTGCAAGTGCAAGTGGTTTTTTTGCCTGCAGAGGGTGAGAGCTTCTGACGGGACCTGTGCCAGGTGGGGCTTCTGAGGTGGCAGGAGAGGTGGGACAGCAGGGTGAGACAGGGAGGGCTGTGCATCCAGGTTTTTAGAATGGCTGGGCATGGAGAGAAAGTGGTGAGCAGGATTAATTGTGGTGTTATGAATGAGTAATTGCCAAACACTTGGAGGGCTGATAGCAGAGCAGGTAGACTGAGGAGAGGGGAAGTGCTGCCCCTTCACATGCTGGGAGCCCAGGAGAAGAGGCTGTGACACATCACTAGGCGCTGTTAGTGATGCCTTAGGTTTTAACTTTTATATTTTCAAATCCTATTTTGCTTCATGTGTAACTCTGAAGTTTCTTGTAGTCTGTGAGCTGCTGTTCTCTTACAAGGTTATACATAACAGACCTCTCTAGGTCTGCTCTCCAAGGACACCCAGATTGTCCTAGGCCCAAAATGTGTAAACCAACATCTTTAGAAGAGGAGTAAGCTTGGGGAAATGACATCATTAATTGAAGTTTTAATTGAAGAATTAACCCTGATATGCAAATGAACCAAACTTATAAAAGTGTGAAGAGCTCTTGACTCGAGGTCCATCCTGGGTGGAGCCTCTGGACTGCCCAGGGGGTACCTTTGAAGGCCTTTCAAATGAACACCTACCTTAATCCCCTTATTCCTGTCTAGTCTCTGTTTTTTAGGTGGCCTCTTTAGGCATCACCAGGCTGTGGGTTTTTATTGCTCACCCCTTCAAAAGGAAGAATTTTAGATGATGTCTGTCAGTAGGATAAAGCTAAATTGGATTTGTTAAGTAAACTCTCTGACCAGCGCTAACAGCAGTATTGTCTTGCTGTGTATTACTCTGCAGTATATATCCCAGTGAACATTTTATTTTAAATAAAAAAGGCCTGAGGTCTCTATTTGAAGTCAAATGAGGTTTTTGAATGGTATCTGTCTCACGGTTGGCTGGCAATAAAGGAGTGAATTAGAGTTAATGAATCAATATTAGCTCCCACCAAGCCAGAACAAGGTTACCTAGGTAGGTAACAGGGAAAAAGGTCTGTCACACTACTGAAAAGCCTGAGAAAAAAAAATGAGGAGTCTCCAGTTCTGACAAGCCATCTTCTCTCTTGAATTTCTCAATTGTTTTACATCTTAGTTTTACATGCAATTTGTGTGAAATGTGGTTTCATGATGTGGAAGGCCTTAAGGGCTGCAAAGATCTAATGCAAGCAGAAAGATTTATTGATAAATGCTGGTGCTCATGAGAGCAATGACACTCTCATTTGGTAGCATTTTCAGTGTTCAGTGCTGCACCCTGCAGTTAGAAATCACCCCAGTACCTCTCCTGTGCCTGTCTTCAACAAGGCTGAACATCAAGATACTGGAAGCAGGTTTGAAAACCAGTGGTTGAAATTAATCAGAACAATTTAAGAGTGTTGAAAACATTTTTTCATCTGTATGATGTTTTAACGAGATCTCCCAGAACAAGGCTTATTGTTCCTCTCTTTTTTTCCTCTTTTTAAATTTTGGCAGATCAGATGTATCAAATGAGTGATAGAATCACAGGATAGCTCAGATTGGGAGATCCCTTTTGTGGGAAAGCAGCATCAAGGAGATTATCCAGCACCTTGTCCAATCTTGTCTTGAGAACATACAGAGATGGAGATTCCACCACGTCTGCTGGGAGATCATTCCAGTATTTGATGGTTCTCACCATAAAAAATTTATGTTTTATTTCAAGACAAAATGGTTGCCATTTCTTATTAAAATAATTTGAGAAGGACATGAAGAACATGAGGAAGACCTTTAGATGTTCCTTTTATTTTCTTGAAGAGGTTTAAGTAACCATTTAACGCTTTAGCTTTATCACGTTAAATTTAAAAACACCAAAATCCCACTCTCCAACCTGCAAGTATGTGATAGATAAACAACCCCCCAAAACTATGGCTCTGGAGTTTTCCCCTTGTTTTCTCTCATGGTCTCACAGTGAGAAAATGAGAAAGGTGACTGCTGGTGGTGCCAGAGGCTGTACAAATAGTGTAGAGAAGTGTGGGTATGGATGGCTGAGACTCTTGCAGTTTGCCAAAATAATTCTGCTCCTTTACCAGATATTTGTTTGCTTTATGGCATGATTACAATCTGAATACCTTAATACATGTCTTCAGGTGTGCACACATCCTCTGAGCTGGTGTTTTCTTGTGGCTTCTTCCCAGGTGTTTTGATATGCAGAAGTGCACTTGAAGTGCACTCGTGTGCACTTAAATGTAACCATGTTTTTGCAATTCTCTGTCCCCCAAACCTTCTCTGCCTTCAACCTTCTTTCCTACAGCTTCTCCCCATCCCCACCCACAGCTGCTTTTCCCCTCTCTCCATGCTCGCAGCCTGACTGCTGAAATCACTGTGTCCGTCTGCTCCTTTTTACCCTGGGTCTGCTCCCATCCAGCTGCAGGTCTGGGACCCGCAGCTCTGCCACACCCGTGGGTCCTCCCCTCTCTTCTAACCTCTTCGTTTCTAAAAAGAGGTGACTGCACTGTCACTTTCCTCCCCAGCTCTGCACCAATGCACTTTGAATCTGCAGCCTAAAAGTCAATTTAATAATCAGCTGCTGCTGGAAGAGGCAGCCCTGCTCCTCTGTCTTCAGTTTCCCCGCCCTGTGCCCGTCTCTCGAGATGCTAACTGCTCTTGAGAGGTAACGTCTTTGTTTTGCTTCGTTTTTAATTCCTCAGGTGGATTTTCCATGCCTGATTTATGCTGCAGTTGCACAACAGCTGTGTCTGATGCAAAGGGAGTGGTGGCAGCCTTTGTGGCTGGAAGGTGGCGTGGGGGTGATTTTACCCCTTTTTGTCACACACTGATTTTGTTGGACTGGGAAGAGCCTCTCTCAAAGCAAGAAGCAGGGAGATAAATGGCTGGCTGCAAACATTTCCAGGAGAAAAGGTCTTCAGTTCCTTGCTGCAGTGGAAGTACCAAGATATGGACAACCTGGAGGATGTTGGAGGAGGGAGTGGAAAGGGAGTGGATCTTCTCGCTGCTGCCTGTCCAAAAGCATTCTACAATAGCTTAGGTTCTTCTTATTGGTTTGGTGGTTTTTCATTAATGCTTCAGAGGAAAAAGGCAGACAAAATGGTGTAATTTGAGATCATTGCTGATTTTTGAAATATCAGCCTGAACAAAGTGAGGGCTGTATAACCAATTGCTTTTCCAAACAGGAATGAAGATGGGCTTTATTGGCCTATTAGCAGTTATAATATGATTGAAGTTAATAGTTATACATTTTTAGTGTATTTCTACTAGTAAATAAGAGATCTTTTGGCATGAAAAAATATAGTAGTACACAGTGAAGCTTTGCTGCTCTTGAAATATCTTTTCAATATACCATACTTTTCCCTTGTTTGTCACAGTTCAAGAGTTTGCTCCCTTTAGTACAGAATCCTTCAGATTAATTTTTATTAATGTGTTCTGGGCCTTTCAAAGAAAACCCATTACATTTTAAAATAGAATTAAGTCAGTTGCCCCAGTCAGGGAAAATGTGAGCTTATTGCAAATGTAAATTAACTACAGTGGTAAATAGCTCTGTGTGTGTTTCCTTATGGGGGCTCACATGCTTTTAGCTTTAATTAAGGACACTAGTTTGACTTTTGGAGAATTATAAATGCCATGAGACAGGACATTAAGTGGTAGCATTAGGATATGCTGGTTACTATTCTATTTGGAAAAGAGAATTGCATAACTGATCTTTTGTCACGTGAAATCTTTATGCTCTGACTTGAAATGTTTGCAGCCTTTGTTCAGGTAGTATTCTTTACACTGAATAACTGCTTTTATGACCATTTTCCTAAATTTCCTTGTATTATATTCAGTTATTTCCTGCTCCAAATGCAGTGTATGGCATTAGATCAGTGACAACAGCTAACTCTGGGGGGGAAAATGTCCCAGTCTGGCTGTGTCAGTCTGAGCTGTTGCATTGCTGGGTGGGTTTCAGTGAGAAAGCACTGCCACCTTTGGCGTTTTTGGGTTAGCCAGCAGGATGACTTTCATTCCTTTAAGGCCCCAATTTAGCCAAAACAGTGGATGAGAATCACTTGGGCATTACCAGCTTCCTCATCTGGGATTCTGCAGCACATTGTACAGAAATTTTAGCTGCACGGGTTTATTTAAGGGAGCTGCCTCTTCCTTTCCTGACACACTCTCAAAGGATGACATCATTGTGAGAAGGGGCACTTTTTTGTAAGGGAAGCAGGATTCTTGAAAGGGAAAAACACACTCATCATTCCAAATTGCTCCAAAGGTCAGCAATTGTATTGCTGCAACAGCCAACCTTTCTGCTGAGACAATCCTGTCTCCCTTCTCAGCAGCAGCTCTCAGCTCTGTAAAGGTATTGAAAATCAGGGCAAAATCAAACTGCAGGAAAGCCAGCAGCCTGCTCATTAGGCTTTCACATATCTCTTCATCCTCATTATTCCAAAGGCCTTTATGTTGTTCTGAGACGACTTTTAAGGCAAGCTAACTAATGTGGGTTAGGTAGTGGTTATAATTTCTTACTAAAATCTGTTCAGTGATGTTATTCTGGGTTATTTTAATGAGAGTTGGACATAAAATATGTCTTGGCTGACATTACTGAACTGCATCACACCAAATCACAATTCCTATATTATGCCTTTTGGAAGGCATCCTACTTCCATCTTCAGCATTATAGCGATAAAATTGCACATTTCTTGTTTAATTACCAGTAAACCTATGGATTAAACACAGAACTATCTGTACACTCTTATTCTGCTGTGTCCCTCATGCAAAGTGTGAGTTTAAATCAGTGTTTTTCTGGAGCTGCCAGCCACCAGATATCTCGTAATCTCTTACTTGCACACACCACCCAGATTTTACCCAGCTGCCTGCACGAACCAGCTAAAGGAAGAGATGTAGAATCTTTTACAAACCTTTAGATTTTTGGCAGCAGAATTGCTGTCATGTTATGCTAGGTTTCACATCTAGGCTGCATTAAGGCAAAATTGGGAAGTAGAGAAAAACACGGAGAAAGTAAATTTGAAGTCTTGGCTTTTGGGATGAGTTATGTAAATGATGTTGGGGATGTTTTTGGTATCGTCGCAGTGCACACTAAAGAATACAAATGAAGGAAAAATAAATCAGCATCAGTGCAAGGTAATTTGCAAACACTACTTCTGCATCCAAAGCCACCTCTGGGTTAAGATTATTTAAATCTGCCTGTACCATACTGATGGTTTAGATCCCTCCAGAAAAGATGTTGTCACCCCACAAATTATCCTTATCTCTTCTCTCTTCCTTCTACAGACAGATACAACAGCCTTCCCTGCCCCAACATTTGCTGTTTTCACCTTGTTCTTATAGCCAGATTTTAGGAGTCTCCTTAGGTTGGGCTCATATAAACACACGTCAGCCTTGACCATCAGATTATGAATTATATTTACACTGAGTGCAAAACAAAATCTCTCACGTCTTTCTCTGGCCAAACCAGGACTCCAGGCTCTCTGGTTTGTGCACATGCTGAGGCAAAGTTACAGCAGTGAATGCAAAAGTGAGAGAATCACTTTCGTTAGGAGAAAAGGGAAGCTACAGCCTCCAAAGTAAATCATTTTATGATATGACTTTTCCTTCAGATTTCTGAACATCGTAACCTCCCCAGTATGTTATCCAGATAGTTCTACAAATGAGAAGTTAGGAGTCCTATTGCTTGCTTACTACCCTCAGATAATGTCTAAATTACATTTTGAATGGTTTATATTAAGGGAGATAGTCATGCACCTTCGCACACCTGCCAAAGGAAACATTCCCAAAACAGGAAAAGCAGTGGAGTTATCCTGAAAACACTGGGCAGTCAACTCAAGAGGTGACACAGAGCCCTGGAAAGTGGTTTTATTTTGCAAAATGTGTTCTGTTGTGGAGGTGAGGGGCGTGCCAGTGGCACTGCATGGCCTGGGAGGAAGAGGGGGGATAGGAATGTCCGTGTTCCCTGTGAGATGCCTGTGGCCAGGATGTTCCCAGCACCTGCCAGAACCTGCTCGTCCTTCCAGCCCGACACATGTCCCAGGGGAAGGATGCCTCCAGATACTGGTGGGAATTGAAGCCATCTGCAGGGAAAGAGAAAGGTGCAGCCTGGTAAGCAACTGAAACAGTGACCTGTGGTCTAAAAGCAGCTGTCCCACCCCTCTTTTACCAGGGGAGAAGAGGAAAGCTGTGCTGGGATGTGAATGCTGACAAATCAGCACTCTCCCTTGTGTTATCTCTACCAGCCTGACACAGAAAATCTGGCCTTGGCATTGGCTGGGAGTGCTGGGGGAGCTCAGTAAAAACACCCGGGAGAGGAACCTCAGCAGGAAAAATCAGGTTTGTGTGGTCCTTTCCCTTCTGAGTGAGTGGGGTGGCAGAGAACCTGCAAGAGGGACACCTGATACAGATTGTGGCAGAATGCTGCATGTTCTGCATGTGGGGAGCAGCAATTCAGGGCCCCCACCTGCAGCACCCAAATGCAAGTAACAGGTTCCATGGGCAGACAAAAATACCAGCACACTAACAAGCATCTCCTGGGTCACAGTGAATGTCTCAGTATTGCAGTTGTGACTTTTAATCAAAATTAGTTGGTTTTTGGGTTTTTTTTCCTGAAAGGCCACCTTTGTTTACACTATTTGAAATAAATGTAGAGTTTGGAACGGAAGCACATCTAAATATTAAACATAATTATCCTCAAGCCTCCGTTTTCAAAAAGGGTAAGAAACAGCTTTATAGCAAAGCAAGTCAAGGCTGTGGGAGATATTTTAATGACATTGGCTCAAGAAAAAGCTTTCTTTGAAGGGCTCTAAAGGAACTTTTCTGTTAAATACCTGGAGATGCAAATTCACGCCATTACCAGTGCTGTAGGAAATTACCTGAAATACCAATGTTTTATGATATTTATTGAGGAATTTTACGTTATTTTCATTCAAAGGCATCTGTGAAGCTTAATATTTTCAAATCAAATAAGAACGCTAGAGTTTGCCATCTGTGGGGGTGGAAGCCGGGATATGATGCACTCACTGCAAATCCTACTAGAGCTGACCCTGTAGCATCTGTGAAACCCGAAAGTCACACCCAAAAACTTCAGATGCCCAAAGCAACGTTAAGGGGATGATATGACCATGATCTGAAATCCCAAACCCTCCCTGGCTAATAACTGCTGGAACTCATTGGACTGTTTTCCTGACTCCCCTCTCTGATGAGCTTGGTCAGAGGCACCTCAGGGTTTTTCCTTCTTATTTCCTGGCTCCTGCTTTAACCTTACTGGGAGCAGGTCCTAGCAGAAGCACTGCCTCCTCTGAGGTCCAGCTCATGCCGTGGCAGCAGCATCCAGCTTTTACATGTTCACAAGATGGCTGCTGGGATTATTTCTGGTTCATTTTATTTTTAAATCCAATAGTTCCTTAATATAAAGTGTATATAAAGTGATAGGAGCAAACCTCCCCTTCCTTGGCAGTTCCTTCATTTATGGGAGTTATGGATTTAGAGATTCTCATTATTATTATAGTTTTTCCTCCAAGAAATTAGTCATTCCTTCTTTTTTTGCAGACTTGCTGAGTTTCTTAGAGCTGAGTGGATAACAATTTTTTCACATTGAGGATTGTTTAAAGGGAAGCATGTGATGGCAAGTTTTTTCCTGACAAAAAGGTACTCCCAGGAAGAACAGCAGCTTGCCTGGATCGCAGAGCAGCAGCACTGCAGAAATGTGCTATTGAGTCTGTAACACCTTGTGTGATTTGAGAGTACTTAAAGGAAAATATAAATATTCTGTCCAATATTATGAAACCTCTATGCCAGAAATCTTCTGGGAATGCAGCACAGCATCTTTTGTCAAGTCTTGTCGTGAATCTCCCAGACAAGGAGAGATTTCTAAACCTTGTGAATTATCCTTCCAGAAGTTGCTTCCTGTAGAAAAGGGGCCCTGGGACACCCTTTTTGAAGCTCATCTAGAGAAACAGATCCTGAGGAGAGAGAACAAGGAGCTGAAAAACCCTTCCTGAAACATTTTCCTGCAGAGGCAGAGGCATACCGTGATGTTAGATTAATGGATTCCTACAGCAGACAGTCTTGTGGTTTTTCTGAGGCGTGTTCTCATGGAAATGCTCTCCAAAGAGACATGCTGGCAGCTAAAATAATGGTCATGTTCACTCCAGAGAGTGTGCCAGGCCCAGGTCTCTGGATAGCTCTGGTTACCTGCAAAGGACAAGGTTCTGGGGGAGCCCTGCATGGAGGTTTTTATGCGACAGCAGGAGGAGGTGCTTTCCTCTTTGTTTATATTTTTGTAAAGCGTGAGAAGCCAGGCTGTGAGTGGCCTCAAGCCAGACCACCCAGAGGGTGCACACGGGTGTCCACAGAATGACCATCTCTGCACTGTGGTGATCTGGGTGACAGCTCTGCATCATCTCTGCGAGCATATTTTGTCCTATTGCGTGCACAAAACCACAGTCCCACGCTCCACAAGGTTGACCCTGGCGACCACAATGCAGCTGACAGAGTTAATGTTTAAAAATAAAAGATGCCTCCCTGGGAAAATCCTCACGGGGCAGAAAAAGGGAGATGGTGCTGGTGAGATTCAAATCTATTGTTCATAAGAGAGGTCTGAAAGAAATATGAGAGAAGAATAATATCCCGTATTCTTTCTTTGGTCCGCGGAAAGATGGAGTATCTGAAAACGGAACTTCCCCGTAGGAGAACAAAACAAATGACCAGCCTAAAATGGAGTGGAGTCTCTGTGTGAGAATTTATCTATTTGTCTGCTTTTAAGTAGAAACTCTCTTTAAAAAAGAAACCCTTACATTTTTTAATCAGCCTATCTGACTGACATTCTAAAACTGACTTCATTTTTCTCATGGGAAAGGAACACAAGGAGATTTTTGCTTTAGTTATGTATTTCCCCTCAAAATAAAAAGCAGCTAGATCAAGGGCAGCTTTAGGATGTGGAAACAAATGAAACTCCATAGGCAAAAATACCTAGAGAGAAGTTCAGAAGTTAAGCAGCAAACCTCTCCCATTGTATGGTCAGATTATTTTCTGAAGTACACCACTGGCATCCATATCACCCACTGTATCTTAAGGTGTGTAAGGGAATGGAGAATTTGTCTGAAGACCATAAATTGTTATCAGTATTCAGAATGACTGATACAAGGTGTGTTAATTGCAGAGTAAACAGACAGATTACTGGCAGCAATCAATAGAGTAGAAGAGAGAAGCAGATTACCCTGTGGGTTTTTTCATCTTTTTTTCTTCTTCTTCTTCTTTTNCCTTTCAAATGTTAATATTCTGCTGAAGAAGGTTTCAGACCGAATTCAGGGTGGATGCTGTACTCAGCCAGGCAGGATCCACTGCAGAGCTGCTGAGGCAGGGCTGAAATTATAGCCTCACTTTAAGAAAATGACAGCACTGTGAGCTGATTGCTTCTTACAGATAGGATTTTTGATTGAGTTTGTGGGGCTTTTTTTTTGTGCAAAATTCTAAGCCTTAAAAACCCAGATTTTAACTTGTATATTCACCATTCCTTTGACAGTCCCCGATCATTTATGTTTAGAAATAGAAGTGCAGAAGAATGGAAATTAAAGATATTTGTAACTACCTGTAACTGCTGTGGGAAATGGTTCAACCTCTCTTCTAGATGAAGGTATCTGTTTCACAGAAGTTGTCTAATATTCTTCATTTATTTAATAAAGCAGCTATAGCTGTCTATTATGTACTATATAGCAGGGCAAAATATTGACATCAGGCTTAAAAGTAGCAATAATTAAATTAATGTGTACTGACTATATTGTTGTGTATTCCCTGTTTATCTTATGGAAAGTATATTGCAGTTTTTCTCTCACTGGTACCAAAATGGGTAGTATAAAATCCATTTCTTGAAATTTTGAGCTGCAAGGATTGTTTTGTTGTGGATTTATGGCTGGTAAGATAACAAGTTTTCAACTCAGCCATGTTGTTGCCTTCAAAAGCTTTAGCATTTTTGGTTGTTTCTAGTACACATTTAAGGTATTTGCTGAGGAGAAGGGTTGCAGTACTAATGTCTGTGTATCTGCACATCCTGTTTTGAAAGGAAGAGTGTACACAGAGGAAGAAAACCAGCCTATGGGGTGCACATTTCAAACTGCTGCACAGCTTCCATTGGTGCAAATATATTGAATTTTCACAGATTCTCATGTCCAGATCTTCGTAGGAGGTATCTCATAAAAGCTGGCAACCTCTTTAGCAAATGCAGTGAGTAATTCAAGCTTTTAGGATAACTTTGACTCTTTTTATGTATAAACCATTCTCTCACAGCTTATGTAGATGAATTCAAAATATTATGTGTGCACATTCTAACGGGAGTTTGCATTTTAAACATTCCACAGTGCATTAAGTAAAATGGTATTGGAGAGGGTCTACAGAAAAAAAGAACAGATCCATTTCTAGCACTGTTTTATCGTCGAAATTAATCCCACCAACTTCCTTTAATGATGCCAACAGCTGAATGGTGCACCAAGAGGCTCTTTTTGCACACAGAGATCTGTCTTTAAAAGCTGTTCAAAGAAGGGGAACGTGTGCCTGCAGGAGGAGGGAAACATCAGCCTGATATCAAATTTTCAAGAAGTAAAGGATGAAGCATAGGTGAAAAGGGCAGTGCTGGTGTATCCATTTAGATTGTGCAGCAAACTACTGTACAGGGTTCATTATGGAGGGATGTGATTTAATTTGTTGGCCTGGTGTTTTCTGTAATCAAGTTTTGTTTGGTTAAGGTAGGTTTAAAATTCCAGTCACAGCAACTGAGGTGTGAGTGAATGGAAACATCTTTGCCCAAATAGTTTGTGCACAGATGTTTGAGCCTGAAGAAACTTGCCGTGTGTTTTTGTAGCTAAGGAAGTGAGTAATCAGTGAAACCAGTATGGGTGGTATAGGAAAATCCTGCACATGATCTTGGCACGGCTGTGTGCTTGCTACATTCCATGAGATATTTCACAATGAAAAACCAATTGCTCCACTAATATAGGATACCTGCATATCAGGATTGTGTTGTGGAGCACCCAGCGTAGTCCCAGGACCCCACAGATCCGGCCAGTCCATCTCGGGTGAACCAAAAAGGCAAAAGAAGTCCCTGGGTGTTGACTTAAAAGAGAGAGAATATCCTCTTGGATGTGTTTATTGCTTAATTGTAATTTTTATCCATCAAATTGAGAAAGGCCAGAAGTGTAAGTGGCTGTTAAGTCAGCAGAACTGTATAACTACTTGCAGTAGCAGGATATGAGTCCATGAGTCTACTCAGCAAGACTAACTGTGCCTCAAATGGTTTTCTGTCTGGTCACATTCCTCCTTTGAACTTGCTTGTTTCAGAGGCCTTTCTGTTTCTTGCATATAATTTACACAGAACGTTGTGCAGTGAATGCCCTGTCAAGAAATAGCAATAAATAGGTGCTGCTACTCTGTATGGTGTCCCATTGTTAATGTTCCTAGTTAAAATATTTGCTTTGAATTCATGAACACATACATTGTGTGTGCCACAGTTCAGCCTGGATGCCTTCAGTAGTTTCTTGAGTTACCAGTACCTCACCATTGCTAACCTGTGTGTGTATCTCTGATTATGTTGGGAAAATTTATGGCAGCTGAAGGTCAGCTCCAGAGCTTCTGTGTCTCAGAGTATGTGTGGTTTATTGCAGCAGCGTGGGTGGAGTGATACACAAGTATGAATAGGTATTATCCCCCTCAGGTGTTTAGTCTGATCCCAAAGGGGAAATAACGGACTGCACGTGCTTATCACTGAGTCATTATCCACATTTATCTTTTTAAAATCAAGTTTCTTCAAAACTGGAATGATATTGTGTACAGCATGCTTTGTCTATTCTAAGTTTCGCCATTTAAAACCAGCTATCAAAAGCTGATCTTTCCTGGCACTCACAGATTTTCCGTGTGCTGCAATTTTCTCCCATGGTTGTTAACTGCATTCAGATAATGCCTAGAAAAAAAATGCCAGGAAAACCTTTTCTGAAACAGCTTGGTCTGTGAAAGCAAGCACAGTTACTGTCTTGTGTGATTGCAGTTTTAGGAAAGACTTTTAGCTGTGTGTGATGTGTGCACAGCTGAGGACACATGCTTAAATAACATTAAAGGCTGTGACATAAAGGTGTGTACTGAAAAGCTTCATGTAGCCAGAATACCAGAGGTCTTTTAGAATGGGGCACCACCACCTCTGGCTGCAGTGGTACACTGCCTCAGTTTATATCTTTCTTCTTTTTTAATAACAATGTTATTTATCATCAGAATTCTTTATTTCCTTCACGAGGTGACCACCCCATCAGAAAAAAAAAAAAGAAAAAAAAAAGAAAAAAAAAAAGAAAAAAAAAGAAAAAAAAAAGGAAGCTTCGTGAAACTGGTTATTCCTAAAATTTTAGCTCTATTAGCCAGTCCTTTGCATTTTTAATGAGTTGGTAGCTGAGTTATTGTTGTTACTGGGGTTTACAAATCTTTACTGACCCCAGTCCACAGACAGAGTGGTTATAATCCTGTGGAAATTTCACCTGTCCCTGCTTAATGCTGCTTTGTGTTCCATTTCTTTTCCTTCCTCCTACCACTAACACGATGTTCAGCTGACACAGCGCTGCTCTTCAACCAGTTTTGAGGCATTTCTTTTCCTGGGAACACTTTGCAGGTGAGTTCAGTGGTGGCGATGACCAGGCCTAGACTGTCTGTGGCATCCAGCAGCACCTCCTTCCCACTGGAAGGAAGATCCAATGTGCAAGGGAGGAGAAAGTAAAGGTGGGCAGACACCCAGACAGACATTTTAGGGAGCAGACATGCCAGGCAGGCAGTAGCACAGCATATGCTCTGCTGTCTAGAAACAGCCAAGCTGAATCCCTAATCCTGGCAATCCTCTTGATGTGGCAGATCTGGTGGTATAGGAAATATTTTCTTGCTAACTGTGTCTGTAAGCCTGGCTCTGGTTTTAAGTAAGAAGAGGAAACGTTTGACCTTGAACTAAACTACTACTTGACTTACTTCAGGCTGCCTTCCAAACCCTTTTCGCATTTCAAACACAAGTTATTTATGCCTCTCCTTCATGAATGCTGCAGTGCTGCAGGCACTGAGTGGCTGCTGCCTTTCATCGTGGGGGGGCACGTGAATTTTGACAGCCTGCAGCAGATCCTGGTCCATCCCATATCCAAACATTTTTGGTCATTGTATGTGAAACTACAGCTATATTGGCTTTTCAAGCCTCTCCCTGCCAGCTTAGAGTAGGATCAGCTGTATTTCATCCATCCTGCAGCAATGCTCTTGCTTGAAGACTAGAATTATGGAGGTTTATTTAGCACCCTGATAAAGAAATATCCCAGGATGTCTCCTTATTTTTTTTCTGTTTCACGTTTTTCCAAATATTGCAGGAGTTGCAATGTGCAAATATGCACAAAATTATTTTGAATTAATACAAAAGCAAAGTAAGTTCTTGAAAGCAGATTAATGAATCTCCTCACTGTGAAAGGTTTGCATTAGCAGGACTTTTCTTCAGAATGCATTGGAACAATAGGTACTGTATTTGATCTCTTATAAAAAGCTAAGAGATCACATACAGTGATCTCTACATCATCTCTTGCACAGCCTTTTTACACCAACAAGAGTCTGTAGAGAAAGATACAATTTAGCTTTTCAAGCTCTCCAGGGCTCTTCTTGCTCTATATCCCACACTCCAAATACAAGTAAGGAAGTGTCCCATTCTGTAAGATAAGACTGAAAGATCTAGAAGACTTCCAGAGGAAAAAAAATCCTCCATGTTTTCCCACATATTCAATAAGATGCTCTTTCTTAGCATTAACCAGTGCTTAATATTAGAAAATCACTGCAATCTTTGTTGCAAATAAGATGGCCTATCTTTTTCTTTTTCTGCCCAAACTGATTTCTACTAAGACAGATTTTTGCTTTGTCCCTGCAAGAGCATATGCAAATGAATTTCAGTCTTGCGTGCGTTTCAAACCCTGTGTTTCCAGCATTCACTCAGACTGTTTTTTTGGTTTATATGACTGAAACATTGGTGCTCAGAATCCACAAATAACCACCACACGCCTTTATCTATAACTGTCTTTAAATGTATTTGTACAAGGAAGATCCTTTCCTGGAAGTCAATGTAAGCAAAAACCTGTCTGCAGGACTGATCAGGGAAAGAAAGATTTTAAAGACTGCTTAAAATTTAGTGGATCTACTTGTAGTCCAAGTGGATGTTTGCAAGCATTGTTGAGCAGCATTGGAATACTATAGCAGTAATAGCATCTGGTGTCCTGCCAGGAGGGAAAAGACCACGCTCCTGCACACAGATGAGTCTTGAAAAAGTACCCAGTGCTGCCAGGCTTCTTAAACATCATGGAGCGTGGAGGGAAGGCACATGCTGCCTCTTTTCAGGCAAAGCTTTGGATGTAGCTGTTTCGCTCGTGCTCTAATAATGACAAGCAGTTGGGAGGTTTTCCTTTGTGCTTTGGCTGGCAGTCTGCAAGTGGAGAAACAAAGCCAGCGCTGTAGCTGGTACAGCTGGGGCTATGCTGACTCATCTGAGCCGAGGCTCTGGCTCTAGCTGTGGCACTTGGAGTTATTTATTTCCCTCTGCTGCATGTCCCATCCATCGGGTAAAGGTTGCCGCTATTTGTAGCAGAGGCAGTGGAAGGAGGGGTGGCTCTGAGCGCTGGCTATCACAGTTCACAGCAGGGCAACCAGAGCCCCAAGCACAGCTTCCTGATGAGCTCACATGAAGGAGCTGGGCTGTGACTTGTCACCACTGAAACACGAGCACAGCTCACTGCAGGGGTGATAACCTTTGGCAGAAGGGCACAAGAACACAGCCACCTTCTCCAGAAGCCATGGGGCACTGGCACTAGCTGCATATCTATCAGTGCCAGGGGACCCAGATCATAGCAAACTAAAGCTTTCAGATAATTTCCCAAAGGTAGTGACAGTGTGGTGTATAAGACATGTTCCTGTTGGTGCACTAAATGCTGCCTAAAGCCGTGTGTTGACAATATTTATGAAGGAGCAGTAACAGCATTTCTCCCACCCGCCTGTGATTTCTCTCCTGTGTCAGATTCTGTTTATTTGAAGGCTCCATAAATTTTATTTTCTTTTAAAAGAGAAAGACATTTCCTCATAATTGTACCCCAAAGCAGGGAGGTGATGACTCTGATCAAGGGAATGTGGAACAGTGTTCAAGTGAGGCAATTTGATTCTTGTGTGGAGTTTGGAAGCTGCTAACTGAGGACTATTTTGGAGAACTTTGCTGGCCGGCATCTCTGGTATGTTTGGAAGCATCCTAAGGAGATATTTTTGTAAATCACTGGGATAAGGCAGTCTATTAAGGCTGATTTAATACGGCTAGGCAGTCACTTCAAGTCAGCGTATCTGTGGATATTGCTAAATTGACTGTAGCAAAGATAAGAAATTCACACCAGTTCCCCCACTGCAGCAGAGAATTTTTCCATCACACTCCTAAAGTCTAGCAGAAGCTTTCAGAAAACATGATGGTGATTCAGTCTTGTGACACCTCACTTTCTCATTTCTCCTCTTGCGAAACCAGACCAGACTTTGAACAGAAAGATTATTATTCCATCCCTCAAAGGAGTCTCTGGCACATTACTATGCCTCACAAGGATATGTATTTGCTCTGGAAAGGCTGAAATATTAATGAGATAGGAAAGGGAGGGCCTGTGTGCTAATGCAGCTGTGCTCTACAGCTCTGCATCACTCTGGTAGGTATGGCCTTTTGTTTATTCTATCAGTTTCTGTAGAAAATCCTGTTCAGCCTTTAAAAATGCTTTTTGGAATTAGCATTTCTTGATGTAATTAAAGCAAATAGACTATACATGCTGCAGAATTAGAGGGAATATCTGTCTTTTTTTAATGTTTGTTTTTTTTTTTTTTAAATGCCACATTTATGTTAGTTTCTTCAGTGTCAGTACAAGGAGTTTAAGTGAAAGGGTTACTGTGGAGAGATAAGGCCAAATAAGGACAGGCTAAAACTCTTTATTGGAAGACACCAGGGAGCAAAGCTGTTTTACTCCAGTGAGGATTTCAAGAGTTTTATATCTCAGCCATGACCTTTAAATGAAAGTGCTGGACTAACAGCGGCGAGCTGAGATGGGATTCTGTTCTCAGTGACCTCTGGGGGGTGTGTGTGAGAACAGCCCTGATGCTGCTCCTGTACTGCAGTCAGTGTTGTCCCAGATATGGGTTCTACCCAGAGTGCAAGAAGATAAGTAGGTAGATAGATAGATAGATAGATAGATAGATTGATAGATAGATGATAGATAGATTATAGATAGATGAAGAAGAGATATCCCTTTACTCCCTGTCTGCACAGGGGTGGGTTCTGGGGTAAATCCACAGAGCCAGCACCCTCCCTGCATGCCAGCTACCCACTTTTGCACCCCTTAAACAGTGACAGATCAACATCCCCCCTACAGGAAACAACGTTAAACTACATTCGTTGGCTAAACACTTTCTCACTTTCATTTAAATACCACTGATTTTACCCCTCATCGTCTCTGGGGAAGGGATAATGTGAGTAAGGAGCATCTACAGCTGATGGGTGTGAACTTTGCTGTGCCAATGACTACAGGTTAGCACAAAAGTTCAACCCAAATCCCTGCTTGGCCTTATCAACTGCTTGTTCCTGCTTTATCTCCTTGTTTGGTGGATTTATGATGCTGTGCTCCTCTGCTTCTCACTTGTTTGGTAGATTTACAGCATTGTGTTGTTCTCAGGGCAAACTTCTTCTTCAGAAACCAGAGATGGGGTTTGTAGGGCTGAATGGACTTTAAATTAACATTTCCAAAAAGAGGATTTTGTGTGAATGGAAGGAAATATGAATAAAAAACTTGTCTTATTTGTAATTTTTTTTTATTGTTCTACCTGCTGTGAACTCGGACCAAATGTCCACGAAACATAGATTAATCATCTTTTTCCACATATACCCCCTGAAGGAGGCCTGGAGGTACCTGGTGTGTGGCTACCTGGCCTGTGAGCCCATTGGGATGGGTACACAAGGATTTTGCAGATTCAGAGCTCTACACAGAGGTATTACACCTACCCATGTGAGTTGTGATCTCATGGGATAACTTCAAGGAGTCCAGCTAAGGAATTGTAACTTCTCCTCTGATCTGGAGACTATTTGGTAGGAATTTATATTAAATTTGGCTCAAAAATCAACAAACTTGCACATGTCCATGACCACGGAGAAGCAGCCCACAGGCCCCCACAAACTGCATGGAAGAAGATGAAAACCTTTGATATGCAGCAAGATTGGGATTGTGGCAGGGACTTGAATTTTCTTCTACACAGAATCTAATTTTTTTTTCATCCTGGTTTATTTAAATATGCTTAGTCATATGTCTGTGCTTATGGCAAATGTTCTATTCACACTGACACCGTCTGCATGAAAATAAAGCTATTGTTTTCCCACCTTGCACATCCTGTTCTCACTTCTTCTGGAGCTCTGCAGCAGAATTTTGTACTCTTTTAATAGATAGATTTGGTGAAATTTCTGCAGCATTAACATGTGAAGCTGCCATGGCTCCTCTTCTTTTGTCAGCATCACTCTAAAAGCAGCTGACACCACAGCAATTTCTCTATTTTCCCCTCTTGGCATACAAGTGAACAATCCCTATCATGCCCTTAAACATCTGTATTACTATTTTCATGGTCTAGAAGGAGCAGTAAGGAGTGAAAGGTCTCTTTCAAGGCAGCAGAGACAAAGAAGACTTATTATCAATGCTAAAGCAGGACATGTGAAGTGCTTTCCGTGTTGAAGTGACCTCGTGCTAGTTTTCAGTAGAAAATGCATCCTTCATGTCCAATAAAATTGTGAAATACAGTGAGTCCTATCCCACTTCTTTCTGCTTTGTGTGAATTCTGGTTTTTCCTGTGGGATAAACAGTGGTGCAACAGCTGCATGTCCAGGCTCTCATCCACCAGCACCCCCAAGCCCTTCTTCTCCGGGCTGCTCTCCCATCCCTTCTCCACCCAGCCCGTGTTTGTGCCTGGGATTGCCCCAGCCCATGTGCAGGACCCAGAACTTGGCCTTGTGGAACTTGATGAGATTTCAATGGTCCCACTGATGCTTGATATATGTGCAGTCCATTTTTTAATATATATATATTTTTTTTTAGGAGCAACATCACTGGTTGTTAAGCTCTAACAGTTCCTATAAATGCCACAGCGCTGCCATGGTGACAGGATGCTTTCACAGGCTTTCTGATATGGCAGAACATATCTTTATTCATGGTGTTTGGCTGCTACTTTAGTCCCATAAAGCAGGCATTAAATTTACAATTGCTAGCACCACTTCAGTAGTCCATCACTATTTTTGGTTAGGCTTTACAACAGAATGAGATGTTTGGTTTTTTTGCTTTGCTTTTTTATTTATTCTTGCTTTGGACAGGTTTGGGTTTTTTTTGCAACTTAAAAATTGTCCCTTTTTCTATAGAATCTCGATTTGAGGTTTTTGGAACATTTTTAATAATGCCTTCTAATCAATTTGGATAGATAAAAAAAATATCCCACTTGTGCAAAGTTTAACCACCTGTTAAAAAAAACCAAATCTTGCTGGTGTTTTCTGTATTTTGTCTTTTATGGTGAACAGCGAAGTTGGATAAGCAGAAAGGAGTGACCGTAAAACATTATTGTGCATGGAGCAGTTGTGTAAGAATGAGATGCCTCTCCCGTTTACCATCTGGATTTCTTGGTGCCAGAAGGCTGCACTGCACATTGCTGCTTTTCTTTCTTAAACATGATTGGCACAAGGCAATTTTTTTCTCCTCCTACCTTGTCATTTCAGAGTGTTTTACCTTAGGTAGAGTTTTATGCCTTAGGGTTTGGTTTGTTTGGTTGGTTTTTTTTCTGTAGTTTTTTTATTCTTTTTAGGATTCCAAGTTCTATCTGCCTGTTGCCAAAGCTTTGCTTCTCCCAGGAAGGGTTATTCAGGTGTAATCAAGCAAGAAGGCATGCTGCAGTGGCCCAGGTAACAAAATATAAAACCGGAGCTTTAAATCTGTTGAGGAGTTGTGACTTTTATTTCATCTTTCCTTTCCCCAAGACTAGTTTACAGGCTACTTGGTCAACATTATTATTTTTAGTCATTGTAGTTCTTACTGTAAACATGGACCAATCACTTCCTTTAATGTGAAATCACATCCATTAACCCATCCTGAGTGGGCTGTGCACAAAAATGCAGCTTATTTCCCTGAGGTACTCTGCTATGCTGGCCCTACAAGTCTCACTAGCAATTGTTTTAACACAGTGTAAATTTACCATATGATGCAATGCTCTCAGCTTTTCTGAGCTTCTCTCTGGACCATACAGAAAATGGTTGTTATTAAAGCAGGATAATGCTCGTGTACACAGTAATTAAAATGGAAGGTTTGAGTTTAGCGCAATATAAAGTTCTGTGGAATTTCATTGATCAATCCTTGTGTTGCTGGTTACATAGCAGCAGGCACACAAATAATAAACAAACCCACAATTTGCTAAATATAGCCTCAAGATCGACACAGAGAAACGTCTTGCCTGAAAGAAATGGATAATGCAGAAATACCATATAGAGCAGTACATCAAGTCTAGGAAGTCTCCAATGCATTTAGAAAATAATTATTCACAACTAAAACCTGGAGTAAAAAGATTTCTAGTAGCCCAGGTACAGCATGATTTGTCTCAGCACTGAACACTGATTCAGCAGTCCTTTCTAGGCTCCTTGTCAGCACTCAATACTGATATCCAAGATACAGAGTTCACAGTTTAATGGTATAAACTGCACAAACATCCCCATGTAGCGGACACCATGGCCCATGTAACTCTCAGAATAAAACATCCTTGTTCTTAATTCTCTTGGGAAGTGTCTGGGAAGTGTGGGTTATGCTAACATGCAAAGGATGCATCAACACTAGGGGTGAATAAAGGATTTTTTTTGGTCTGCATATTGGTATCAGCATTAGCAGAAGCTGTTGATAAACACATTGAGTCACAGACTCAGGTCACCAGACCTGCTCTCCCCAGTTCAGGGCAGAGATTTATCAGAGCCCTGGACCTGCTGGCTGCAACAGAGCCCAGGATGTGCTTGGCTGCCTTCACCACAAGGGCACACTGCTGGCTTCATGTTGTTTTACTCACAGCAACACTGTTCAGTCATTCCAAGTGCATTTTCTTGCGATCACTTCGGAAGCAGAACCTTTGCCAGTAGTCTGCTCTCATGGAGGTCAGCTTCTGGGGGGTTTCTTTCACACGGGCCAAATTAAATAGTAGGGGAATTTTCTCTTTGAAATTTTCATCTTCAAGTTTACAGATTAAAAATCCAAAGACCTGACTGTAGGTAATCTAATTTTCTTGTTTTTCTCTTTGTGGAGAATTATGAGAAGAATAATTTGATGATTCAGTAATGGAAGATAAGAAAATAGGAAAAGAATCTATTCCCTTTTATTTAAGGCCCCTTTCAAATTGTCCTTGCAGTTCTTACCTGTTCCAAGCCCCAGTCCCCGCTAAAAAAAACCAACAAAAAACCAAAACCAACCAACCAAACAAAAAACCAAAAAAAATCCCCCAAACCAAAAAAAACCCCACCACAAATCAGAGAGAAATACAACAACAGAATAAAAAGCTCTTTTCTGCAATCAATTTCAATGGCTCCTTGAGCATGCAAGAATAGATCTTTTCTTAATACTGGTAGCTGAAGAGTGAGGAGTACTGATCTGCAGTTCAATTCCTCTTCATAAAGCCATTTGGTAAATCCTTTCAAATTACTTGAATACCTAACTACATTCCTTACTCTTGTGTAGCTCATTCCCTCTCCCAATACTCTGCCTGATGTGTTTAGACCATTTTGCCGCCAACAACGTTAAAGCTATCCAGTGCCAAGGTCTTATGTAGCAACTTGTGGCAGAACTGACCTTTTCCACAGCAGAATAGGAGAGCCTCCCACATCGTGGTTTGATGAGTGTTGCCTACACACCTTTTCATTTCTGGAGCCAGCTTTTGAGAGCAAGGATTAATGGCAAATCATTATGGCTGCTGAAACGGAAACCCACCCAGAAGTAATCATGAAGCTGTTTTCCTCACCCTCTCAGACATCTATTTCAAATACTGAACATACTAGAGACTTTTGGACAGGTTTCCTGATTTTATTTATTTAGGTATATGGTTTGGGCTTTCAGCAATTCCACTCTATTTATGTATGCTGCTTAGGTTGTATGGATGCAGGGAAAGTGCCTTTCTGCTCTATATGAAGAGTTACAGCTACCATCCATAGTTTGAATAACAGCTTTTCTAAAAGGAAAGATCTGTACTGAGTTAGAGGCTAGGTCCATATACCTCAGTTTTAAGGGAACTCGTTTTTTTCTTTTTCCTTTACAGATCCCCAGTATTCTTTTCCTTTTTTTTTTTTTTCCAGAGAAACCAAGAAGATACAAATTTTTTTTGAAAAACTGTCATTTTCTGCAATTTTTCTCTCAGAAATTTGGAATAGGACATGAAGAGAAAGAGGTGCCTATTTCTCAAA
Organism: Edolisoma coerulescens; assembly: GCA_013397115.1. Lineage (NCBI taxonomy): Eukaryota > Metazoa > Chordata > Aves > Passeriformes > Campephagidae > Edolisoma > Edolisoma coerulescens. The sequence continues at coordinate 29,966 of VWZW01005590.1, forward strand.
TCCTTCCCAAATTTGAGAATAGGGTCAATGGAAGGTGTCTCAGTCAGGACTCACCTTTTGCCTCATTACTTGTGAAAAATCATTATTTCTCTGGGAAAGTTATTTTGAAATCCACAAGCCCTCCACAGAAAAGAAAATCTCATCTCAGTAGAATCATGATACAGGAAGATCAACAGCCAAACAATTACACTGTGAAGCAGAAGCTACTAAGAGAGGGTAGTCTGTTCATGACCTGTGGGCTGCTGATGTAATTCAATTAAGTTTATTTTGTTAATTGCTTTTTATTGATCTAGAACACTTTAATTGCTTTCAAGTTCCAAAATCAAGACAAGCATGCAGGATCTGTATTTTGACTTTGCTTCTTCCAGGACTACATCTGATTTTCACTGATACATTATGGGTAAAGGAAGTTCACCTAAGGTCAGTTCTGTGCAGCTGAGTCTGAATCTCCTCAGCTTCAGGCTCTAGCACACTGAATGCAAAATATATTTTTAGAGATTGAAATCCCATCAGAGGTGAGGGGTGTGGAGGTGAGAGCACATAAGGGACTTTCCACAGGGTGGTTAGAAGACAAAATGCACCTCCTGCCAGCTGAAACCCTGCTTGCTGTAGATTCGGGAGCAAAGCTGGACGTGCTGGGCATTATAAAGCCAAAAGTCATAGCATGTACAAAGCCTAACAGGGAACCTATGAAAGCACCCCTTTTCTTTCAGAAAAGATTGCCTGCCTTCTAAAAAATGGTCGAGTTGCTTTTTGTAGTGGCAAAATGTTTATCATGGAGGGCTTTTGTATGGTAGGGCTGCCAGTGTGTTTTCTGTCAGGGTTATCGTAGAGGTGCGAGCACTGACACTCTGTTCTTTTTGTCCACACATCTGGTCCTTTGAATTGTGCACAATAAAACAAAATTGGACTCTGTGCCTGATGATAGAATCCAGGACAGTACAAACTGATGGCTTACAACAATGGGTACTTGATAATTAAAACTATGGTTTTGTGTAACTTGGAAGCGGTTGAGCGCTGTTGTTAGGACAAAAAAATCCTTTCTTCCAACTTTCAATACCAGATCAAGCAAACTTTTTTGCACGTTGATATATGTAAAGAAACAGTTACTTGATTGTTTGTTTTTACTAGCTGTATATAAATAAACTGCAGAGTTGTTCATAGCTCTACCAGAGAGTAGGTTCGTATCAGACAGTACGAACTGCCAACTTAAGGCAGAATATATCAGAAGCAGCATGAATCAGGAAGAAAAATACTTTGGAAAAGAAACAAAAATCCTCATTTGACTTGTGCATGTACAAAAGATAAAAAAAGAGGCAGAGACAAATATTGAATCTTGTGTACTGGACTTTACAGAGGTGTGAAGGGGCAGGGAGCAATTGCAGACATTGGAGGTGATACCCTAACCTGGAAAAAATTAGCCATTTTGTTCTTAGCTGACCTGAGCCTGCATGAACATAGAGCTGCCTTTGATGCTTCACTGCAATGCTAAATTTGATGGAATATGAAAAAAAAAATCATTTTAGAAAGCAGCTATTTCTATTTTATCTTTAATTAGTGGACTTATTCCACGTGCAGCCGAGTCCATTTCAGGATATTCATCTGCATATTTCAGTTTGGCAGTGAAAATCATGCAGGGAAAAAAGCTCATCATTTGTGGAAATTGTTCCTGTTCTTGTCTAACATAGCAAGAGCTATTCAGTTCAGAGTACAGCTTGTTTTTCCTCTGACCATCTTCTGAAGCATCACCCTTGCTTATCATATCTGGTTCAGCCGTGAAGTGCAGTATAAAATTAACTCCAAGCTAAACAATTTCTGCTGTAATACTTCTGCCTGGGAAGTGTGTGGGGCAGATGAAAAGCATCCTGTGGAATCAGCCATAATGAGGCACTTCAGGTGGCTCAGATGGCATAGTCATGGCTTGAACATGAACTGTTCATTTGTCCCTGGGGTTTGTGCTGATGGACCAACCTGGCAGTAGGAGAGTCTCAGCACCTTCACCATTAGATGAGTCTGTTTGATGACACAGTTTTTAGAAGACTTTATAGAAGATCTGTCATAAAAATAAAGCCAAATTGGTCAAAGCCAGTTTGGGAGAGAAGGATGCCCCGGAGGGATGATGGAAAAAATGGACTTTTTTTCACACTGTATCAATAACCTTTAATAATGTTTCAAAAGCTGGTACCTCCACACTGTAAGCAAAAGAATGACTGTGATTTTTTGTATGAACATTGATTTGATTTCTACATCTGAGGTTTTAAAAACTGAAATAAAATAGTGGTTAGTGAAGTGCTTTTTCTCCTTCCCTCCACCTAAAAATAATATTAAATTTGTATATTACAAGTAATCTGCAGACATACTACAGTACTTGAAGTGCTTACTATAATTTCCCTATGAGTATTAAACTTTTGATAACCTCATTATTAATGAGCAGGCAGCTACTTTGAGTTATTTTTTATACCCAATAATTTGCTTTTTCCTACTTTTAAAAAGTTATAAATAAAACAGATATTTTGACATTCACGATAACTTGGAAAACAAGATGTAAAAATTTCCAGTGTATCTGATCCATTTATCTACTTCATCTGGTGCTGTCATTTAATTCATGTGTTTCTCCTCCACATTATAATGATAATAATTCACATCTGCAACATATGAGTGTGCTAGATATACCCATAATAATCAGATAATGTAAAATTGAAACTGAAATGAACAAATATGTCCAGTGAGGGGGTTTTTGTGTAATTAATGTTTATCTTTAGAATATTGTGTAAGGATTGAAAAATATAAGCACAAGCCTATAAATTTGGTAAGTTGCCCAATTTTCAGTCGTCACAGTGCTGGATTTAAAAACTGTGCGTTGCTTACAAATTATTCTGACTTTGGGGCTGTATTTGGGATTGGGGCAGGCTTTGATGAAACTGAATACAGTCCTAACATATGTGAGTCTGCTTCAACTATTTCCTAGCTGATTCCTCTGGAAGTCCTCACCTCACTTGGTGTAGATGTCAAAGGCTGTTCTGTAACCTTGTTATGACATAGCTGACTCCCATTCTTCTTTACTAGGATATTTTAACAACTCAAGATTTATCCTTTAGAATGAGAAGTATGTTAAGACATAATTGGATCAGTGCTGGCATCTCTTTGCTTTTCTACCACAATATCTGGCTAAGGAGTCCCTGAGCCTGCTGTTTAGCGCTTACCACAGTTTGAGCTGAACCTGAGGTGGAAAATATCAGCTATATAAGACTTGTTTTTGCATCTTCCTAACAGTGTGACCCACTGGTGTCTCCTTTGCTGCACAGAAGTGCAGCTAGACTGGCTCAATTTCTCCACAGCTCTCTACAGCCCCGAGGAACAATTTTGTCTGTCAGTCACTGACAACAGCCTATGCAATCCCACGTCAGCTGTGCCTCACTGCCAGGCACGCACCTTCCTCTTGAGGCTATGAAGAAAGTGGTGAGAGCCTGTACGCCTGCTTAATCCTCCTGAGACAAGGAAATTCCATGAATCAAACGTGTCAGGCCTGGACCAGGCCCAGGAGGCTCACAGTTGTTATTAGAGTTGTGCTCCTCAGTGCCCACTGCTAGTGAAAGGATGAGCTTGAAAACACGGCCCAGAGGGTGGGCGGGAAGACCTGCAGGGACAGGTCAGGATTACTCAGGTGGAGACTGAGCCAACCAAATGAAGTTCAACAAGGGAAAGTGCCTAATTCTGCCCCTGGAATGGGATAACCCTGGATGCATGGACAGCCTGGGGAATGAGGGGCTGGAAAGCAGGGCCAGGGAAAGGGACGGGGGGTCCTGGTCGATG